>JAJJKE010000038.1:0-324799 GCA_022376655.1 Xylariomycetidae sp. FL0641
GCGGCTGTGCCTAACGGCGACGGCGTAACCGACGATGGTAGTAGTAATGGGGAGGAGACGAAGAAGAAGAAGAAAAAGGTCGAGGCCCCCGTCAAGTACGTCTGCCTGCCCTCGTGCCGCATGCTCGCCTACGCCGTCTCCGCCCACGTCATCCAGTACCCGGCGCTGCGGGGGTTGACCGCGGACCTGACCCCCCCCTCGTCCTCGTCCTGCTCGTCGCAGGAGCAGCAGGTGCCGCTGACCCCCCTCTTCTTCTGGCACGACAAGCCGCACCTCGCCTCCACGGCGCACTACCTGGCGCGCGTGTTCCCGACGCGCCTCGCGATGCCGCGCGGCGCCTTCATCGAGGACACGGTCGGCCACCGCGCGCGCGACCAGATGAAGGCCGACGGCCTCCCCGCCTTCCGCAAGTGGGCCTGCTGGCTGTACTACCCGGACCAGGGCCGCCGGCTGTGCCTGCGGCACCTGCACGGCCGCAAGTGGCGGGGCGCCGAGGCGGAGGCGGCGAAGAAGGCGCTCTGGATGGAGGAGCGACGCACGCAGGAGGTGCAGGGGGGCGGGAAGGGGGAAGGGGAAAGGGACGACGAGGACGACGAGGAAAGCGCCCTGCGGGACGACGCGGGCGTTCTGCGTCCTCGTTGACGCAACTGGCCCCGCGATTCTCTCTGCTGGGAATCTACGCAAACGCATAGCCATTATCGTCGCGCACGGTCGGGGACGAGTTGCTTGTGGCTCGACGCATATACCCATTAAGTATCGCTCGCGCTATATCTCCGCCAGCAGCCTATACCAATCATTCACGTTTCAGATACCCCCGAAGACAGCACTACTCGACACCTTGGTTCCACGGCTACCACCTACCTACCTCCTTCTGCGGCCCCACCCCCCCCATGGCTCAACCAAACCCCCCTCCGCCCACCACCAACCCCAACAACGTCGTCATCGTGGTGACAGACGGCCTCGCGTCCGCGCAGCAACGACGCATCTCGGCGCTCCTCGGCCGCTGGGCGGTGGTCGCCTGCCGGGTCCATCACCTGCGCGCGCGCCTGCGCAAGCTGCAGGCGTCCATCGACTGGGCGCGGCAGCGGCTGCGGCAGCCTCCGCCGCCGCCCGCCGCGGCCGAGATCGCCCGCCAGGTCGAGGCCGAAACCGCCCGGCGCCGCGCGCTCCTCGCCGCCTGGGAGCGCAGGCACGCCGATACCCTCGAGCTGGTCGAGGCCTGGGAGATGCGGCGCGCGGGCTTGGTGCTTGCCCTGAATAGGGCCTCCGTCGAGGTCCTGAGGGGCAGGGCGAGCAGGAGGGCCCGGACGCCGCCGGCGGACGCGGTGTGAGGGGTGGGGGATGGTTTGGGGTGTCATGGGATGGAGGAGAGGGATGGGCGAGGTGTTTATGGTGAAGTGCCTTGGTGACGTGTAGTGATGAAGGAAGTATGGTCATGAAGCATGGTAATGAAGTATGGTGGTGAAGTAGGTGGAGACGCGAGGGGGTTTCACGTGGTCACTGCTCAGGGTGGCGTCGGGCCGAAGCGGACGTACCAGTGTCAGCATGATCGAACCGTGTCGCAGCCCGTGAGTGGTAGTCTCTGGCCGGGCACCTCATATCACGGGGATAGAGGTACTGGCCCATCATGTCTATACCGTGGTGCTTTCGGTAACCTGAAGTCGACGCGATGGTTGACCTGCCTCCCGCTGCACACGGGGCGTCGGTCACGAGAAAAGCCAGACGAAAGTGTTAGGAGGCCTCCTGGTGTTTATTGTAACGAGTGGACAGCCGCGATCGCGGTATAGCTCTGTGGATAAGGGAAAGGCGAAGGGGGGAAAAGGAAATGAGAAACCTTAAAGCAAAGCCGGAACTGAGATACCTTAAAGCAAACCCGGAACTGAGATACCTTGAAAAAGAAAGAGATCGACCGAAGCACCGAGCCCCAACGAGACCGAGATGCAGCTATTCCCATCTTACGCCCGCGTAAGACGGCATCCGTGCACGAATCTATTCTCGTGTGCCCTCTCTCACGGCGAGGTCCTAGATACCCTACTGATATGCCCACCGTGCCCACCGTCCCCGCGATGGATAGACCGTCGGTAGCGGCGTTGGGTGCGTTAAACTACCATAGAACGTCGGTGGCGGCGATGGACGCGGTGCCGACGGTGAAGTATCGTAGAAGCTACGAGGGCTCGACGGCGGCGCTGGGTACCCAACATGGTCCATGTTACCGTGCCCATTAAAGGACGCGGAATGGTCGCCTGGAGTCGGGCAAGGCTGGAGTGGAAGCCGTTGGTAGCCAGACTGCTGAGCCCACGTGGGTTAACCAGCAGCGGGCTGTTGCTGCATCGTCGCCGCCTGCCCCTGCGCATTCGTAGTCTCGAGCCATTCCCTCATATCGGTCCTTAACTGCACGTCAGAGGGTGCGTCTGACGCGATCAACTCCATGTGGCGTTGACCGTACTGCAAATACAGTTCTGTAACTTGCTTGCCGAGCCGGTTCGCAACGTCTTGCAACGACCAGTCGACGGGGCGGACGGCCTGGATTCTCAGGGGATCGAACTCGAACCCGTTGGGGCCATTGATATATCCCCAAGGCTTGAATATGAAGTGTGGATTTTCCGATCGGTAACCGTGGCCCTCTCTCAGCTGATCGTTCGTATCGCCCGTATCCATTCTGGGATTCTCGTGCAGCCCGGTGGCCTGTTTCGTCAACTGGTCAACAATAACATAGAACAGACAGCATAGGGTCATGCCCTGCTTACCACGCAGTTTCACAATACAGCCCATTAATAATGACGCGGTTTGGGCAGCATAAATCCTGGCTATTTGCACAGAAAAAATTCCTCATGATCCAGAATTCGCCCGCCCTGGGTAGTGGTGGTCGAGGAGAAGAAAGTGTTGAGAAGCGCTTCCAAGACTCAAAGGGCGGGTTCGTAGAGTAGGGGTGTTGCGCAGACCTGGTGGGCGAGAAGGCCGGAACCTGGAATATTCCAGTGAATACACACACGAGTAGCCCGTGACGCCCGTATGATAAGTTGCAAGGCGTTACGATACTTTCGGTGATCCAGTTGCCGTCTACCAAGCCCCACGAGCAGGCGAGGGTCCAACATAACTCTTCTTCGAGGCGGTGTGTGCGGCTTCCGGCTAAGGCCTTAGTCGGAATGATCGAGTATCTACCAGGGCGGATTCAGGATGAGAAGCGAGGCTGGAGACTGTTAGCAAATTTAAGGGAATCAGCTCGAGCGCCATTCTTATACCACTCCTCGGAGTACTTAAGGTATGCGTCCATTCTGCCCAGACGAGGTGAGGCGTCCAGCCAACAGCGCGTGGAGAACATGGTAGGGCTTCCAACAAAGCCTACGTGGCGACCGTTGTAATAAGTCATCGAAAAGCGAGTTCGGGATCACAGGGCGACCGAACGAAGTGGTAAACTGTCAGGCGTACTGTACTGTCTGTGCTCGGCGTAACCCATCCCTCGCTGACTGCCCACACCGGATACCGGTACTGCAGGTTGCGAGGATGAAGAGCAGTCGCCAGGACCGGACTACTGGCGGCATTATGCAGATTCAAGAGCATGTTAGGATGGTGTTCTCACGACCCGGTTGGGAAGAGTGTTAGAGAGTTATTCACACAAGGTGTTGCAAGTGCATGAAATCTCGAGTTGGTTGTTGGTGGACGCGGTTGGAGCTCTGCGCTTCCCCCACCTCTTGATGACATAAGGTGGTAGGTTCATACAGCTTGTTGGGGGCAACTTGACTTGCACAGTGGCCCGACAGTCTGGGTCGGTCGGTCGGCATATTGGAGAACACGACTGTCCGTTGGCCGACGGGACGGGAAGCACTCGGATAACCACCTCGCCATTCAAAACTGTAGGTAATATGGTACGTACTCGTGTATTTATTTCCCTACGGTACGCTACGGAGAGACTCATTTCTTCTCGTCATAGAATTCCTGCACCCACTCGGCCAAGTTCTCGACGGCGTCGTACGCAATCTTCTTGACCTCCTCGTTGACCTCCCAGTTCTGGCCGTAGAAGTCGGAGCAGTGGGTGCCGTGGGGGATGACGCGGATGGGCAGCTCCGGGGAGCTCTCCTTGGGGCCGCCGGGGCGGAACTTGGAGGACAGGGTGGCGTCGCGCCAGGGGTCCCACTGGCCGTTGGTCATCATGAGGCGCTCGGTGTTGTGGCCGCTCTCGAACCAGCCGCCGGTGTACTTGTTGACGTCGCCCGCGTCCTTGCCGTCCGCGATCCCGTACTCCGGCGTCGGGAACCACAGCGGGCACTGCGAGCGCCAGTACTCGGCCGTCACCAGCCGGCTGACGATCGTCGGCCGCGACGCCGGCGCCCCGTCCTGCCAGAACTCGAAGGGCTCGTTGCACAGCATCCAGTTCCACTGCCGGTTCGCCGCGTTGGCCGGCGACAGGTCGTGGTAGATCGGGTTCGACCCGTTCAGCGCTTGCAGGCAGTCCGTGTTGTACTTGCCCTCGAACCCTAGGCCGTAGCTCGCGCAGTAGTCGGGCAGCGCCAGGTCGATCCACCACTTCGCGTACCCGTTCAAGGCCTTCGTCAAGCCCACACCCTCGGGGCCGGGCACCGGGTGGCTGGTGTTGGGCCACGCGTTCTCGACGTAGTCGCAGAACTGGTAGTAGGGGGTGAAACCATTCACCGACTCGGAGTAGAACTGGCCTCCCTGCCATTGCCAAGGTCCGTTCTCGATGGCGGCGGCGAAATCGGCATCCTCCAGGTCGGTGAGCATGAACTTCTTCTTCAGGGCGTACTTCTCCTTGGGGCTTCCGTGGAGGAGAGTGTTGTCGACGTAGTCGATGACAGCGCCCAGGTCAGCACTGCAGTTCTTCGGGGTCGCCTCCTGAACGGGGACGAAGTACTGCCAGAAATCGGATATGGCCTCTACGACACCGCTAGTGCCGTAGTACGCCCAAAAAGTACCCGGATCCGTCGTGGCGATCCAACCAGCCAGCGCACCCGGATACGAGCCACCGGTGAAGATCCAAGGAGCGTCCTTGGCGTTGCTCTTGCCACTAGGGTCGAAAGGCGTCTTGAAGTTGTTGGCGAAGTAGGTGTTGTCCTTGATCGAGTTCTCCAAAGTCAGATATTGGAGGTTCTTGACGGACAAGACCTCGAAGGGCGAGGATTCACCCCAGTAGCGATGCTCGAGAACAACGACCGCAGCACCCATCTTCTCGGCCACTGGACGTCCAATGTCAGCCAAAGCTTCACTGTTGGGAGGTGATAACATAGCATCGATGATACTCACTAAGGCCTGTCAAGCGCTCATTCGTGGTGTAGGACACGTTAAACCCGTCAGCCGCCT
This sequence comes from Xylariomycetidae sp. FL0641, assembly GCA_022376655.1. Lineage (NCBI taxonomy): Eukaryota > Fungi > Ascomycota > Sordariomycetes > Xylariomycetidae sp. FL0641. The sequence continues at coordinate 5,317 of JAJJKE010000038.1, forward strand.
GCTCGCCGGGGTTCACCAGGACGATGGGCGAGCCCGCCCCCTTCCAGAACTCGGTGCTGTACCAGTATCGCTGGGAGAAGGTTCCGAGGTCAGGGTCCGAGTGGTCGAGCAGCTGCTCGAAAGTACCCCAGCCAGCAGTGCCGTTCTTGTAGGAGGCAGCATGGATCCGAGCAGAATTGCCCTCCGGACCAAGTTGCATGCCAGCACTGTGCCTGTGGAAGATGGCGGAGGCACCGGTGGCCAGCAGCAGCTGGGCGGCTGCTGCGAAGGTCTTCATCTTGCGGGCGGCAACTGAAGATGGCAGAGGTTCGAACGGAGCACCTACACCAGCAAAGAGAAGAAGAGCCGGGAGCAATCACGGTGGTCGTCCGTCCCTGCTCCTCTTATAGGTTATCTTCCGCGACCCCTTCCCTAGTCCGCCCGCCCAGACCCCGATTCGCCTCCATAACTTCGACCTTCCCTGCCCATGCCGATGGGACCACGACCGGGGGATACCGAGCACTGGGGCGACTGGAGGTCCCGACCGCTCGGCTGCTGGTGCTTATCTGCACCCATTTCTGCTGGCTTTCCGGTTCCTTGGTCTTCTGGGCATCCGGAGCCAGCATGCGTGGTGCCGCGCCCCGCATCAAATCACCTTCCGCTTTTCGCAGCGGACCCGCCCTCGCAGGCCCGCCGATAAGTGGCGAGCGGTCGTGATTGGGGACGCGATTGGCGGTGATGGTTGTTTTTCATTTGCGCGCAGTTGGGAAACCTTCCGCTTTCGGCATAGCCAAGGATTGACTTCCAAGACAACGGGCAATGCGCCTGCACCGCCATTATCCATCTGTCAGCAACAGGATTATCGACTTGTAATGAAAACCGCCAGGCAACAGCAGCAGTCTGTTGTTATAAATCATCGTCGAAGGGCTGAGGTGGACGGCCCAGGATCCATTGCACTATTTTCTCACTTCTGGAGTCGGCATCCTATCCTCTTAACTCAAGGATTCCGCGGGAGCCGCACCCGCGTCGGTACGTCGGTGTGGTTGACCCAGACGGTGAGATAGAAGATCTCACTCCCGGCTTTCGACAAGTTCCTAACTTCAACAACCATCGGTACTCTTCCCCGCCTATCCCAGCTTGACAGCCGGTACGTGCGTAGGCATAATATCTCGGCATGGTCTCACAGAGCTACCGCGTCCATTTTGCACGACGGATGCGCACTCCCGAGAAGCCCTCCCCTTTCGCTCATAAAATGAGTCCGGAACATATGCCTCGGTCTTTGGTATTCGTTGAGCGACTCGTTCCACGATGTCATATGGAAGGATAATGGTGTTCTCGTTGCCCTTGGGATGCGCCGGCAGACGGCGATTGATTATACCAATGCAAAGAGCTTTCCATCGCCAAACGACTGCATAGAGAAGATGACGCCTCGGATCGGCGTCGCGACCTAATACCGAGTCTCAATACCCGTGAAGTGTTCTTCTGGGCGCTATGTGCGTTACCCAAAGATGCCATTCAACGCGAAGGTGCCTTACTACTTAAGTAACCAGGCTTGAGTCGGGTCTGTCTAGAATGCATGAAAGAATTCAACTAAAGGGTAAGTACCTTGTATTTTCTCATGCAGGAAGATGCCCCCTGCGGGGTCGGGGGCAGTATGCGACTCAAGGTGTCAATGAGGGGATGTGATGATATCCGTACCAGCCTGTCCAATATCCAGCTTGCCTGGACGTGCAGGTGCGGTACGACTATCACACCGCACGTGATCAAGCCTCTCATTTATCAGGCTGCGGTCAGCCTCTGCGGGGTTCCAGCAGGTGCGTCTCTGCTTCATTCCCTTCAGGCTCACAGGGTCAAGGCCATTATCATAGTCGCGTGGCTTGCCTGCCGAACCATGGATCCTTTCTCGGCCATTGGTCTGGTAGGGAACATTATCACCTTCATTGACTTCGGCTATAAGATCGTTTCTGCGTCCAAGGCCATATATACCTCGAAATCCGGGTCTACGACTAGAAATGACGACCTGTCTCTCATCGGGAGAAGTTTCCAAGATGCAGTGGATAACTTGCGGACGCTGACTCCAACCAGTCCCACCTCCAAAGAGGCTTTGGACCTCCAGCGGCTTGCTCTCGACTGCGACTCCGTTGCGAAGGAGATGCTAGACCTGCTGGACGAAGTCAGATCAAAGAAACCAAGATCCAAGCGCGAGAGCCTCAAGGCCATGTATCGCGATTGGCGTAACAAGGATCGAAAGAGCGACTTGGAACTGAAGCTGAACGCATGTACACAGCTGCTCAATCTGCAACTCACCAATCTCATGAGGTAAAGAACACAAGAGGCCACCACATGCGACTGTACACTGATAAGGCATAGGTCGGAGTTTCTGCATCGACTAGATAAGATATCTCGCCATGGTCGCCTTGCCGCCGATGATCTAAAGGCCCTATCCGAGAGCGTGGAAACGTTACGGCTAGGTAGCACAGCCTCATTCATAACGTCAGATGCCTTGGAGCAAATCCGCTCTGTCGTCCAAGTGTCGGAGGAAACGGTCTTACGGATTCGACAGGCGCGTGTGCTTAACGGTTTGCGCTTCGAGATGATGGACGAAAGATTCCACGACATCGAGGAAGCGCACAAGGATACCTTTCGCTGGATTCTAGAGGGCGAAGACGGGTATGGCACTCCAAGCAATCCATCCATCGCGGAGAGCAGCGAAGACGAAACCTGTGAACATGCCACGAAAGATACCGCTAGGGACGGCCGGTCACACAGTTATAGCCCGGGTGGAGACGATGATCCCGACTCCCGACCAAGTCTGGATGACGAAAGCGAGACTGAATCTCCCCTTACGCATGAGCCAACGGGACCGTCCGCAACAATAACGTCAGACAACGGGTCAAATACTAGTTTGATCACCATCCAGTATTCCGAACCTAAAAGCGAAGCCTGCTCCGAAGGTGAACTGTCTTTACTCCCAACGACGTCGGCGTTGCCGTCGTCGAGGCTGCCACCGCCTAGTGTACCATCTGGGAATCCCTTGCAATGGCCAACGCGGGGCCGATTTCTCGATGCAAGATCACAGGAAGCACGGCAGAAGTTCACCACTTGGCTAGCACATAAGAATGGGATATTCCACATCTCCGGCAAGCCTGGCTCAGGAAAGTCGACGCTCATGAAATTCATTTGCCAACATCCCCGAACTTTGGAATACTCGCGTGCCTGGGCCGGGGACAAGAAACTGGCATTCGGGCGGTTTTTCTTTTGGAAACCGGGAACATCTTACCAAAAAAGCACGAAGGGACTGATACGTGGTCTTCTTCATTGCTGTCTATCAAGCTGTCCTGAACTCATCCCCTTTGCATTTCCCGAGCTTTGGGAATCTTCCCGCTTCAGCGAAACTATCCATGTCGACAACAGCGATTGCCTACGTGCTTTCGAAAGCCTTACCTGTATGCAGGCCGTCCAAACCGAGCACAAGATGATGTTCTTCATCGATGGTCTTGATGAGTTCGAGGGCGACCATGTCACTCTAGTACGGATGCTCTTCGATTGGACTACACGTACTCAAGATGTCAAGATCTGCGTCTCCAGCCGAGAGTGGCCAGTATTCAGTGAGAGGTTTGGGGCTTGCCCCAAATTATGCCTACAAGATCTCACTCTGTTCGACATTCAACAGTTCGCCAGGGATAGAATCCAGCAAATGGACTTCAGTGGCTTCAGGGTTGACCCACAGCAAGATACATCAACCATAGCTCGGCGCTTGGAAGTCGCAATCACGACCAATGCCGATGGTGTATTCCTATGGGTATCGCTCGTCCTCCGGCACATCGAGATGGGGATAGAAGAAGGAGATAACGTCAATGACTTGGAAGAGAAGATTCGACGCCTTCCGACCGACCTCGAGCCCCTGCTGAAAGTACTCCTTACCTCAATCCCCAAAGCTAGCCGCAAACTCGCCTACGCAATGCTGCGTCTTGCAATGCGCATCACCCGGATGACTGATGAGAACCTTCATCTAATGCAGCTCTCCTTCCTGGAAGAGTATGTTCAAGACCAAGACTTCGCCTTCAAACTCGCGTGCACGCATCTTAGCCCGTTTGAGACCACTCAAAGGTTGAAGAGAGCCCATAAACGAGTATACGGGCTTTGCAAAGGCCTTCTGGAGCTGCGTGCCCCTATGCCTAGCACACGGCGTAGGCTCCTGGAGACCTACGAGGTCATGGGCCCATTGGTGCTACTGACGCATCGCTCGGTCGTCGAGTTCCTTGAGGACGATTATTTCAAGACAGACTTGTACCGTTACCTTCCTAACTGGTGCGACTTTGATGCCTATTGTCAGTCGTACCTGGGGCTGATCAGGCAGGTTAAGCTCCCACGATATCACTTCGTTCCGCACCCACGGGTCGTGGATCATAGATTTTCACAATTTTTGGATCTCTTGCCTCATACGATACTGTTAGGTCGACTAATGGGTGACCCCTCACCGTCGTTCCGCAACTTCCTTATAAGAGCCTTAAAGGTGTACACGACCTCGAGTGATTCTGCACTCGAGCAGAGGTTTCAGCAAGCGAACCACGCTATTCGCCATACTTTGCTTGCCCATGGCTTCGGCGGGACTTCGACAAGTATCGTCCTGGGTATATCCTCCGGACTTCTAAGCTTTCGGTGCAGTCTAACAAGCATGACGTCAATGCTGTCAGGAGTATTTGGCTTCTCCAAATGGGTCGATGCAAACAATATGGATATTGGTTGTTTGACTGAGTGTTACTACGTATGCTTAACCTTAATCTCCATTAACTTCTTACCATTACCAGACTACCGCGGCGACGTCCCACGGTACATCAGGGAGAGATTATCACGCTGCATTGAATATGTGCGAACAATCCAAGCATTCGTCAAAGTGGGAGCTTGCGTCGACTTCTACTTGGCTGGTAGCGAAATGCTCGCCTTTCACGCCTTTCTCGCGCAGATGTGGGATCGAACGCCAAAATTGACTTTCATTGCGATAATGCTATATCATGGGGCAGATCCAGGGTTCGCGATTGACTTTGAGAACCCGGAGTCCATCTCCCCGACGGACTTGGCAGGTGCGGCATCAAAATCAAAAGGAACAGCCTATATTAAGGGACACTTCAGAAACGCAACTCACAACACCGATCGACGCGCTGCCGGTCGAGTCAGAATTCCCGATATTGCTCGCCCTCGATTACCGTGGCGCCGGCCTCGTGTCGAAGCAACCCCGGAGAACGTAGAGATCCTTACCAAGCATAACTACACTCTTGACCTGAGAGTGTTAGTCGATATCTGGTTCCCTGAATATGCTGGCACCTTGCTGGAAGTCATGAAGTGGATTTTGGATCTGGGTGTGCCAGTCGAACCACATCACCGCGAAGAGCTACAGGCCCGCTTCGGGGCAGCTCTGCGACCTCTCTTCGATCCCTCAGAAGCGGGCTTTGTTGGATTCATTAAACCAAAGAATCCGTTTCATCGCCCTGATCCTGAAGATTGGAGATGGGAATGAGCGTGGACAAGTCATGTCGTGGGATCCTGATGCCTGGTGTCCACGATTCCAGCTCAGTGACACGTCGCTCGCTCGAGAGCTTCTACTACCACCGTTCAATTCCTAATGGCGTGGAACCGACTTCGGGGAGTTGGTATTGCTTGTTTTCGGCGTCTGTCGGTGTCTTTCAACGTTGCTATGCGGCGCATCTCTCTCTCTCTCTTACTACACTCTCGCGGGACCAAGTATACTGTCAGAAGATGCCGATGTCCTTACTGTACCCTTCGCTACGCTCGTGAAATATCAAGTACAATACAACCTTCGTTACTAGCTTCCACGACGATGCAGCCGTGTCCGTCCCCTGGATAACGTGACGGCAGGACGCCATGCCACAAGAACCAATGAGCTGCTACTCCGTGTGCGTCGACATACACTAAGCTTCCTCGTATAACCAAGCGTCCGCCTGTGCCTCAGTTCCCCGCGCAATGTTGCGAGTAGATCACGCCACCCCCCAAACACGGTCGCGCATGTCAAGGTCCTCGGGTATGCACGCGCAGGTAGCCTTCGAAGTCCGCTCTCGAAGGGAACACGGCAAGAGAGGGTAAGAAACCCTAGACTGCGACCAGAATGACAAGCAGCCCAGCCCTTCCCCCCCTCACAACAGCCAACAGCCAACATCACCACCTTTTACCCCCCGATCCGCCGCAACCTTCGAACCCACCGCCCAAGCGCCCACCCGCTAGCAGGAACAGCAGCAGCCAACCCCCGGGCCCACGCCCCCCCGCCGCCGCGCATTGCCTCGACCGGCCGCCAAAAGCCAAGGCACGTGCGCCTCCGGCCCGGGGGAACGTACCCGAGGCGTCGAAAGCCGGCGATTCTTCGGCGGCTAGCCGGGGAGGGCCGGTCTCATCAGGTCGCGGCGCCGAGCAAGGCCGCGCGCGCGCGCGCGCCACGGGGGGGTGGAAGGCGCGTGGCTGGTAATGAAGGGGGTGGTGGGTGAATACCTAGATTTGGAGTAGGTACTAGGTAAGGTAGCTACCGTAGCTAACCGCCTTCGGTATTCTTGCTTCTTGCCCACGCATGCCCGGGTCGGATGCGAATGGTGAACTGGCCGTGAACTTCGTGCTGTGAAGAGGTGTCACCGTCGTTGGCTCGACCGCGCACGGCAGACAGAGAGTGTAATCACGACGGATCACCGCAGCCTTGATGAGTATGGAATGGACGGACAGTAATGTAGCTTCTGGGAGAGTCGTCTTTCTAGCGTAATAGTAGTTTGAAGTGTCCCTGTTGATCCCGCCCCGTTGAATAGGTGCGCAACAAGCTCAAGTGATCCCGTCCCGACCAGCTGGAACACGCACTGCGATGCTTCCTTGGCAAGGCTGACTGCAACCGAAGGTCCCAATCATCTCGGCACGTCAACACGGCAAGTTGTATCGCATAAGAGGTAATGTATGGTCAAAACAGTTGATTTCTTGTTCTTACTGTTGCAGACGGCATCCCGAAACCTGGAACGCGTAATCCTGAGAATGATCCCCATCCCCATGCCGTGATTAATATAGTACATGCATACGTTACGCCACATACACGTTCTATAGCCACTCCTTGAGAAAACCCGTGTCGTCCTACGCTGTGCTCCCCGAAACTGCTCTTGCGAATATCTTCCTTATACCTTCAACACCTTGGCAGCGTACTGCTCGATGAGCTGCTCGGTGGGGAAGCTCATCGTCTCAAGGCCTTGAGCGTACGGCGTCGGGACCTCAGCACCGGTGATACGCTGGGCGGGGGCATCGAGGTAGTCGAAGGCGTACTCCATGGTGAGGGCGAGGATCTCAGCACCCATACCGGCGAAGGGGAAACCAGACTCGACCGAGATAAGGCGGTGGGTCTTCTGGACGGACTTGACGATGCTCTCGACGTCAAGGGGCTTGACGGATCGCAGGTTAATGACCTCGACCTCAACGCCGTACTTCTTCTTCAAGGCCTCGGCGGCGACCATGCACTGGCCGACAGTGCGGGACAGCGAGACCATAGTCAGATCCTTACCGGGGCGCTCAATCTTGGCCTTGCCGAAGGGCAGGACGAAGTCGTCCTTCTGCGCAGCCTCGGACATGGGGAAAGAAACACCGTACATCAACTCGTTCTCGAGGACACAGACAGGGTTGGGGTCGCGGATGGCGGCCTTCAGCAGACCCTTGGCGTCTTCGGCGGACCAGGGAGCGACGACCTTCAGACCGGGGATGGATCCGTACCACGCGCTGTAGTCCTGAGAGTGCTGGGCGGCGACACCGGCGGCGAAACCGTTGGGACCGCGGAAGGTGACGTTGCAGGGCTGGATACCACCGGACATGTACAGGGTCTTGGCGGCACTGTTGACGATCTGGTCGATAGCTTGCATAGCAAAGTTGAAGGTCATGAACTCGCACTAGAGCGCGGGCGTTGGTTAGTGACCAAGTTCCTCAGTTCCGTTGTTCACGATGTGCCATTGGCATTGATCGTAATGCGCGGTATCATCTTATGTCATCATCTACTACTTACCACCGGGGCCAGACCACTCAGCGCAGCGCCAACAGCCAGACCGCAGAAGCCGCTCTCGGTAATGGGAGTGTCGATAACCCGCTTCTCGCCGAATCGGTCCAACAGACCCTTGGTGACCTTGTAGGCGCCGTTGTACTGGGCAACTTCCTCACCGAGGACGAAGACCTTTTCGTTCTGCTCGAGCTCCTCGGCCATGGCCTCGTTCAGGGCATCACGAACAGTGTACTCCTTGGTACCCTTGGCGTCGGCGTAGCTTCTCCGCTGGCTGATGGCGAAGCTAGTAGCGGGAGCGAAACGGGGGAGTGTTCGGGGCGCGGCCGCGAAGGCACGGGAAGAGGCGGCTAAGCGAGCCGCAGGACGAAGGTAGCGCGACATGGTGAAGTTGACGGGTGGGAGGAAGAGACAGGGTCGAGTCGAGGTGCGGAGCAGGCGGCGGGAATATGGGAGGGGCGGAAGAGGTGGGATACGATGCTCCTGGCCGACTGTCAACGGCAGGACCCAACGAGCGCAGCGCAAGAGAAAGGGTGGAAGGAATGGTCTGGTCGGAGGTGCTGGCGACGGGAGGTCGAGATCACAGGTCGAGATCCAGGGTGATGTCGGAGGTTCGACAGGAGGAGTGATTTTTAGCTCCGTAAGCTTTTGTCGCGCTTTCCCAACTTTTTTCTTCGGAGCGAACAGGAACTGCTTGTTGGGCTGAATTGATACTGCTAGTCTACATCGGGCTTAGTGCAGGACATTCTCCGGTGTACGCCAAGACCTTCAAAGAGTCCCAAGTTCCCTTGGGTCCCCTACCAACTGTCCGGTCAGCACCTCATCAACTCCATTCACCTTCTCGACCTCCTGAATTGCCAAGATGACCTAACTTCACTTCGAAGTCGTCTGCTAATACAACTTTACTTGCACCCTGGAAAGTGCAGAACCCCATGGTGACGTCTACCCAGGTATGCTCTTTCAATTGCTTCTATTTCGGTCAGTTCTATGGAGGGAAGCTCTCAGCTGGGATGACTTCGGCTTACCTTAGCTGCAGCCGGGGCCTTGATGACTGCTCCGTTGGGGATAATCCGTTCACGGAGTGAGACCTACCTACTGGAGATGCTGCCCTGTGCCTTATACTAAACAACCTAGGTCACCGGCCTTTTCCCGTTGTGCTTCGATAGGTACCTAGGTAGTTCAGGTCACTTCAGCGTGTCTGCATCAATTGAGTTGTCTTGGTGTCTTGGTGTCATGGCTCGTCACCGCCTCTATTATTTCGCCAGCATGCCTCTACCCTCTTATCTGATGCATCGTAAGTATGCTCAACTATGATGCAGCGAATTGACAAAGCAACGAAGTCTTAGAACCCAAGCCCGACGTGCGTCGAGAACCTGGCATTTCGCTCATAGGCACATTAGTAGGTGTAAATCAACGCCATATGCTGGTCAAGTGCAAGACAGTTCTGTTCCTGTCCAGATATTACCACCTTCCTCCCCGCCTCGGGTTTCCTCCTATTGCTCGGGCTTCTTTCCAACCATCAGGTACATTGGCGTGAAAAGATGCTTCTCGGCACCGGCGACCAAGGCATCCGCCGCGCGGCCAAGACTGTCCGCAGTCTTCTTCGTACCGGGCGGGGCTAGCTTCGTCATCTCCAGAAGACCAGCGAAGTTGTGTGCGAGCAGACGTCCCCACCAGGTCATTCGAGCAATGGTCGGCGCGTCGAATACCGATTGCATGTACTTCCAGCGACCCGCCAAAGGCCAGTACCAGGGGATCGGGTCGGGACGGTCAGCCAGATCCTCGTGGTGCAGCATCTGGAAGCCGGCGATGTTCATGGCCTCGACACCTTCGGAAATCTTGACCATGTTGGAGATACCGTCACCCTGCTCGATCTCGAGACGGATATGGCGGTGCTCGAGGTTGTCGTTATCGTAGTCGTCCGTCATCAACCACTCGTAGACACCGAAAACACCACCGGGCTTCAACACACGAAAGATCTCGCTGTACACGCCTGCGAGCTTGGGGGCGTGGACCGTGGCCTCAATGGCGTACACGGCATCGAAGCTGTTGTCGGGGAAGTCCATTTGCTATTGCGCGTGAAAAGTCAGCATCGTCCTATTTCTTTCTTCGCCTCCAATGGCGGAGATGGTTTACTAACCATGAAATCGCCCTTTACGAAGGCCAATTGATTTGAGAGCCCCTCCTTTTGGGCGTAATGGGTCGCACGCTGGATCTGGTAGTCGTTGTTGTTCAAGCCAGTGACGTGGCAGCCGGTGAACTTGGCGATCTCTCGTGCGGGTCCACCCACACCACAGCCAACGTCGAGCACCTTCATTCCCTCCTTGATGCCAATCTGGTGGGCGAGGTAGTGCTCGTGGCGCGAAATCGCCTGGTAGAAGGTCTCGCCGATGGAATAACGGCAGAAGTGGAAAGACTGGCCCCAGCCATATTCGTAGAGGTCAGTCGCGAGGTTGTAGTAGCTATACACGTATCAGCAACCGGCCGCTCAGGTGGGAATCCGAGTATCATGGTCGTACTGTCTCGTCAGGGTGGCATATTCCGCAGTGCGTTTCTGTTGTGGTTTTCAGATTAGCCATGCGAACGGCGTGGCCCGGGAGGATATTTGGACTTACAGCACGGTCTGCCTCTGTCTCGTCCTTGGCGGCCTGGTTATCCCAGTGCTTGAAGTACTCGTCGACAGCGGCCTGCTTCGCGTCGCCGCCTTTGCTGAACATGGCACGGATACCGCCCTGCGCCTGGGCGGACTTTCCATGCATGGCAGCATTGAAAGCGGCATCGCGCTCTCGGTCCTGCTTCTCGAGACCTTCCTTGGGTGCCATCTTGAGGGATGGGATTGGGAGCTTGGACAACGAGTAGTAAAGGTATAGGAATGAAGATAGAATTGGCTGCTGGTATTTCTGTGAAGCTCGAAGCGAAGGTCAATTGAGCGTCCCACGTTGAGTTTTCGCAAAGGAAAAGAGTGTTGAACGTATGATTGATCGCCAGGGTCGAGTTCTTAAGGTTCCCAGAGGCAGAAAAAAAAGGGTCGCGGGACGTATTGCTCGAGTACCACTTTCTCTGCGCTTTCTGCACCGGCAATCTGCCAATCTCAATTGCTGCCACTCCAAGATTCCGGTTGCGAGGGCGACCTTGCTGCAGATTAACCACTATTGGCCTAGTGGTGACCCTGCCAGCCAATTGTTGCGTGCGGGACCTGCGTTCAAGGAAGGCGGTGACGGGACGCCCCTGAGCGTGCGGGACACCCGCAAAGCTGGCAGTACATGGTACCTAGAGAGGCAGCTTCCAGACCGCGCCGGAGATACGAATACGAGTCTTATCGGAGACTCGTTATCTCAGGTAAGATTGCTAATTGTCGTCGAATCCGAATACGACTACGCTTCAGTGGCCATTAATGATTAACTTAGGTGCATTCTCATGATGAGCAGCTTTCTGTGTAATGAGAGTAACCTAGTACTTTATGCCTATTCCATCTGAACGCGTGCAAGATGAAGCACTATCCACAGGATAGCCTCGGGCGGTCAACCACATTCCCACTGTTATCGGACACGCATGGGAAATGCCTTGAATGACGATGGCAGCCTTAAGACCATCCATCGTATTAGTCGCAACTGGCTTGCGGTGTCGGGTAGGTAGGTAGTCCGCTGAATCCAGGTGAGATGGCGATGGGAGTTCAGTCTGCGATGCACTCAAACGCCTATTCGCTTCTGTATGGCAGTCCAGCGCAGTCACCAACTCACGAGCCAAGCTCCAGTTCAGAAACATTGCTCGAGCAATATCCAGTTTTGGTCTTACAATCGATGCTCATTTCACGGCAACGTCTACACTCTGCATAATGTGCTACTTCTGAGCCTCGGCGAGCGCGGTCCAGGGCTGCGTTCTCGTCAGCTCCAACCGAGGCATGCCTGTACCCCTCCTGATGTTGATCCAAACCCCCGCCAAAGTCGTCAACCCGAGCCTCTGCTTTGGCGACCCTGAATGGAATCTTGTTGGTGCTTGCCGAATGGCATGTCACGAACACCAGTGCCAATCAGCACCCCTTCTGGGTGCCAGTGACGGTTCTAGACATAACCATATGCTGCCAAATATCAACCCCCATCCTGCGCCATTGACGGGATTTGGGCATTTGACATTCGAGATGTCGAACTCCTAGCAGTCGACAAACCACTCAGACCAAAGGGGAAGTATTTGCCATCGAGCCTTACCGACAAACTTACCAAGTCCTCGTCGGTTCTCATCCAAGAAGACATCGAACCAGGCATCAACTATCAATCATGGCTTGTCCTGCTGGCCACGGAGGGATGACGAGTACAGGTGATCATCAACCTGCAAAGCCTTCACTATACCGGAAACCACACATCTTCAACACCATTGCCGAGCCGAAAAGACTGAGAGAGATCACAAACGATGCCATCTACTTGCTAGGCGGGCAATTTGCCATCATCTGTCAGTTTGCTCATCCAGGTTTGGCCGAGGGCTCCTACAAGCATTCGAACTTCGCCTACCGTATCATGAACCGACTACAGACTACTGCCCGGTTCCTCAACGCCGCCGTGTACGGTACCACTGAGGAGAAACAGGCCATATTCAGCGTGATCCATCATGCGCATGAGGAGGTGAAGGGCGAAAACTACTGTGAGTTATTCCATGTGCTGACTTCCCTTCTTCAACGAAGCGGTGTCGAAGTGAAGGAAGTGTTTCCTTCCATGTAACGCTGTATCCTTCACGGCCACTGTCTCATCCTGGTACACCAGACGCGGACGATCCCGAGCTGCACAAGTGGACGGCAGCGACCCTCTTCGTGTCGCTCATCGTCGTCCACGAAACCTTCTTCGGCAAAGTGTCGCGCGAGAAGCAGGAAGAGCTCTTCCGCGAGTCCGCCGTCTACGGTACGTCGCTGCGCATGCCGCCCGAGATGTGGCCCGCCACTCTCGACGACTTCTGGGCGTACTGGGACCGCAACATCCAGTCGCTCCAGATCACCGGCTGGGCGCGTAGCCTCGCCCGCAACCGGCTCTGGCCGAAGAACATGCCCCTCTGGGCCCGGCCCAACATGCCCATCGCCCGTCTGCTGACCGTGCACTGGCTACCCGAGCGCTTCCAGAGGGAGTTCGGCCTGAAGGTCACGCCCCTGAATACGGCCATGTACCACTTCGTCGTCGGGTACACTGCCCTGCTCTATCCTCGTCTGCCTAAGAGGGTCAGGACATATCCAAGTCGCATGTACATGAAGGATCTGAAGAAGGCAGTGAAGCAGATCGAAGAAACGGGATCATGGTCCCAGGAAAAGAAGGCTTGATCACGAAGCCGACAGCAACTTTGAACTACCCCGAGTGGCCCTGCCGTCTTCTTTACTCCATGCTGGTTCCCTGACTAAAGTACTTATGGATATCGGCGGGTGGCTATATACTGAGCCTTCACGAAACAGTTCGTGTCACAAGCGCAACTCTACTCCTTTCCGGATGCGCCCCGTGCACCATTGCCTAGAGTGAACATGACTCGGAGATCGTCTGTAAGAACTTGTGGTGTTTCCCAAATCGGCAACGTAGCTCCAGCCGCCCCCGCGGCGCTTTTCAATTGCACAACGCCCGGGACCCGTCCACGCGGAGCGTCGCCTCGTGGCTCGAAAGCCCGTGCCATCGCGCCTGCAAGCCGGTCCACCCGAACCGGCGGCGCCAGTGCGCGCCGGAGGCCCGCGAGCCCAGTCCTCGCGATAGGAAGCTACCTTTCGGGGGGATCGCGCCCCGGGGAGCTCCGCTCGACCGCGAAAGGCGGCACGGCCACCGGGTAGCGTGCGATATCGGTAGAGCCATCGTGGGCTTCTGGTGTGTTGAGGTTGAGCCCGACGAGATGCTTCGGGGATTGCGCACGGATGCAGATGTCAAGCCTCCTCAGACGGCTAGGAGAGTCGCACACGAGATCATGATAAGCTTAGGACGGCGCTTTCGCCAATGCCGCGTGTATTTTGCTAAGCGTTACCTATGCTTCCTGGTTGAGCACTTTGAATTCCTTGCCTTCACTCCCTTCAATCCTCCAAAATGGCCGAGATTGGAAGTGGTGGCTGTCTGATCCTCATCCTCCCCGTGTCGTGCTCACCTACGAGCGGCAGTCGGACAGAGTGGCCACAGTGTCGTAGCACTTGAGGTATCCATTCTCGTTCTCCAGCAGTTTGTCTGACGGCGTTAGCTCATGTACGTGTATCACATGCCTTTCCACCGGCCAACATACCAGTGTCAATCGTGCTTGTGTTGAAGAGGTCTGGGTCCTTCAGCTGGCACAGGCAGGACAGCTTGGTGCCGTCCAGGGTGCACCCAACGCACTTCTGGTCCACCTTGGTGAGGAAGTTGCCGCTGTGGTAGCCTGCGGTCAGCGATCGAAGCAGCCGGAGGAGGAGGGTGATGCAAGGGGAGCGGCGACTCACCCCATCCAGGGAACGATGACGCCGTCGTTGTTGCCGTAGCAGACGTCGATGTCGAGGACGCTGCACGGGGCGCGGTTCTGGTCGTCGGTGCATTGGGCTTGCAGCCACTTGTGGGTGCCGATGTCGACAAGGGCTGGCGATCCGCATGTGTTGTTGTAATGACCGTGGACCGAAACCACGGCGGCAGCCAATGAAGCTGATAGTAGACCAGTAACTCTCATGATGGATTTTGGTTGAGCAGCGTTGAGGACAACGGTTCTTGGCAAATGGTGAGGGCGCGCGAATAGTGCTGAAGAGGGGTAGTGCCACAATCAGGGCATGTGTCAAAGCCATCATATCTTATACTGCTTCCTCTCGGTCGTTCAAGCAACTTTACGTGTTTCCATATCTCAGGTTTGAAGCTGATTTTCGAATGTTTGGTCTGCTAGCAAGCGGTGCAGCTGCCGCGAGGTCATACCATCGGCTGATCGACCTCTATTATTCGGACGAGGTCCATGAATTATTCATGTAGGTAAAGATGTAGTTAGTAGGTTTTGATCATCCCATTTTCGAGCCCGATGTGTACGACAAGCAATGACTGGGCCTAGTCAAACAATTGCACCAGTGTAACCGATATGAACTAGTTTGTGTCTTCGTTTGCTGCTTATTAGGCGAGGAAATGAGCAATCTTTCACTCTTCCTGTTAATTTTACCTCATGGCCCTCCCGGAAAACCCGTGCCTAGACCACTACCGATGACGGATGACGACCCCGAACGAGGCCAAACATTGAAGATGCTTGTTTGATGTCACAACAGCAAGGTAAAAGTGTGTGAGGTGTCATCATTGATTGACCTTCGCCACGAATCGTCGTACACTCGGCGTGCAGAAGTCTGCGTAAGGGGCTGCGGCTCACCTTCGGTGTAATTAGGGATTCGGATAGTGGCCACTTCAATCATCATCCAATTGCTATGATTAGTCAATACCGTAACCAAAAGCTTGAATGGCTGTACTTTGAATTGATTTATGGGATAGTTGTTATTCACGTGATTATCCCGTTATAGACTTTGGAAGACACACTCACTTGAGTGCGTACCCATTTGGCCTTTTCCCTTACAAAGTCACTGCGTGGGCATCAATGGGTTACTGTTCTGGTACATCAAGCACCAGGCATATTGATGGCAATCGCAGAGAGCATATCAGAATGCTGGTCCCATTGTTATTCGTTGATATTTTGGTAGTTTGGTTCTAGAGGGTAGGTGAAGCCCTCAGGGAGGTGTCTTGCGTCCGGACCGTTCACTCTTCTCTAGAGGTCCCAAGAGCACCGTAGATGGTCTGGATCATTTTACGTAGATATCACATTGGTGGCTATATGCCATGGTTAGAGATGTGAACTGAGAATGGTCTTTTGTGTAGTGGAAGGTTGGTGATTCTCAGCTAGATGTTGCTGATTATAGCAGTTGACGAGAGGAGAGGTTGAACGTCCCTCGATGCTGACTGATAGACAGCGGAGACATGAAACTGCAACGTTTCCCGAGCCCAGAAGCGGGCGATCGACTCGTCTCGTTGCAACTCCTCGTCGCATAAACTTCAAAGAAGGTAAGCAAGCTTGTCATTCGTCGAAGCCTGGCAGGGCTTATTCAGTCAACCGGATCCTCCGTGATCCCATTGGCGTACGACCAAACCCAGCGATGCAGCGGGCAACTCTTGAGTTCACGGTCTCTTCATTGCTATCGCCGCGCCCTGGATAGTAATCACCCTTTCTACGTCATCAGCCTGAGCCTACCGCATGCCATACAACACCTGCAGAAGCCATGTATTCGCATGCGGCGGGAGTGGGGGCCCTTGCAGCGCGTCCTGCATGCATGCCTGGGCAGCGCATTCCGTAGCCGGTTAGGGCATCTCACGGGCATATGCAGGTCGTCGAAGGAAGCAGGCAGGCGCTCGACTCGCCGAGTGCGATGCGCAGTTGGGCGGGGACGGCACCGCAGCAGCACAGCCCCAAACGCCGACGACCGTCAGCTTGTTGTTGTTGAGATAGGTAAGTACCTACTTCCGTAGGCGATAGGCACGGATAATATTACCTGTTTGCGGAACCCCTACTACACCATCCCGGTTTCGTCTGGCTGCAAGATGTTGGAGATTTTTCCCGGGATCCCGTCCACGTTACTTCGCGTTTTTGAGCCTCTGCAGCCGCCTGCGGCCGTGGACCAGGGGGGGAAAGGGACGACCGCTACTACACGGCAGGGCCTCGGAGCTGCCCGCAGACGGCGTGCGCCCGGAAAAGCGGCTTGGATCGTCAAGCTACGTGGGCCGTCATCCGCGTGGTCCTCTGGCGCCTGCGAGACTCTGGAGACACGATGGAGACATGTCTGGAGGCCCATGGGGTTCACCCTCTTATGGGTTTCCCGATCGTTCAAGTTTGCGGGGTGAAACCTGGGGGCTACGATGTTATTACCGGGACAGATCTTTGGGGAAAGACGTCGCTTGCCCAATTCGAAATTCGATTCCTGATGCTCTTCTCAAGGCACGGTGATGTACGGCAGGGGCCAGGTTGCGAGTGTAGACTCCAGCGTGGGCCTCTGTCAACGAACCCCGCCGACCTGACGTCTACTGCATGGCCGGTCCCCTTCCGGGCTCGGGGTCTGCATGGAAAGCTGTAAGTGTAGTCTTGGAATACAAGGTACGATCGAAAACCGAGTCCAGCAAATTCCAAGCATCGCATGAGCACCTCGGCATATGTTGGGGTCGTTCACCCATGGATGTAAAGAAGACGGAAAAGAAGAAGCGCACTTGGGTATGCTCGACGCCTTTTCGCGATTGCGAAGGGATTGTATCAGCGTGGTAGTGCAGCTTTTTGATTCCTTGAAGCTTCGGCTTCTCATTCATTGCGTCTGCTGTGTCGGACGGGTCCCCCCCGAGTACACCTTCAGGGCGCAGGACCAGGTATCCTATATGGTCGAACTCCGAGGATTGGCAAATGGTTTACCTCTCGACCAGTATCAGTTCCAGCACTGAAAGGAAAGAAAAGGCAGGTGTCTGTCCGAGTGGGCCAGTATGATACGCCGACATTGCGCCCGTGGGTGATGCAATTACGTGAGAACGAGTTCATCGACGATCGGACGATAGCTGTAGCTTTCACTCTGGTCGTTTTGTTACCGGCTAGCCGCCTGAGTGTCTGACTTGTTGTTAGATGGAACACGGTCGCTTACTTGCATTGGTGCCGTCATTAGCTCTCTAAGTTACTGGTTCGTACTCGACGGTTCCCTGGATGCGGCGAAGTTGACTACTGTATGTTGGATGAGGCTGAGCGGTCTGGCATGGTGTATCGATCGCATCACCAAGATGCCCGATCGCTAGGTCTCTGTTGGCCATACGCAGCGTCCCATCCTCGGCCCGGATGCTGGTTGAGTGTGGAGCCGAGGTAGACCGCAGTACGGGCGCACGCTGTGCCGCAACGGCGATCATGTGGGATGCCCGTGACCGAGCCCGGCGTTCCGATGCGGGACGGCGCTGGTGGTGGAGTCACGGCGTCGAAAATGGAATTTGCAAAGTCGATAGGATGGCAGTCCGATTCACTTGTTTCCGATCAACTGCGCCTTCTTCGATTTCCACCCCCAGACTGTCTCCAGTACTCCAGCCGCGCCATTGCAACCCGCACCACGCGCTCTCCATACCCACTTCATCTCCAGGTGGGCTCAGTGAGTTGCTGGGTCCGGGGCATCGTCTAGCTCGGGGCTTCTGCTTGGACAGGCTAGAAAACACAACTGGGTATATGACCGAGTAGTACGGGGCTGTGAATGGTGAATGAAGGAGGAGGGGGATCCCATAGCCAACCTCGGGCTTGGTGAAGCGATGCCCGGCTGACCTGCCTTGCGAGCTTCGTGCCGCTTTACAGAGCTGCCGGTATTGGCGTTCTCGCGACCGGTAAAGACCCCTGATACGTCGCAGGATCAAGGATGGCCATCCGGGCAAGAGTTGTCAACCTCTGATGTCCCTATTCTGGCTCATGGGAATGCGAGACGCCGATTCCCGACCGTATCAGTACTGACGGCGGCTCGTTCTGGACAGACGGAACTTGTGAGGACGCGATGCGCTTGCTCCAATTTTCATATCGGTTGAACTGCAAGCCAAGAACATCCGCGCTGCCGACAGTGCAGTATAGTGCAGCCTCCCGTTGGAGCTCTGCTCTGCCTTGAATTGGACGCCGACCGCGCCCGACGCGCCGAGCTAGTAGCGGCCCCAAGCCCCCGAGCCCCCGAGCCTCTGCTCTGCTCTGCCCAAGGCTGAAGGCTGAAGGATCACACCCCTTGAGCTATGCCCTGAGCTATGCCCTGAGCACACACGAGAGAGGTGAACGTGGCGACTGCACGAGTAATGGCAAGTCTAATGATGGCATCTACTGGCACAGAGCACCGGTATCCTTCGTTTTCATCTTGAAGACTAACGTCATATCTCGGTTCAGACCGTTTCTTACTTGAAAGCTCGTTAGACGATAGACGGGGTCGGCCAAAACGGGAATACACGATATACGATAATAATACACGGCAATCCCACCGAGCCGCGATAACTACGAGCTTGAGCTACCTTCATCCAGCCAATTGGTCAATTCTCTGCCAGGCTTCTGGGGGAAGAGGCTGGCGGGGTTCTCTCTTCCAGCCCCACAAGGGCTTAGCGCTCTTTCAGAAGACATGCCGCCAAGAAACAATTGATCGCATCCGGTAATCCGAGACTGGAAGCTCTCAGAGCCGGCCATGACTGCCAGACTGCTTTGCACTCTTCCATTCTGCTCAGTAGGAATAAAGAATATTGCAGAATGTTTCTCGAGATTCTCTTCTCCCTAGAGGAGGGGTACGTACGAGGATTGGAATTAGTGATCAACAGCACATCGAGGGGAACAGGTTTGGGGGTGGATGGCCAATCCACGGTGGGGTGCGATCAGGGTTGCGGTGAGGGACTCTCGATACCAAGCATCAAACCAGTCGCCAGTGAGAGGCAGGAGAAGCACGCTGGGAGGAAATCTGGTTCCCTCTCAAGCTTAGTAGTCCGTCCGAGGACGAGCAGGCAAGTCAGGGCAACGCGTTTCCACCGCCATGCGCCTCGAGTGGACACCGCAGATGAGCACCGCAGCAGGACACACTGACACAGCAGCGTTCTTGAGCTTGTCCGAGCTGATATCTCATATCTGGTCAAGCTACCGTCCAAGAGCCAGGCAGCCAGGGCCACAGCCATACACCCCCCTTCATCAGATGGCGTTTTCACATGCGCCAACCCTCGCCGACCCCGACCTGCTACAGCAATCCTCGATGCTCCTCGTCAGGGTCCTGCCCAACAGTAGCCCGCCTCGCAATCGACCGAGCTGCAGACATACGAGCAATATGACGTAGCAATCGATGAGCCGCATCCAACGAGCTTCCCGTCTGCATCTTCCAGATGGAGCCGCTATACACCCGCTTGCGTATGGTGTAAGAGGCTTGCAGGTCGACGGGACGTGGGTCAAGGCGGTCCAAGGCCGCGCGCCGCACGCCGCACGCCGCACGCCGCCGCCGCTGCCATGCGCCGAAGGGACGGCTAGACGACCGTGGCCACCGATCGTGTCTGGCTGACTAGTAGGACAGGGTAACCTTGCTGCCAAAGACGGGCAGTACGTATCTTGCAGGGGACCGCCTTTACCCCTCCAGATGCCCCTCGACTACTACGTGCTCTCTACGTAGCGGTCGGCGGCATAGGAGGGACGGACCAGATCAACGAGACGAGACGGGTAGCAACGCCAATCCCGCCTGCCAGGTACCCAGCAATGGCCAGTCGGTGGTGACAAGCTGTTAACCGCTGATTATCTTTCCTGTTTTGGAAACAAAGTTTGAGCGCCTCACAGCGCTATGCGTCAAGTACCGGTGAACCTGTCAAGAGGCAGCCAGCTCTATCAGCCTATCAGCCTCCTCCCGCTCCCCCTTCAACTTGAACCTGGTGAGCCTCTCCTGATCCGGCGTCATCAAATCTGGCCAGAATTTTCCAATTGGACATCCAGGATATCTAGTTGACTCCAGCACACCGGGTCTGCCTTGCCTGGTCGCGAGTCACCGTCGGGAACTCACGGACGACGCTACCTACTTGAGTACGGTTGTCGTCTGAATCTCCCGTGGGGGTGTGGGGGCTGTACTGTGACAACTAACTGCATATTGCTGCCACCAGATATGCAGGAAAACAGGAACCATTGGAGATGCGGACAACATGATCGAGGACAGTCTTGCTACTTCGACGCCGGGGGTTTTATGGGGCGTGTTCAAGAGATATCGCGCTTCACACGGCTGATGCCAGCAAGAACCGACGGCCAGGGCTAAAACAGGGAGACCGGGATGTTGGCGAGCCAGGTAGCGATGTATCGATTCCCAGGAGCGATACGTGGTGCCGTGATGCCGTCAGCGACATCGAACCACTTTCACTGCGCTTTACTGGTCCCGTCGTTACATCTGCCGTCATCTCCTAGAGCATCCCGAGTCGCAATATGAGGCATGACTGACCAGACTTGAGTATAAAGGACCCCGAGATATCACGCCAGAATCGTTTGAATTCTCCCCCAGATCATCTCAATCCAGTCCCATACCATACCCACCCCCATACCCCGGACTCCGAAGTCCTCAAATCACTGTTTTAGCAGCCCGCCGAAGAAAACCGCCCCCCTTCTGCCTTCGCACTCCTCCTCTACGCCTCCTACACAACATGGCATCTGTTGCTTCTGCCCCCCTCGCCAAGGCTGTTGAGCTCGGCCTTGAAGGCAAGGGGAAAGTCAAGACTCCACGCCGCCAGGACAGTGGTTACCAATCGCCAGACGATTCCCCTGTCCTCACTGTCCCGCTCAACGATGGCAACGAGATCCCCCAGATCGCCCTGGGCGTCTACAAGGCCCCTAACGGCCAGGAGACTGAAGATGCGGTCATGGCCGCTCTCGATGCTGGCTACCGACACATCGACTCCGCTGCGAGATATCTCAACGAGGAGGCCTGCGGCCGAGCTCTGAAGAAGTGGCTGGAGAAGACCGGCACTCCTCGTGAAGAGGTCTTCGTCACTACCAAGCTGTGGGACGCGGACCACGGCTACGAAGCCACCTTCAACGCTCTCTGCGACTCTCTGGACAAGTTCCAACTAGAGTACTTCGACCTCTACCTCCTCCACTCCCCTGCCGATGACAAGGAGAAGCGCCACCAGTCCTGGCGAGCTCTGGAGACGGCCCAGCGCCTGGGCAAGGTCCGCTCCATCGGTGTCTCCAACTTCGGAAGCCAGGACCTCGACGACCTGTTGGCTGAGACGAAGGTCGTCCCTGCCGTCAACCAGATCGAGGTGCACCCCTTCTGCCAGCGCGAAGACCTGGTCGAGAAGTGCCGAAAGTATGGCATTGTCATCGAGGCCTACTCCCCTCTGGCCCGGGGCAACAAGCTCGAGGATCCCCGCGTCGTCGCCATTGCCGAGAAGAACGGCAAGAGCCCTGCTCAGATTCTCATCAACTGGAGCGCTGCCCGAGGCAACGTCGTCCTCCCCAAGTCCCTCACCGCCCACCGCATCAAGTCCAACATGGAGTCGCTCGACTTCCAGCTCTCCGAGCAGGACATGGGAGAGCTTGATGCGCTAGGCGCAGAGAACTATGTCACCGGCTCTCTGCACCGCTCCAAGGACTGAATGGCACCGCCTATTTGCAACAGGTTTACTTCCAGCGGTAGTACTGGTGGAGAGTCACCCCCTCCTCCGCCATTCACTCATCTTCGGCGCTTAAATCACCGACAATCCACCCCCGTCCCAGTGCTATTCAAGATTCCCATAGAAGTTTTGCGTCACGATAGAGGAAGAAGAGGGAGCAAGTTTGGGGGCATCTGTCCCGATGGAAGCCGATATCAGAAAAACCCCAAAACGTCACGACATGATGTTGGATTTCAAGCGAAGAAGCAGAAGAAAGGAAGCATAGATCATATAGATTTAGATTTGCTGAGCGAGTAGTCAAATCGAATATGATAGCAGTTGAGATCACATACAACGCTTGTTACACGTGACCGAATCCCATGGCGGGTTCTCCTCTCCAACTCTTCAACCCCTCAATTCTCACGATGGAGTCGTTCGTCGTCCGAAGAACCGGTGCAGCGGTAACGATGGCAACTCCCCTTTCCCAATGCTGATAATACCCAACTAGGTTAACTGCCCTTGGCTAAGGGCACGCCAAGCTAGTGTTCCAAGTGCGGGTGCGTGTCCACTGCCCACTGCCCACCCACGAGCGTTCCCATCTTTTTACCCCAGGTGTCCACCCAGTTCCATTGTACGCCCGCCCCATCCCCATCCCATTCATTCATTCTCCACCGGTCCCCGCGCCAGCCAGCCTACCTACTCCAGCATTGGCAAGCGCGGGGCTACCTAGTCGCCGAGGACGAGGCCGAGGAACGACGGGGCGCTACTTATCATTACAGACATGGATCCCATCGATCCCACGATGTTTTCCCGGCGCGCCGGGCCACCATCACAACCACCAACACCACCACCCTTGCGATTCGGCGGGTGGCTGGTGGATCTGGATCTCTTCTCTCTCTCTCTTGCGCATTTCTGCCTGCCTGCCTGCCTATCTTGCTGTGTCTGTCTGTCGTAGTGCCGCTGACTGAGAAGAGAAAATCCCGGGCCGCGGGATCGCGATCGCGAGGTACGGAACTCCTGAAGTCGAGGTACGGCTGCGGCGGTTGTCACCGGTGCCGCGTCCAGTCGTGCGACCGCGTGCGCGCCCGCGAATCTCGGATCCCGGCAACCAGTCGGGACGCTTGCATACGTACTTACATACATACAACCGACCTCCCTAAGTTAAAGTACCTTCCATGACGAGTAATGCACATAAGGTAAGCGACGACTACGTACCTATGTACAAGGGCCGTATGTCGGCAACTAATAACCTTGCTACATAGCAGTAATGATCCTTGCCCTGGAAACCCCTCAGGGGTTGTTGGTCGCTTTCTTGATCGCTTGCTGCGTTGGCGATCCGGCTGCGCGCGCTGGCATGGGAGAGAACAGACCGACAGACATACAGATAGCGGCAGCTCTTTCGGCCCTGGACGTACATGCGCATACATACACATGTTGATTGCATTGATTGCCCGATATAAGCACTAACACCTCACTCTCGCGCACGTATCAGACAGCAGAACCAAAGAAAAGTGTCGGTTCAGTCGCAAGACTCGCACGGATGACTGTGCCTGAATTTCTCCGGCGTAACGCACGTAAGAGCGTACCTAAGGTAAGTTAAGCAAGAGGCAGGCGTAGAATCGCAGGAGAACCATTCCCCCAAACCCAGAAGCAAACCCGAACCCAGCGCCCGCCCGCCCGAATATTCGCCCAAGAAAAATGCGCCCCTGACGAATGACGGATTGCCGTGATCAAGCCATCATCACTACACGCAACCCCCATCGCCTCCTCTCACCCTCTCGCCCTCCCTCGCTCCCTCGCTCCTCCTCACGTCTCAATAGGCCAGCCCACGAACCACTTCGCAGCGACGCCATCACAAGTCATGGTGCCATTGGCGGCCATGGGGGTATCGGCGCCTTCGTCACCGAAGCGCTGGACCGCATTTCCCACCAAGAAGTCGATATCGAAGTTCGTCATGCGGAACGACGACGTTGCCTCCCCCTGTACCCTGCCCACCGAGAACGGGCACGCGGTCGCCACCATGAAGTGGCGGTAGTCGGGGTCGGTGGCGGGGTCGGGGTCCTCGGCGAAGTCGACGATCCAGTCGCCCAGGTCGCCGTTGACGGTGCGGCAGGTGGCCACGCACGCCGAGGTCGCCGGCAGCGGCGACAAGGCCGGGGACGACGACGACGACGCCGAGCTGCTGCTGCTGCTGCTGCTGCTGTCCATCGTGCAGTACCGCCGCTGGTCCGAGTACCCCAGGCACGTGCTCTCGGCCGACTGGCGGGTTTGCAGGGAGGGGGCTGCGAGGGCGGCCGGGAGGAGGAGGAGGAGGAGGGCGGCGGCGAGGGTGTGCATCTTGAGGTTGGGTGGTGCTGGGTGATGAGATGCGAGGGCAGTCGCTTGGTGCGCGACGACGGCGAATGTCGATCTGGTGTCGCGTAGGTCAGGGAGGGTTGATCGCTGACGAGACAGACAGATAGTTTGATAGATGGCCGTGATGAAGTGGCCTGGTGTGGTTGACAGCGACGGTGAGCAGTCGGAGCAGGAGCGCGCTGTGATACTTATATACCCAGCGACGGCGAACCAGACATACATACATATATACCGTACATACATACACTCGAGTGCCGGTTGGGCGACGACACCGTGACCATGGGACGTATGTTCACCCTCCCCTCGGTTCCCGTGACGCGAAGCCATCCATCGACCCATCCATCCATCCGCGCACCTGTGTGTGTGTGTGTGTGATGGTCGACGCGACTGGATTGAGCCTCTCTTTCTCTCTCTCCCAACATCGGGCGGCGGCGCGGGCAACCTGCCTGCCTGCCTGTCCGTCACCCTGCGCCTGGCCAATGGGGGGCGGCGCGGCAAGGGGGGGGCGACGCAGTGTGACTTCGGGCGATCGCACCAGGGTCCGCCTGTCGTGATTCGCTGCAGGGCGCCGCCCCCCTTTCGCTCCGGGACCAACCAAGCCATCACCAACCACCAACGCTCCGTCGTGTCTTGCGTGGGTGTGTGTGTGTGTGTGCACTTGCAGGCAGGTCACGGGGGCCCGAAAGCCGTGCTCTGCTCTGCTCTGCCCTTCTCGGTGCCTGCGTGCGTCGTTGGTGGTTGGTGCCGATCGACGAAGCTTGGCCCGCGAAGGGATCCGGGGTCGAGGGAATTGCGGCGGTGTCTTATTAGATGGATAACTGGTCGAGGAAGGCCGGTTCGCACATGGTCACGAGGTCTGGGGGAAACCACCGTGGGCTTGTTCGTCACATCATCACTGGTGTGATTATTAGTTCACGGCCGGTATAGTCCCTTCTTCCGCTCCTCATTCGCCAATGGCTTTTATCACAGGAAACTATACAGGTCTGGTCAGCTGACGTACCGGATTTCCACCCTCGCCATGGTTGTTGGGTCGGGCAGCTCCGCCGCAAACCCAATCACGTCGCATCATCACAGATAATGCATGGCATATGTGCCCTTTAGGTAGGTAAGTACCCAGGTAAGTGAAGTAAGTGTATTGGTATATGTTGGCGGTGCAAATATACCCCTTGCATGCTCCCGTGAGGAACGTACAGGGCATCAGGAACGCGCTGCCCGCTATTGAAGAGGGGACCCCTTGGTAGTCCAGAGGCAGTGCGCCCTATAAATTAGTTATCCATTCATACCGGCCATGCCAAGCTCTAACTCCTGGTCGAGAGACTCGCATAGCTGGCAGGATGAATGCCTGATTCTGTCCTTGACCTTGTCGCAGTTGTCCTTACATGGCAACCGTGCCTCGTACGGCTTGCAGCCGCAGCGGTAGGTGATGATGATTTTGCACATCGCCAACTGCTCTTGTTCAGATCCGGGAGATTGGGAAGGATGGGTGGGAGCCCGGCGCAGCGCCTGTTGCTTTCGCTGTTCTCGAAGTGCGCAATACGAGGTAGCACAGAGTGGATTGCGGCGCAGGGTATCGTAAACTTGCTAATCGGCTTCGAGATCTGGAGGACAAGTGATGGTGTGGTGTCAAGGGAGCCGTAAAGATAAGTTTGGCCAAGCGGTTTATGGAAGCAAAGGGGAAAAGTCCCGTCGGTCTTATAGCCTTCAGAGCGTCGATGGACCAATATTCAATTTCCGACTACTCGCATCAACTGAATGAGTTTGTTCGTGGGTTGACTTTGTGAATGAAAACTCAATTGAAAGCCGCCGTGTATCACCGTTCAGCCCTCGAAGTTACAAAAGGCGGTCCATCACTTAATGACACGCCACAGTCGGTCGAAAAGAACCTCGGGCGGGTATTGACAAGTCGGCTCTTTCCTGATCTTGCTCACTTCCTTCAGCTCGTAGTAACAGGTATCGCACAATACCAGTTCTGGGTCGAGAACTCCCACTACCCCGTTGTTGCAGATGCTCAGTTTGTTCGCCGGTCGATGGCGGCACTGGCACTGGCATTGAGGTACCGGCATCACGACTTTCGGAATCTTGTTATCCGGCATAGTCTCCCGGACTTCGATAACTCGATGGTCGGACTCGTAATGTAGGACGGCTCCTTGGTGCACATCGTATCCTAAAGTACGTGTGCTTGTCTTGTCTGTTCGGTGAAACCATCGGCGCTTGTCATCTTTGTCTCGAGGAACACGTCGCATTTCGAGGACAAAGGCATCCGGTACGGAATCGGCACGTAGCGAAAAGTGAATGCGACCGGGTCTGCCGTGTTTGACATCGCTTCAGACAATGAATGTCGGGGACGGGTTGGCATCGTTCGCTCGGGCGGCACACTTTCATCCTTCATTCTCCAGCGTCGGTCCTTGATCGCCATAGATGGGATCTCTCTTGAACCATCCCAGCTTCTCGATAGCCTTCACCTTCGCCTCTTCGCCTTTCTTGCCATAGCACATATCCCAGTTGAAGCCTTTCGGATAGCTGCCCACCATCTGGAACCCTCCGCCCGGGGTCATGTCCTCCAGAAGCCTGTGCCCTACGCCAGCCGGCACCACGATGGCATCACCCTTCTCCGCGACCGGCTCGACCCTCCCAGGGTTCTCCTCTCCGCCGAAGCATAGCCTGGCTCCTCCATTGCTGATACACAGGACCTCGTGGGACGTCGAGTGGAAGTGGGTGGTGCTATACATCGTGAACCGCCATTGTGGCTCGACCACGCCTACTGATGACAGGTGAGACTCGATCTCGGACGCCGTAGTCGACGGCGGGAACGCAGCGTGGTAATGCAGCAGCGGCCTGTTCTGGATACTGGTGTTCGGTACCAGGTTGTGCGACGGTATCTGGTGCCTGGAGACCCGTAGAGCCGCCAGCGGATTAGGCGCCATGGCGCGTGCGATGGTGCCGTAGGTCCTCCGGAAGAAGACGGATGACGGGGTGCGACGAGCCGGGCGACCTGTCAATATATCCTAGTGAGAGAGCACAACGTGATCACGTTGATGGGTCTCCACAACACATCAGAGCGACGTCATAGATCGCACGAAGCTGGGGATTGAATCGCGGAGGCAGCAAATGGAACGCTTGCGGTTGGTGTTTGGGGATGTATCGGAGCTCGCGTGGGTATGGCTTAGGAGCATTTCGTCCGCGGTGTATGGAAGCCAAGACTGGAAGCTTGGTCAAGGTTCGGGGCCTCAGTCCGAGAGCCGACACCCGGACATACTCGGTGGCCGGGCTAGTCAGCTTCGGACCTTTCGGTCGTACGTCAGTCCGTGATTGGTCTGTCACATGAATACTGGCTGGCGAAGATAAGCAGGCACTTGCGGCAAAGCGAGGGCATGATTACATTTAAGTACCGCCGGTAAGCGATACTGATGGGATCACATTCGAAGCAAGCCCGGTGGTCTCATTGCATTTACTCTCGTCTTGAAGAGCCTTGTGGCCCAGCGTGTTTTGAAACTCGAGCCCATTTAAGACTCAAGGGTACATGCGTCACAAATCGAGCAGATGGCAACCTCGACACCTTGGAAAGCAGGCAAAGAACACAGTTCCTCCTCGGTTCCTACATGGTACAACGCACATGGGTAATCATGCGAAGTTCTCATAAACTGCAAGGTCAGTTCATATTGTATCTATCTACGGAATATCTAGCTACACTAACTACATCACGACCTGCTGTCGTGGCTCGAGCGCCTCTGGATGGTGTCTGAGACACCCTTCAGGACCTTCTTCAGCTGGGACCGAGTGCCGGTGTTCTCTCCCCGCCAGCTTCCAAGCCGTCTGAAAATCGTCTTAATCCCCGAGTCCTGACCAGAAGCCGCTGGACGCTCGAGCTCGGCAATGATATGGAGCGTGGGTTCTGAGAGCCAAAGTATCGGCGTTCTCCGGCCCTGGTAACCCTCGGTGGCGAAGATGAACCTCTTGACAGTGGCATCCCCGGTAGCTTCGGCGTAGGCCACAAGTAGGCGTATCTGGCCGCGCGTAAAGGGACTCTGAGCCGCGAGATCAAAGAAGTCTTTGTCAGTGGGCTTCAGCTCGACCAAATTGCCGGGAGACCAGATGTCCTTACCTCTGCTTCTGAAAGCCTCGAAGATCATGGTCCGAGTGGGTACGTTGATGACTTCCTGGGTGCCTATCCACTGCAGGGTTTTCAAGTTACCACCTGCCGCTCGGTAGTTGTCCACGAACATGTCTCGATAGCGCATCTCCGTGTATCGCCTGCTGCCGATGGCATCATCGCTCTGTAGGGCCACGAAGTTGGTCACATAGGCGCGCTCCGTGACGGATACCGCATATGTATTCATCAGAGCGTAGTCGACGACGCGGATCTCTTCCGGAAGAAGTGGCCTCCGGATCTCGAACTTCCAAAACTTGTGAGGCTTCGGCCCTAGCCATGGGTTCATGAATTCGGTGTCGATGTTAAACGCCTGATACTTCTGGGTACGTATCAGGCCGAAATCCTGGACTCTCTTGGGCGATGACATTGTCTGAAAGGACTGATCAGCGCCAGAGGACATAAAGGATGTTGGTTGTCACTTAGCCTTTGTTGAGTTGTTTGTCAAGGTTGTAGTACCTTTGATGCTGAGATGAATGGCTTTGTGAAGAACAGAAGATGAAAGGGATGATTGTGAGCACCCTTTATAGGCCGTCTTTCGTTGCCAACATTCCCTTTCGTATTACTGAACATCGACGATGTTCGTGAACAGTACACCAGAAGTCAAATCTGGGGCCATCGTGTACCTCCGTCGGCTAGGGTCCGACACCTGTGCCTCACGCTCTCGTGTTGATACAGAACTTAAGAGTCGTATGGAAACAATAGAGCGTAGTGTTCGTGCGTGACCGGATTGATGTGAAGCAGTCTCGCATTCCTGTAACGCCCCTTTTCCGGCTGTCTTCGGACTTCATCATTGGACTGGCTCTAAACGCCATTGCTAGCCTCTAGGTTGAAGCCATTGCACACCCGAAGATCCTTCCGGAAAACATGACGTGTGAACCGGCTAAGACTTGCTCGAGTGGCAGCAAAAGACGGAGGAGCTCACGGAGGACACCACACTTCCACGCGAATCGTTAGTCTCAACAACCAGAACGGTTCCATTCCAAGAGCCCAGTATTGCGCTTTTCCCGAGATGGGGGACCTTCTAGTGAAATGCAAAACGATATTGCTAGAACATCGAAAAAAACACACTTTTGCTCAACCACAGAACCGCTTACCCCCTAGATAATCGAGCCACCTCCCCCTATTGACACTGGTCGATCAGCCACGGGACCACGACCTCAACTAGCCCAACAATCTGCCCCATCCGCGGGCCCGGTACCGGAAGTCTCAAGTCTAAGCCAGAGACTTGGCGAAATCGATCCTGGTGGCCAAGATATGGGGCGCGATGACACCGGCCACGAACAGCCAGCCCTCGCGCTTGCCCTCGTTGGTCTTGGGGTCGATGGCGACGATGTGCGCGGTGGTGGCGCCGCGGCTCAGGTTCCCGTCGTCGGAGAAGAGGAGCTTGGGGGGGTGCTCCTTGGCGGCGGCGGCGTCGCGCCCGCCCGCCTTCGGCAGGAACCACACGTGGCTGGTGATCTGGGTCTGGCCGGCGGGGTCCAGGTAGTTGTGGACGAACTTGGCGCCGTTGGCGATGCCGGGCATGAGGTACCCGCTGTAGTCGGGCTCGCCGCCATCCGCGCCCGCGTAGGGGTCCGCGAAGTACTTGGGGTTGTCGACGATGGCGTCGATCTGCACGCGGTGCGACACCTTCAGGCGCTCGTCCGTGGCGCTCAGGTTGGCGAAGTAGAGGCCGCCGCCCACCGCGTCCGACAGCAGCACCTGCTTGTCGGGGCCCCAGCCCAGCCCGTTGTTGGTCGGGATGCTGTCGATGGCGATCTTGGCGTCGACCTCGTCCTCGTCGTTCTCGCCCAGGCGCACCCGCAGCGTGTACGTCCAGGACTGCACGTGGCGGGCGAACTCCTCGACCAGGCGCCAAAGCGGCTCCTCCCGGTAGTAGTGGTCGTTGGTGACGAGGAACTCGCGCTCCGAGAGCGCCAGGATGTCGTTGGGCGTCCCGATCAGCGGGTGCCGGATCGAGCGCAGGTGCTTGGCCGTGCCCGACCCGACCTTGTGCACGAACAGCTCGATCTGCGAGGCCGTGCGGCCCTCCGTCGTCGACGTCGGGGTCCACGCCGGGTTCGGCAGGTGGTTCACCGCGAACACGTACACGGTCTTCGGGTCACTCGGAGGGCTGTACAGTGAGATGCCGTGAGTGACAAAGGGCCCTTCGAAATTCTCCAACTTGAGCTTCTGTGATTCCAGGGTCTTCAAGTAACATAGTGGTCATTTAGTCTCGTGATCTCTAACTAGGTAGATAGGTACCGAGGGGCGGCTCTGACGTACCTTGGGGTTGATCAACACCAGAGTCCCGTGCGCCGGGTTCTCGGGGTGCTCGAGAGAACTCGCTCTGAATTTCGTCAGCCTAATTGGTTCCCGATAACCCGGGTGAAGAGCAGCAATCGACATTTGGATTGGACCCTTCATATAGGCGAGGTGCTTAGTGCTTACCCGGGAAACCAGCCGGCGGCTTTCTCAAGGTCCAGGTTGCATGCCGTGTATAGCATCTCAGAGGCCTCATGGTAGTGCAAATCCTCACAGGCGACAGTGTCAGGTATGGCCCTGACCTCTAAACCATGCACATTCTCCCATTGTTGGTCGTTTCGGTACAGACCAAGGACCTTGGCTTGCTGATTCAGCGGAGGGAATATGAGGGCAACGAAAGCAGCGAGAGCTGTTATGGTCGCGTATAGAAAGGCTCCCATGATGGCATTGACCTATAGCGTTTAGCTGTGGTCTGCTGTGTAGGAATTCTTGAGTAACCAGTTCACGAGAAGACTCAAGCACGACGACCTGAAGAGTGAGGGTGAGGTGTCTATCTGGCACTAGAGTGGGGGAATCTGGTGTCGACGTCACAGTCGGGGTCGGCACCCGCGACGGAGACACGCTTATGTGGGGAGAGTGAGATTATGGACCGCAGCTTGACACGTGCACGAAGGGTAGAAGGACAACAAGGCGGAAGGGCGAAGGCTACCAGCTAGGCACCTTACTAGAGTCTCTAGTCTAGAGAATGTTGCCGTCTGAGGGACGAAAAACACGTCTTCGACAGTCAGCTGACGGCGCCGCACGGCACAGAAAGCCAACCATGTCCAGATCGGTCCCTGAGGATGACTTACTCGCGTAGTGCGACGTACTCGGTCGTATTAATCTACCAGTTGACCGTCAAAGAGGCTACGTTGCTCTCAAAAGTCTAACAAGACGACCCCACGAGCTTCCGCCGCAGTGTCTGGGTGTCCTCTACCATATGTTTCACTCCTTTCCTGTAGAATAGCACTCGCGGCAGCTGAAAGTCGAGGAAATCCGAGCAGCTCGCACCACCCAACGGATTACCAAGCAGGCGGAAGGGTCTTCCAGGAGGACTATGAACTTCAATCGTGTGTCGGGGCCTCGTCTCTGAAGCCACTGTGCCATTGATGGGCTCTGGGTGTCTCCGAAAACTAGTCGAGACTGGTCGAGAGTCCAATCACTTTCCCAAGCGAAAAGTTTGATCACGGCACGCGGCTGGTCGCAGTCTAGGTCGATATCTGTCCCGAATCGCATCATCCTTGCGCTCCTCTAGGGATCGGGCGATGGGTTTCCAGGGGGTTTACGTATGTGCGGATGCTGGCCCCGGGACGTGGTGTCTGATCAATATCTTTTCTTGGTCGACTATTCTTGGTCGACTCTTTCAAAGACGATGGCAAGTCCTCCAATACTCGCTAACTCGTGTGCTTGATCTGTAGGCACCCCCCTCTGTCGGGGGAGAATTCCGACCATTATAGGGATCGACCAATTCTGCTCTTTGAGCTTGGAAAAGACTCGAGTTCCCTGCTCTAGTGTGGAACGTTGCGCCAGTCAAGTGCATTTCAGACTTGAAAAGATAACCGTTCGCGTGGCATCTCGAACCTATTAACCTGAGCATTGATATAAGCCAGGAGTTGATCTCGGACATGGTCTGTGGGCACATTCCTCCGTCAACAAAGCCGCTTCGTGGACGTAGCCAGGGACCTTCGCCTTCGACGTCAATCAATTCTCCCCAACGTTGTTTGGCCTCGGATTAAGGTGTCACTGCCAATCTACTTGCAATCGGGTTTGAACGGCGTGACAGACATTTTACGCGTCGGCGTTGCGGTTGAGGAGTTTGCGACATTGGCCAGTGCTTCTTCAGCCTCTAACGGTTCTTCCCGCGCGTTAGTTTGTCCCGCCGATTCGACTTCGAATCGATCCCAGCTTCGATTCTGCTGTGTTCAAGGATTGGCCATGTTGCTCGGTTGAAGGCGTGCCAGCCTGCCGGTACTTATTCGTCGTTTCCCGTCACATTCGAAAGTGCGTCGCTGGAATCCAGACCTGAACTCTGCTTCCAATCGGTCGCGGGGAGCCGGTCACATGACGTCACCGTGCACCCGCGATCTGACACGGGAGACCAACTCGTCTCCACCACCTCACAGCCATCGACTTGAATCAGGCCAGCCAAGCCGGCCATGCACCTCCTCACGTCCTGCGATTCGTGCGGCGGCTGCCTTTCTGCACGTCGATGGCCATTCCAGCCATGATCCTCGGCGACGTAGAGTCGAGGGCGAGGCCTTGCAAGTCACCAAGGACGGACCTGGCCGGGTCCCTGGGCTGATCCCCCGCCCGACTGAGACCATCGTGAAGGAAAGAGCCGACTGGCAGCCCGGCTTCGCAGGGAAACCGATGTCATGTCATTGCTAGCTCCGAAGTATCCCGGGTGTCTGGGTCGGTCCTCATCTGCGGGAAATCTTTTCGATCCCCTCTTCTTCTCTGTCTGCTCTTCTTCTCACCTAGCCCTCGTCTCGTCTAAGCGTCCAGAGCCTTACCTTACCATTCAACACGTCCAGCGACATCAAGATGCCTTTCCCTCCGTCACGGGTGGAAGATCCCGCTCCGAGAAAGCCCAAGCTGACCAAGCAGCATGAGATCGTCATCTTCAGCAGCACGGCCATCGCCCTCTATGGCTACGACCAGGGCATGATGAGCATGGTCAACACGAACCGCGACTACCTTCGGACCATGGCCATCGCCGAGACCTCTCCTCTCGTCGGCATCATCGTCTCTATCTACTATCTCGGATGCACCGTAGGCGCGGTATTGGCCTCTTACTGGGCTGATAAGAAGGGCAGGAAGAAGTCCATTTTCGCTTGCCTCACTACCACTATGGCAGGGAACTTGCTCATGTTCATCTCGGGCATGACAGTAAATGGTTCCAGCTCATGGGACGGCGCGGCTATGGGGTTGATGTTGGCCGGGCGCGTGGTGCTCGGACTCGGCGTTGGCGGCATCGATGCAACCATACCCGTCTACAGCGCTGAGCTCTCGAAGGACAGTGCACGAGGACGAGCACTGGCGCAAGAATTCCAAATGAACATCTTCGGCCTTCTCATGGCATTCGCTATCAACCTAGGCGTCACCGTTGCCCTGGGAAAGGACAACCAATGGGCTTGGAGGATCCCAATCGTCGCCATGCAGGCCTTCCCAGTTCTCTTGGTGTCCATCATACACAGACTGCCCGAGTCGCCCCGTTGGTTCGTCAGTCAGGACAGGAAGGAAGACGCCAAAAAGGCCCTTATCGAATTGCACGGCGAGGTCCAGGCGACGGACATGCTTGAAGAGCTGCATCAGGCTCAACTCGACGAAGACGAGACGAAGAAGATCCACTACGTTGATATGCTGGTCCCAGGACGGAGCCAGTTCCATCCAACCATGCTGACGGTGATGGGCCAGATCAACCAGGCCTTGACGGGATACGGAGCAGTCTCCGTCTACGGTCCCCAGATTTTCGAGTTGCTCGGTTTTGACGTACGGACGGCAGAATACGTCACACTTGGGAATTACGGCAGTTATTTCGTTGTCATGACTCTGGCATGGCTGACTATCGACGTATTAGGGCGCAGAAAGCTGATGGTCTGGGGTTCCGGCGGGCTTGCAGCTTCCTTCGTGCTTCTCACTCTCTTCGGTGGTCTCTCGCTCGATGTTGGCCATGTTTCTGTGCTTGTCACTGAAATTCTCGGATCAATAACTCTCTTCATCGCCACGGCAATCTTTGGAGTCTGTTGGTTGGCCACAGCGTGGCTGATTCCCACGGAGATCTACCCAACTGGCGCACGGGCGCAGGGAAGCTCTATTTCCGTGATCCTGTGGGGTCTCTGCAATTTCGCTATCACTTTGACCACGCCACTGATGTTTAACAACCTTAAGTACTGGATCTTTCTCGTCTTCGCTGGCACCAATGCGTTTGCCGGCTGGTGGACGTGGCGCTACTCGCCAGAGACGGGTGGCCGAAGCTTCGAGGAGAACCAGGAGTTCTTCACCACAGCCAGGGACGAAAAGAGCTGGGCGGTCCATCGAGTCGATGGCGGCAAGTTCCTCTACATGCCTCACAAGCTCAAGGATGCCGAGCTAGGTAAAGACGGCCCGACTGAGACCGAACCTTTGCTTCGAGGATAAACCTGGGACCAAGGCTGATATGAGATATAAGTTATCTTTTTCTCGTATTCATTCCCTTGGCTGCAACAGTACTTACAGTTGAAACTATCAAGAACCGATCGACGAGTCATGGCTTTTCAAGAAGTTATATACAACAATTCACAAGAAAAAGGATCGTCATTATTAGTCCCGCGTAATGGCAACATGGTCTGCACGTACTGCCTAACTCGTACAGCTGAATTATACGTGCTAGTGAGCTACTAAAAGCTTTCTTCGAGTTCCATCGGTACCCAATATCCGGCAAGTGAGCGCCGACTTGCCTGCTTCGAGTGCTTTTCCTAACCGTGACCTTGGCAGTGCAAGCTCTTCGTTTATGCTCACCACCGACAGCAGCTCCCGCTCGACCTCGCACCAGAAAGTTCTCCATAACGCCCAGTTCGAGCTATCCTTTCCCGGTCGTGATCGGTGCGCCGTCATCTTTAGTCTCCTGTGCACCGCTTCCGCGTGAGCCGGCATGAACAATTCGTCGACGAACTCGACGCGCTGGTCCTTGCGCAACTGCTTGACGACGTCGACCTGTCGCATGCGGAAGTTGCCGGCGAGCTGGCCTCCGAGGAACGCCACGCGCTGCGCCGTCGACAGCGCCGACTCCCACTCGTTCTTCCCCGGCACCGGATCGGGCCCGTTAAGCCGGCGCACGACGGCCACGACGGCCGGGCGCAGGGCGCGCGCCAGCCGCTCCGGGTCCCGCACCCAGCTCTGCAGCTCGCGGAACCGCGCCCGCGGCGGGTAGCTCAGCAGCGCCGCGGCGGCGATGCCCCGGCGGCGAGGGCGCCGGTGCTCGCACGCCGCCAGCGCGCGCGCTAGGAGCGCGTGCGCGGCGTTCGCGTACGCGGCACGCCGGTCCCCGGCGGGCGCCTCCGCCTCCGCCTCCGCCTCCGCCTCCGTCGGCAACTGCGGGTTGCGCGCGATGGTCTCGGCGGAAAAGAGCGCGCCCAGCCGCTGCGCGAAGGGTGCCGGTGGTGGGTCCGGCTCCCACGCGCGCGGCTGGGCCGCCGCCGGCAGCGTCGATAGGATCAGGGCGGCGCGCTGGGGCGGGTCCATGGCCCTGGTCCACCACGCGTGGTCGGCGGGGAGGGTGCGGTTGAGCTGCTCGATGGCGGAGATCAGGGGCGCTTGCAGGGCCGCCCAGAGGTAGGCGGGGTTGCGCACCCAGCAGGGCGCGCGTCGGCTGGTCACGAGCTGCTGGATGCAGGGCGTGGGCGTGCGCTGGCTGTCCATCCTTGTACGGTGGGTACGCTTCTTGACATCGTGTTAGCGGCTCCGTGGCAGAGTTAACCCCCTTCGGATCGGGCTGGACTTGGTACGAGGACTTCTACTTACGAGTATCTTGACAAGGACTTGGATGTCTTGTTTGCTTGCTTTCTGGCCTGCTGCTGGCCGGGATAACTAGAAGGGGTGTGTTAGCTAAACTGGTACGCTTCAATTCTAGAGTCGAGACGTAGAACAACAGCTCTTGGAAGTGCCAGTCGCTTGGGCGGGGACTTACATTTCTTCAAGGCTTGTACTGTATGTATTGTGATTGCAGGATCGATTGTTGGTATGCCTTCCGCCGAGCTCGTGAGGCTCCGGGCGAGCTGCAATTCTTGGTTGCGGAGTTGGAAATTGCGCAGACTTCATCGCGTGGGGGTTGGTGGTTTGAGGGAACGATTCGGTCTGTCCCAGCGACGACGAGTGACACATGAGTACGGCTTGATCAGAGAAAGCCGAGAGTTAGCAACCTTGAGCGCCGCGAGGAATTTGGGTGAAGCCACTCGCGAACTCTGAACTTTAAAGATTTCCTTCCTATGCTGCTGTGGGAACCCGATCCTTCTTCCACTGCGCAAACTTTACGTAGCCTACAAGTTCCTTTCTGAACACTGGACTGGATACTTAGGTAACATGCCACGCTCAAGCCCGCCATTTCTTATTGAACGAAAGCACTTGAGCTTATCTCGACAAGCCAACTTCATCCTGATCTCTATGCCCCCAGGAGACGTCCTCAGCTCTCCCGTTAACGCCTCACTCTGACCCTAGCAGGCAGCCCATCCTCCACAAACCCCAAGCCCTCGCCACAGCGATCCGCGCGCTCTCCATCGACGCGCTCCGGCTGCCGCCGCCGGCCCTGCATGCGATCCTACGCCGCGTAATCAAACTCGGACCCGACCGCGCGCACCGCTAGCACTAGCTCTAGCACGGCGAGCCTCCTCGCCGACGCAGCGCTTCCACGTCCCGTAGCGCAAAGTCCACCACCACCGTTCGCTGGTCCTCAGGCGAGGCTAGGCTCAGCGCTCGCGAATCCGGGGCTCGAGGATCCCGCGGATGACCGCGGCGTCGTGCGCCGCGTCTCGCCGGTAAGTACCGCGGGCTGGGCCGCTGGAGGATGCTGGCCAGGTTGCGCGTCTTGGCGTGCTTGGTCAGGTTCCGGAATGCGGTCGTCCGCGTGCGAGGTCCGTGGAGCTGCTCTTGCGCTCGCATCCCCCTGACATGCCGTTAGTTGTCGCTTTCGGAGATTCGTTGAGACTCGCCCGGTTGACTCACAGGACCAGTCTCATGATGATGACGCACGTCAGGCTAAAGGCCCGCTCGTGAAGGGTACATATGCGGCCCCATGTCCTATCGCTTCCGGCCTCGCGCTTCAGCTGCTCTACGAATACCGAGACTTCTTCCAGGATCGCATGGTTGTGGGCGAATAGATTCCGGTTCGAGAACGCAGGATTCAATCTTGTCCGCCAGACGCGATGATCCGCCATGCTCATGGAAAGCAGATCAATGCCGCCTGTGATGGGCGTCAAGGCCCATTTGAACATGATGTGCCTCGGTTGGTGCCTCTCTTGCGTGAACTGATGACACAGCTCGCGTGACACCACTGTGATCACCGCCTCGGGCATGAACGGTCAAAGATCCATGTATATCAATGGCGGACACTCCTCCTCGCGCGAGAAGTACTGTTGCCAGTTCTGGATGAGCTTTTTGAAGGCATAGTTGGCATCATTAGAGGGACATGCCCGAATAGAAGTGAGTACGGCTCGGTGACTGGCTTTTCTCTTGGAATGGTTAATTAGCTACCTGTATGCAACTCGAGAGTCTCTGGTGTGGTTCTTACGATACCTTGCGGCTTCATCTGTCGGAATCTGAGACGCATCTCCATTCCCCCGAACAGGCAATACATCCCAGAGCCACCGACAAGGAGGACCACCGTCCAGATGACTGGGCATAAGACGCCATTTTCGAAAGCAGGCCACTCCATAACGGCCGCAAGAGTTCGTGGAAAACACTCTCCCGCTTTCTGTTTGGCGGTCTGTGATGATGGCTGTGCCGTTGCTCGTCTCTATGAGTAGTACTGGTAGACGCGGCACGTCGCGTCTTTGGACGAGTACTGTGGCAATTGGAGATGCGATGTGCCCGGTCGTGGTCCAGGGCTTGGGTCAGCCGCCAGCGAGTAATGGCCTTCCTGGTACGATGGCAGTTCCAGATACCTGGGATACTGACATGGCGAAAGCTTTGTTGGTTCAAGAGTCTGCTGCGTCTGTCCACCATGCACGTGGGCAGTAACTACCTACTTATCTAGTGTACACCTGAAGTTCTGATCGAGCAACAGGTCATCCCAGTGGATAGCGCCGATGTGAGTGGAAACAAGCATTCAGGCCTTAGCACAGGGGGTGCCATCGAGCTTTACTCCAGCTTTTCCGCGGCAAAAGCACCTGTATCAATAGCGCACGCTCTCGACTTTGCAGTATGAACCGGTCCGAGACCTGCTCAAGGTGCCACAAGACGATTATCAATTAGGCCGTTGCTAACACAGCTCCCCGTCGCTTCACTAATACAATTCATTCGCACGTCGGCTACTCGCTCAGAAATTCCCCGCACAGGGTCATGAACCTCTCTCGTTCCTCCCAGTGTGTCATATGAGCCGAGTTCTCCAGGGTCACCCATCGGATCTTGGCAATGGTATCAAACCAGGGCTTCACACACGATTCCGTGACCTCATCATAGCGACCGCTGATCAGGAGCACGGGGACGTTGATGTTGTGGGCTTCTTTCCAGCCTTGCCAGTCCTTGTAGTTCCCGGTGACAGTGAACTCCGACGGCCCTTGCCTTCCCGCCTCGTCAGTCCGCGAACTCGAGAAGTAAGGAGCATAACTGAACTCACATGGTCACGTAAGCCGCGGGATCTTCCTTGAGGTGCCCCAAGGCAGCCAGGACGGCCTCGGGCATAGGATCCAACCGGCAGAAATGCTGCCCGTAGAACACGCCGCTCGCCTTCTCGTATTCCGGGCTCTCGTAGTCGCCCTTCTTCTCGCACTCTTCGATGGTCTCGCGGACGTCCTTCGGCAGTTGCGAGAGCAGCTTCCCGCAGCCCGCGGCGTAGAGCGGGATGTCCGCAGGCGCTCCCGCCAACACCAACTTCTTCAGGCCTTGCGGCTTGGTGCAGGCGTACGCACCCCCGAGCACTGCGACGTTACACGTCAGAATCAGCTATCGTCCGCTCTGCATCGCCCCTAGGGAACGGAACGTTCGTCACGTACTGCCACCCCAGCTCTGACCCAGCAGGTAGAAGCCGAGCTCGTGCAGGCCAAAGTGGCTGACGAGGTTCTCCAGTTCCTCGAGGAAGAGCTCGAACGTCCAGAACGAGGCGTCGCCCAGCTTGTCGCCGAAGTGCGTGGAGCGACCGCACCCGATCTGGTCGTAGAATATGGCGGGGATCTGGTACTTGTCGTGGATGTCGGTCATGGACGACAGGTACTCGTGACCTGCGCCCGGGCCGCCGTGGAGCGCGATGAGTGGCGGCGTGTCCAGGCTGCCGATGAGCTTATACCATGTCTTGCATGGCGTGGAGGTCCCGGGGGCGTCGAAGGGGATTTCACCCTCGCTAACCTGGGCCGAGGACATGATGGAGGCCATCTTGGTACGCTAGATGTGTAAGTGTGGTCGTCAAGTAAGAGGCTTGGCTATCCTATCTTTATACCAATCGCATCCCCTTCCTCTTAGTCGCAGGTCTGTTGGGGTCAGTACCTTACCTTGCAACTTGCTGGCGTCAGCAGGTATCGTGTCCGATGCAAGTGCGCCACTTTCGATGCTACTTGCAACAACGCCGAGGGTGTTGGTACTGCCAACGGCGCAGCCCGCAGGTGGATCGATTGCCGCTGGACGTTGGTGCTGATCGCTGTAGGGCCAGCCAATGGTCGGGGAATAGCTTCGGCCAGCCTGCATGCTATCACCAACGTGCCCTTGTCACGCAGTAGCTAGCGCGGACAACAGCATACGTGCCGCGCGCAACATGGCTGTGGGCGACTACTTTTGGCTTCTCGATGGCTACCAATACGTGAAACAGCTTCTTTTCCCGAAATATCCGGCTCACGGACTCCTCTTCAGTGTCTTTCAAGCCTGCCTCGAGTCTGCAAATCCTGTGATCAGGGTTCAAGCTGCACGGCAGGTTGTTTATCATGTAGGTTCAGTACCGCGTGGTCCCGGTAATAGTCAATATTTGTGTGTGTATATCATTACTATATCTCTGAACATCTATTGGTCCTTCGTGACTTCGGGGGTTGAACGGAAGTGTCGTGCCACGCCCTACACAGGCTGTTAATCTCGTTTCACTTGGTGTCGTTGGACAGTTGGCAGACTGCGCCCGCACCATTGCGTTGTACCGGTACTGCGTGTATCTCTTCAGCCAGTCCAGACCTTGGGGCCGGGGCAGGTGTAAGAAGTAGCCTTGCCCTGGTAAATATCGACCTGTTTCTGTCAGCAACCATCAGTGTCATTGATAATAGCTGCACATACCATGATGCCGGGGTCGGACTGCTTAGCGTAGGCCGGGATCGAAGTCAGGGCGTCGCCGCTGGGCATAGCGGTGCCGGAACCAGTGACGGCGATCTGGGCGCACTCGGGGTAGAACTGCGGGGTGTTGGCCTGGTGCAGGGCCAGCAGCTCGTGGCGGATGAGATAGTTGCCGGGCTTGAGGGTCGCGGGGATCTTGCTGGACCACTCGAGGGTCTTGTAGATGATCGCGGTGCCCCAGTCGTTGCTGTTGAGGCTCTCGCCGAACAGGCCCATCTCGTCGATCTTGAACCACTTCTTGCCCTTGCCGTCGCAGGCGCTGAACTCGCCGTCGCACGCGTACATCCACACCATCACCGGGCCCTGCTGGTGCGTCCACTGGCCCCAGGTCGCCGTGATGTTCTCACCGGCCGCGACCTCGGCCGAGAGGGGGGCAGAGGTCCCGCCGTTGCAGGTCATCTTCGCGTCGGTCACCGTCATGATCGGGTTGTAGTCCGGCCATTGGCGCTGGATGATCTGGGCCCCGGCCTGAGGCGAGAAGCCCTGGTAGCCTGGGTACTTCTTCCCGCCGATCTCGTAGCTGACCACAGCACCGTGGGCAGCCACCAGGGCGGGTGCGAGGAAGAGAGGCAGGCTGAAGAGCATTTCGACTGCTGTGTTGAGATCGCCGAGATGGAGTTTGGGGTGCAAGAACCTGGGTGAACGAGAGTCTTGGCCAACGAGAGGATGGCGCCGTTCTTATGTTGCTCCTTGCGAGAGAAGCCAAGCCAAGCCTGAGACCTGGCGAGTAAGTCGCCCGTGCCTGTTTATATGGGTTCAAACCAGGCTCGTCTGCTCGAGAGACGCATGCCAATATCGGCAGTGTCGGCAGTCTCTCGGAATCCAATGACACGGAACGGCTTCCCCTTCCCTCATGTCCATACCGGTAACGTTGGCGCGGAATGCGATATTGGCATGAGAAGATAAATGTACGGGTCGCAGCACGTTAACG
This sequence comes from Xylariomycetidae sp. FL0641, assembly GCA_022376655.1. Taxonomy (NCBI): domain Eukaryota; kingdom Fungi; phylum Ascomycota; class Sordariomycetes; species Xylariomycetidae sp. FL0641. The sequence continues at coordinate 47,106 of JAJJKE010000038.1, forward strand.
GCCTATCGGAGGGCTGTTCATCCTCGCAGCATGTGCCAGGGCGGCGGTATCGCGGACTGAGATGCGAACGAGGCAGTATTGGACTCAGCCCCAAGTCTTCGGTGGCACTACATATGAGGCCCGATTCAGGTGGTCAGATCCCTGGGCTCCCATTCGTGCCTGGATAAACGAGATATGGTTGTGTGTGTGACCAACCCCACAGAATTCGAAGCCAAGAAGAAAGATCCTGGGGAAGACAGCTGGGTAAGGGTACGGATTGGGCCCGATGCGGCGCTTTTAAGCACTCGGAGGTCGACGTCGCGTGTGGGGTAATATAAATGTTCCCCTTAAGGGCTCAGGATGTTGTCATTCCTCATTTGTAGGCCGCTGACCACAACAGGCTATTTAGGTTAAATGGCGAACCATGGGCAGTGGATCCAGACGACCCAAGCAATGCGAGAGAAAAAGACTCACGGTGCTGTATCCTTTCGGATGGTCACCAATCGTCCGCGTTGGACCTGGTCCACAGTCGGTCATCGCGCACGTTTCCTGCTGCGAAAGACAGGACCACGACGATGCTCGAAGACCTTCCTTGGCTTTTCGGGTAGCATCAAGCAGCTTGCAGGAGAGTAATCAATCTATCGACGATGGAGACGTATTCGAGACGTCTTGGATGGCCAGAGACCACGCACGTGCGGACGCATCGGTTTCGAGGTTTGCACTTCGCTGATGCTGGATATTAAGTACTTTAAGCAACATAGTAGGTTAAGGGGTTTTAGATAGGGGGGTCGCCAAGGACCGCGGGCCGCTTGCGTAACCGTGGGCCGGGCGCAGTTACCATCGAAGGCTTATTAAGGGGTGTTCGTTTTCGAATCTTTTTAGGGGATTATGGCCCGTGCTATGCCGGTCGTCTTGGCGTATACTTCTGGTTTTTCCGACGATATATATGTGGGGCTTGTATTTGAAATATTTGCAAAATGGCTGATCGAAAGGTTTCTTGTCGGTTATTTCGCTAAATTTTTTATCGGCGATGCACTTAATCGAAACGCTACGATACCGGGAGGCCGCGGCGGTAGCGGACGGGAAAAGGCAGACGTGCTTGGCATAAGCTTTAGCTAGCGTTAACTAACTTGACGGGCTTACGAAGGTTAACGGCAGCTAACGCCCCTTTACCTCGATTGATCCGGCGAAGTATCGTACAAGGGTCGGAAGTCCATAATCCAGAATTAGCTTCTGAAAACGAACACCCCCTTATTAGCTGGAGTGTCAATAAGGCTCCAGCCTCTCCTTGTATTGAAGACCGTTTGGAGTACATCTGAGGTGGTTTCAAGAGGAGCTGGCCGGTTGCTTGCTTGCCTTGTGACTTTGGCCTGTGAGAGCTGATTGGCTGGATTTTGAGGGGCAGGCGCAGCAGTGAGGGTTTTTGGTCAATACTTGTTTTTAACCTCTAGGTAATCAATTGTCGTACGACTTGTGGCGGAAACTTGCCGGGCTCCAGCTCAGCAAGACTCTCAATCCCCTTCACGAATCATTCTTCCGTGGTTACGAGGGACGGGACGGGGTCGACAACTCTCCGTTGGAGGTAAGCCCGGGCCCCCGGACTCGGATCATAAAGGGAACCGGGATCCGCGGGACCCGAACGCTAATCGCACCTCAGTTGAACCAGTCATCCAAGTCATCAAGTTGGCCACCAAGTTGGCGATGAGAGAAGTGTGATATCAATGACATCGCAGAGGTCGTCGCTTGGCTACTGTAAACGGTCTCAGTCCTGGTGTCATTGAACCGGTAACAATATCAACGGCAAACCCGTCGCGCACAAGGATACCTACCTACTAGGCAGATGGAGACAGACGCCATTGAAGCTAACAGCGGGTCGGTCCGAAGAGCGGTACGTCGAATTGTCATCCGGCGCCCGTCGGGTTCCGATCTCAGGCAGCCCTACTGTACACTACCGTCTCTTGCCTCTGAATGCTACATTGATTTCTTAACGAAACACCACTATCATACCTGCTCTCGGCTTGGCTAACCTATCATATCCGTTAAGTGCGACCAGTGCCGTCTGAGAAAGGCAAGCAGGCCCCCCCCTTTCCATAAGCATACATATGTCCGCGAGACCCCGTACCACCACCGGCCGGCCTGCGACCACCTGTATGGACTGTGGCTGACCGACGCATCCCGCCTTGCAGATCCGCTGCGATAAAGAATCACCTTGCTCTAACTGCCGTAGCGCCAGGCGCAGCTGCAGTTCGACAGGCGCTGGTCAGAAGCCAAAGGAGGCGAGGCAACGAGTCTTGATATCCAGCCAATAGTATGTGTAACGTTTTCACTACACTTCTGATAAAGCATGCACCCCGGCCTTATGCGGACCATATCCTCCTGTGGCCGGGACCTATAGATAGGCTCACTGCCCTGCATACCAGCCTTGCTGAAAAACTAACCCTTTTGCGTTATAAGTGAGCGGAAGATAGATCAGATCGAGGCCCGACTAGAAGGGATCGAGAACCTACTTCAAAGACTACTGGCAAATTCGTCCGGTGGTTCCTCTGCGGCAGCTTCCACCCCTTCGGGACACTTGGGTGCAGCGCCAGGAGCACGACGCCATTCATCCGAGGTTTCGCACGGCTCCCACGTCTCCCGATCCTCTTTAAGGGAGGATGGACCCGAGCCATCGAGCAGCACCCAGGGAGATGTAGGCCCAGACGCTTCCGGGGCCGACGGCACCCGCCACGAAGATGCGTTCCTCGATCCCGAAGATTCGGATGCGTTCGAAGGGAACAGCTCCCTAGCGGCGCATACCGCGTTTGCGTCCGAGTTCCTTGCCGACGCCGTCCAGCGTACTTCCCTACGCACGGGCGCGGAGACCTCGAAGATCGACGCGGCGCTGTCGTCGCTGCGCCAGATGGTCGACCTCCAGAAGGATCGTAAGCAGAAGAATGCGACAGCGAGCGCACTGGATGCTTCTGCGTCCAACTACTGGTCCAGCCAGAAACACCTCCCGAAGACGAAGTTGCAGGACCTGCCGCTACCGCCAATGGGGCTTGTTGTCGAGAAGCTGAGAGAGATGAGACGTGAGTGCCACTGTCCCAACCCTGATGCCAAAGGCATCCAACCCGACTGAAATGCATCGTAGACGGCCCCGTGCCGGTAATGCTGGCCATCATATACTGCTTCACCGACATCGACCATTTCACGGAGCACTGCCGGCGCCTGTACTTCCGGGCCGAAGACCAAGAACCGGCGGAGTCGACCTTCATCCTCGTCAACGCGGGCCTGCTGTACATGTTCTTCGAAGCCGGGCTCGCGGAGACGGACCCGGCCCAGAAGGCCCGGTACGAGCACTGCCACAAGACCTGCCAGAGGAACCTGGAGATCGCCCTCGCGCAGCTGAATCTCATGATGCCCGCCACGGCCGACAATATCGAGGCGCTGTTGATGAGCGTGCGTGCTACACCCGTCTCCCCTTTCCCAGCACGGGAGAGCCCTTACATACCCAGCCACCCACCCATCCAGCGGATACGTAGATATAGATATACTGACCCAGCCCCAGGCCAGCTTCTGCATCGACGAGTCGCGCGCCTCGCTGGCATGGCTGCTGGTGAGCCGGGCGGCGCACATGTGCCGGACGCTGGGGTGGCACCAGGCGCACACGATGGCGGCGGACCCGCCGGCGGCGCGGGCGGCCAAGTCGCTGCTGTTCTGGTGCACGTACATGCTGGACAAGGCGCTGGCGCTGCGGCTGGGGCGGGCGGCGAACCTGCAGGACTACGACATCTCGCTGCCGGCGGCGGCGGTGGTGCCGGACGCCGGCGCCCGCGGGGCGCCGGCGTACCCGGGGCGCGAGGTCATGGCGCTGTGGATCGGGCACGCGCGGGCGCTGGGCCGCATCTACGAGCGCCTGTACTCGCCGGGCGCGCTGCGGCAGCCCGACGCCGCCCGCGTCGCCGAGGCCGGCCGCCTCGCCCGCGAGCAGCACCGCCTCTTCGACGAGAACAACCAGCTGCTCGCCGAGTTCGAGCACCGCCCCGGCCCCGAGGCCCGCATGTTCTTCCTCACCCTCAAGAGCGACCAGGTCAGCTACCTGTCCAACCTCACCCTCACCTACCGCGCCATGCCCCCCGACCCCGCCGCCGGCCTGGGCGGCGGCCGCTCCCGCACCTTCTCCGACGAGTGCGTCAACATGGCGCGCGCCAGCATGCGGTGCCACCTCGAGGCCATGAGCGTGATGGACGACCAGTCGCTGAAGATCGTGTACATCCACTGGTGGGTCTTCTCTCTCTTCCCTCTTCGCAACCTCACGACTAGCCAGCCCCGTGTATAAAGGTACTAACCTCCAACCCCTCCCCCCTTCCCCGCCCGCAGGACCATCCTCTACGCGCCCTTCATCCCGTTCATCGTGATCTTCTGCCTGGTGATCGAGACGCCGGAGTGCGGGTCGGCGGACCTGCGGTGCCTGGCGGACTTCGTGGCCTCGCTGGAGGCGGCCTGCGACGTCAGCGCCGGCGTCTCCAAGCTGCACCAGCTGTGCCGGGTGCTGTACCACGTCGCGTCGCTGTACGTCGAGGCCAAGGCCCAGGAGCCCAACGCCGACCGCCAGGACGCCGTCCTCCCCGCCGTCGGCGACGAGTTCGACATGTACCTGAGCCAGCTGGGCTTCATGCCGTTCGGGAGCGGCGGTGCTGCGGCCGGCGGCGGTGGCGGCGAGCAGGCCATGGCCGCCGGCGTCGAGACGGGCGATATCGGCATGGCGGATGCGACGGCGGCGGCGGCGGCGGCGAGGTCGGCCACGCAGACCAGTCAGCTGGGCGATTGGTTCTCGGGGAACAACTACATGATGGGTCTGCTAGAGGAAGATCTGTCGGGTATTAATCCTTCGGGTTGGTTTTCATGAGGCCCCATGCAAGGCCATCGGTATTTTCTATATGGTATCAAATCTCTATTTTCCAGGGTTACTGCGACAAGCCAGCAAATTGCAATGCACCCATAGACGTATATATGATCTTGTGGTTCTTTGTATACGTGGCCTGGAGGGAAGCGTCCGTTCTGGAGAGAAACCCGATGTCAGCCGGCGCGTATCTCGCCCAACAATGGCTAAGAGTCCTCAGAAGCAAATCAAGACAGCATCGTGGGTAACAGCAGACCGAGCCCGTAGATATTTAGCCCGGTATGTCGTAGAATTTGTGCAAATTCTATCATATCATCACGTAAAATCGTAAACCATCAGACTCTCCTTGCCTTCCTTGGACTCTTTCAGGACAATAACCATCTCGTCATCGAAGCCGACCCAATTCCTGCGCCCGCCCCACGGTTCAGGTTCTTCATCCCACGTGTCCTCATCATCAATGTCAATGCCCAGCGCCGGCTTCGAGTTCGGGCGGACGTCGATGGCCCACCCGCCAGTTACTTGTTTGCTGGGCTCTAGATCCCATATGTGGACGTGGTCGCCGCGGGTGCTGACGCTGACGGCCTTGCCGTGCGCCGTGACCTCCGCGTCGCTGATGCCGGAGGAGTGGCCCATTAACCGGATGCCGGGGGAGATGCGAAGGGATGAGGCGGTCGAGCTGCAGAGGTGAAAAGCAAGAGTATTGTCAGAGAGGACGGCAAGTAAGTAGGGGTGTGTGTAGCTCAGGCTGACAGGGCCGTCGCCATCAGCGTAGGGGAGGCTTGTAATGTCAAATGTTGTGACAGGGATGGTGTATGCCAGCCTTGATCTTATTATGTCTGGCACAGCGTTGGGGTTTGACCTTGACGCCGAGGGTCGTAGATGTAGTTCCTGGATGCCAAACGACCACCCCTGGATGGCCGAAAAAGTGTAGGCTATTGAGGCGACCAGGCCCACAGCCGATTTCCTCAACGAAAGAGATATCGGTGCTCTCGAGGACGGCGATTTGAGGGAGGTGATGAGGTAGGGTGCTTGAAGCGTATCATTTGGCTTCGACTCTTCGCTACGCACGGTGCCTTTATTTGTGAACGTACTGTCGATCTGGAATTTCGACATCTGTGCCCTTTCGTCTTCTGAGCCCAGCTCTTCTGAGCCCAGCTCTTCTGAGGCCAGCTCTTCTGAGCCCAGCTCTTCTGAGCCCAGCTCTTCTGAGCCCAGCTCTTCTGAGTCCAGCTCTTCTGAGTCCAGCTCTTCTGAGCTATCATAATCTACCGCCAGATTAGGCGTAGTTGCTTCCGCAGCTGGTGGCCCTGGGAACGTGTAAAGGGAGATGAGAAAAGATCTCGTAGCTGTCAGGAGGTAGGGATATGAATACGCCACGGCCTCGAGAGAACCGTTGCTCGACTTCTCATGCCGATACCGCTTTGTGATCTTCTTTTGGGCAATATTCAAACCCCATACTCCAAAGCTGCCGTCAGAAAAGCCGATAGCGACGTCCAATCTCTTATCGTTCATGTGCTGGTCGTCGATCGTGACGCAGGTCGGCGCGGCCTCCGAATTCGGCTCATCAAGGCTCGTTTGCGCAAGGATCTGTTTCGTCTTCAAGTGCCAAGCTCGCAAGCCAGTCGCAGCATCCGCAGTGACAGCAATGCCTTCAGAGACCTTAACCAACATCTTGTGTGTGTCCTTGGCAGCCAGTGAGGGCGCGGGCTCGCTGCCGCCGACCTGCAGCTCCTCGACCGCGCAACTGCCGCGGGACCAGTTATGTCGTAGCTTGTACTGCCTCTTCCAATTTCTGCGGCCCTCGCCATCATCGCAACACTTGTCTACCCAGCCGCCATGGCGGCCATCGGCCCAGATCGCCCGGCGCGCGCTGTAGTGCAGTTTCCCCTCCCGGGCGGAGCCGTCGCGGAAACCGGGGATGCGCAGGGCGCGCGGCAGCACGAAGCGCGCATAGTACAGGCGCTTCCAGATTTGCGAGTCGCCGGACAGGTGGTAGAACCTGTTCGAGACGGGGGCGACGTTCAGGAGATCGGACAGCGGTAACAGCGACAGGATGCGCACGAGCAGCTCGTCCGAGAGCGGGGATAGTAGGTCGGGTGAGGTCGTGTGGCGGGTGCGCTTCGCAGTCGCCGTGCGGGAGGTCTCGTCGGCGGCGGTTCGCTTTCGCTTCACCGAAGGCTTCATTGTCCATTCGCGGTCCATTTCCTCTCGAGGAGCCCGGTGGCTTTCACAGTCGTGTCGTTGCAGTTGCGAACAGTGGCGATCATTCCAACCCGGAGTCGAGCTGCGGGTATGGCCCGCCGGCGATATCGGTGATAAGCGATTGGTTTCTTCGGAGATAAGCAGCTGGAGTGCATTGATGGTTTCGCCAGGGGGGGGGGCGATTGTGCGATTACCAAGCGCGTTGTTCCGTGCAATCATGTATGTCACCTCGAGCAAGTTGAAAATCCCCTTATACTTGGATGATTGGGGGATGATAATCTTCTCATCAAAGCATTCGATTATAAACAGAACATCAAGAGGGTCCCGGCGGCTCTTAGAAATGCCATGACTCATGGAAGACCAACACCTCAAGAAGCTCTATGAAAACTCTCCAGATGTATCCAATCGTCCGTTCGTAGTCCAGAGTATCGATTCGTCTAAATGTATGGCCAAGATGTCGTGACGTCCTCGGTATAGCCGTCTTTCTATACATAACCCATCTAAACCGCACAAGACTCCGATGCAAATGCTCTCAGAACAATGCGCCAGCTCGAAATAGCAGCAACTCTTCTTCACCGCACATCACCTCCTTCTCTTTCCACTTCTCATGCGTGCCCCCCTTCCCCCTCCTCCTCCTCCCCCAACAAGAGCAACAGCGGGCGTGTGTAACCCCGCCAACCCACCTCCGCACGGCACATCTATTCATCCACCCATCATTTGAACTTACTTGAACTTGGCGATGCCGAACTTCTCCCGGATCTCCTCCTCGGGGAAGCGGCGGGTGTGGCGGCGCAGCATGTCGGCGCGCTGCTGCTGCGACATGTTGGCCTGGTCCTGGTTGATGGGGACGAGGCAGCGGGCGAGGCGGTCGTAGTCGTGGCGCAGGAGGCGGAAGGTGATCATGAGGTAGTCGATGTCGTGGAAGACGAGGGCGTGCTCGCGGGCGTACGCGCGCTTCTGCTGCAGGAAGTGCACCGGGTGGTCGCGCCAGTGGCGGCGCGGGTTCAGGTGGTGCGACGTGTGGTAGCCGTCGTTGTAGCAGTAGCGGTTGCTCTGTTCGTTGTTTTGTCAGTCAGTCAGGCAGTCAGTCAGTCCTCAGTCTTGGGACAGGATGAATGGAAGGATGGATGGAGGAGAAGAAGAAAATCACACGCACCGGCACGTCGATCAGCGTGATGCTCGACCGGAAGTCCGAGTCCGGCTCGTCCGCGTCCACGAACGCGTGCTGGCCCCAGTTGCCGACCATGAGGCCGAGGCGCATGCACAGCAGCGGCAGCAGCAGGGTGAAGAAGGCGGCCTGGCCGTGCAGGCGCAGCATGACGATCAGGGCCGCGTAGTTGCCCAGCTCCCAGGACGCGGCCTTGAGCGCCGTCACCAGCCGGCCCTTGCGGATGAAGTACAGCGGCAGGTCGAGCCAGACGAAGAAGTAGAAGCGGCCGACGTAGTGCAGGAAGTGCCAGACGTCGTCGCGCTGGTAGCGGATGGTGGACGAGAGGTCGTCGGGCCCGTTGCCCTCGACGTGGTGGTGCTTAACGTGGTGGTAGAAGTAGCTGTTCCACGTGTGGCCCATCAGGGGGTCCAGCACGTAGGGGAAAACCTGGTCGAACACCTGCATCCACGACCGCTTGGCCAGCACGCCGCGCTGGTGGATGTGCTGGTGCCGCATGAGCGTGAAGGCGCCGATGTAGTAGCCCTGCATCAGCGCGTGCAGCACGCCGTGCAGGTACGAGAACCGGTAGAACAGGAAGACCGCGCTGGGCACCGACGTGGTCACGTACAGCAGCAGGTGCGTGACCATCACCACGTCCGTCTCGTAGCGCGCCACCTTGCGCGCCCACGCGATGTATGGCTCCAGCACGTACGTGTACACGGCCGGGTGCAAGCGCGTCCGCAGGTCCCGGAGATCCACGGAGGAGAAGACGGTGGGCTCGAAGCCTTGGGCTGCCGGGTCGTTGAGCCGGGTCATAGCCGCTATGTCCAAGGCATCCCGGGCCTCGGCGTCTCTCCCAGCTACGGAAGTGGTAGGTATTTGTCAGCTTACGGAAGTCCGGGGCTCGACGACGGGGGGGTGGCTCGACAACGACGAGGGCGTTGGCACCGGCACGCACTCACCTTCATCTCGGCGCTTGGTGGGCTCTTCCTCCGGGACAGCCGGCTTCTTCAATGGCTGCCCGTGGCCGCTCAGGGGCTCTCCGGGACAGGTCCGGCCGTGCCGGATATCGTCGGCAAGATTTTGCAGCACGAGACCATCGGCCGGTGTCAGTTCCGGGCTGAAGACGATTTCAGCCATGGCTACCTGGGTCTTCTTGCAACGGGTCGGGAAGAAGTCAGGACGAGAGACTGACAGCTCGGAGAGGTTGAATGCAATTCTTTGATGCAATTCTCTGATCCAGACAGCCAGATTTGCCCCCCCAAGCAAAGGGGTCAGTGAGTCGAGCTAGGCTGTGGCGGAAGTACGGAGCCCTGTAGGGGCCACACTATCTGCCCAGGTGAGATTCCCAGCAAGTTGTAAGCAGCCAGGCCTAATCCATCCATCCTGCCATCCCCTTAACGAGCCCACTTCGGCCTTCACGCTCTCACGAGTCAGAATGGGGAGATCGTTCCATCGAGACGGGCCAGGAACGCGTTGACTGGCTTCCGAGCTCCCAGTTGACCCAATTGACCCAATTGACCTGGCACGAACAACTGGGCAAAGTCTAGACCTCCCAGCCTCCAGCTTCAGCCCTTTCCAGGGACCGCTTAAAACATCCACCCGTGGCTACACGAAAAGTAGTTCTCGCCGGCAAGGGACAGGACCCTGTAATTTCGACTGCTAGTGCGTCTTCGCCTGCGGTCAGCAGCAACGCGCGGCTCTCTCTATGCAATGGATTTCTCTGGCAATTGATTCTAGAAGAATGGATGAAGCACTTCCAAAACCACCGCCATGGATCGATCTCCTCGCCGCTACGTTCACTCCTACGTCGGCTACTCACCGCCTGGATAACCTGAAGTTTTAGCCAGTCTCGCGTGTCTCGCCAGTCTTCGCGGGCCGCGCAAGGCAGCGGGCGGGCGGGCCCTGAAAGATCGCCGGAAGCTGTGCAAGGATGGGGCCAGCCGAAATGAAGACCCTGAACCAACCAAACCAACCCGGACGGTGGATTCCCTTTACACCTACGGAGTATCGGTGGCGGATTTCTCCAGGCGGGAAGGCGGGCGGCGACCGGCACTGCGAGAGTTCGGGAAGCATTCCCGTGCGTGGCCATTCATTCATTCATTCTATCATTCATTCCCTCAATTCACTGATCAACCTTCACTCGCTCACTCACTCGCTCGTTCACAGCCCAACCCCGGACCGCAGCTAATACAGCACCAACTCATCCTCCTCCGCGCCCCTCTCGCGCCACTCGCGAATCTTGTCCTTGACGGCCTGCGCGCCCTTCTGCGCGTAGCCGGGGGGCGGCCCCGCGCCGCCCGTCTGCGGCGTCTTGGCCGGGTCGCCCACGACCCAGGCGACGGGGTGCTTCGCCGCGTCGCGGACCTGGGCGCGCAGGGCCTCGACGTCGGCGGGCGCGAACGCGCGCCCGAAGATCACGGCCCGCGGCGCCGCCCCGGCCTCGTAGTTGGCGGTGCCGACGTCGTTGGTGGGCGCCGTGGGCGGCGGCGCGCCCGCCAGCAGGTGCGGCAGGTCGGCGGCGGCGGCGGGGAGGGATTGGATGAAGCGGATCACTTAGGTAGGTACTTAGTTAGATGTTTGGCTGGGGGGTGTGAGAGAGGATGACGAGGGAGAGGGGGCGAGAAGAGGGGTGGCAAGAAGAAGATCGAACCTTCGTATTCCGGCCGCAGCCCCTCCGTCACCGGCCCCCCGATCGCCGTGCTCAGGCCGACGAGGACGACGGGCACGGGCTCGCTTAAAGACGGCATGGTTGCGTGGTTTGGTGCCCGTTCGGTTCGCTCGCTTGACTGATGGTTGTGCTGCCTGAGGTGACTTTCTGATGGTTCCGTGACACGAGGGTGATGTGGTATTGTCAATTTGCTGATGCTTCGAAGCGTGTTGGCTTTGACCCCGTAGGTAAGCACTTAAGTAGGTGCAACCTGCTGACGGTTTTGGGATTGGTAGGATTTGTCATCGTACCTGAAGCAAACCTTATCCGAGGCATTGAGATATCTCCTGGCCCGCGAAAGTCTTGGAATTGGCAGATCAAGTGGAGAGGTTCCTTCAATGGCACATTTGTGTGTTGCGATTGATCAATCCTGCAAGTTGGCATGGAATCCTGCGAGGCAGTCGGTCCTGTTGGCTGCGTCCCGTTGTGCAACTGCAACGGTGTCCCGCTGGGCGCTCCCTCGCGTCTGTCGATGGGAATCACAATCACATGCATCCATTGCCACATCAGATCACATGTCCTATTTGCACTTCGCGCAGTATTGATCAGCTGACTGCAGCTACTGACTACATCGAGCTGGTCTTCAAGTCCCCCTAAGTCAAAAGCCATGCTGGGCAGCCCGGCAATGCGAGATTTCTAAACAATAGAGCCTTGGGCATCTTCCTAGGCATCTGAAGGACATCGCCAACCGCGATTCAAGCGCGATATTGGCGTGGATTCCGCGTTCTGGGGTAGATCACGTCGAATGTGAGGGCAGGCAGTCTCCATTACAGTGGTGGTGTCCCCAACGTGGCCACTCTCATCAACGAGTACGGGCCGACAACAGTATTTTACCTGCCTCGTACGCCACGTCGAGCTGGATCTCGATACTGACTTGACTGGATTCGATGTGTATCCTATAATCAGAGCCAGAATCGATGAAGCGTCGACTAAGCAGAGCCTTCTCTGCATGGACACGCTGTGCAACCCCATTGCCGCTGTCGACGACTCCCTCAAAGGTGTGAATACTCTCAAGAAGCGCGCGATCGACATGATGGATGGACCACTTGGCCCGGCTCACTTCATGGCCGATACTTAATATATGTTCAGCGACTATTGTGCCGGGCTTAAAGGGTGTCCGTGTCTAGCTGCGCGCTCACAACCTTCAAGGGATCAAGACAACCGACCGAAACTTACCTGCGCACCTAATTGCAGTTGGCTTTGGAAATATCAATCACGATTCAGCATCCCTCGCCGGCGTCATCATACGATGGGCTTTTCAGTTACGATCGACTACCTAGTGGGCAGGCCGCTTCCTGCGAGATCCAGAATCTCACAAGAATCCGTGCCGAGGATTCGGAACGCACTATCAGTCAGCAACACGTCCAAGAAAACAGAGTTCTCTACCATTTTCCCAACCGCCTCGAACATCAAACGTATCCTTTCTTGGAATGAATCCAGACGCATGCTTTAAAGCCCTACCGATGTCTGCGAAGGCACTTCCTATCGGTATACTGTTCAATACGGGACCACACATCAATCCAGTGCTCAAACATCCAAGTCGAAGGGTCCCGACTGAACCCGGCGTAGTCCGATCGCACTCGAAAAGAGACATATCATGCCGAGTCTTCATTATAGTTCTACGAACAGGCCAAGGCTTTGACGCTGAAAGTAGCGGTTGGCCGTCCTAATTCTTGTTGGAATCCAGGCGCTCCCTGTTAACCTTAGGCTCCCCGTGCTACAACACAGTTCTATTGAACCCCATATCCTACGTTCCTATCAAAAGGACTTGACACTCCCGTATTTGCTATCGTAGGTCTCTCTTCAACAAGGAGATATCTCAATCCCAATCACCTTTCATACTGCTCTTCGTGGGTCTCGACAAGTTGGCGACATGCCCATATGGGAGAAAACCATGAACAATACCGCGTAGCTCTTTTTTAATGCGAGATCCGCCATGATGTATATGTACTCACGCATTGGGAGATGGAACGTAAAGGTAGATGTGCAAGAGATAGACGGTTGAGGGTGGTCACGCCATCTTGGCCGCTTCCTAGCAAGAATGATCAAGCATAGAGAGATACGCGAAAACGAAGTAGGTATGTATAAGCTGTAAGGAGTAATGCACGAGACCCCAAAACATGTCCTGCGGGGACAAGATGCTATGACCCGAAGCCGAAACGCCAAACGAAACCCATGACTTTCCCTGAGTTGTATCGTGAAATCCTTAGTATCGACGTCATGTCGTGTGCGCTTCGCACTTCACTTCCTCTCAACGAGGTTCGCTTTCCCCTTCCTTCTGATCCTCTTCCGCGCCAGGGGTCTTTCTATTTCCCGTACCATCGTCGTCTATGTCCCGCGGTTTGACCGCCATCTTCATGTCCCCATCCTCATCAAGCGCATTACCATCCCCTTCCTAAGCACGGAGTGCGCGCAGGCGCTGCTGGAGCGCATCCTCCTCCTCGGCGGTGGGCTCGTTGGCGGCGGGCTGGGCGGGGACGGGCTCGGCGCGCGAGGGCTGGGCGGAGTTGAGCTGCGAGTTGAGCTGGACGCCGGCGTCGTCGGCGAGCTTGCCCAGCAGCTCGTGCACGGCATCCTCGGACACATCTTGCGACGTCGTCTGCTGGATCGCGCCCTGGTAGATGTCGCTGTTGACCGCGTACTCCTCGTTCTGCGCCTTGAACTGCTCGAGCGTCATGAGGGTCTGTTTGGGTGTTCGCGGTTAGTACTTGACTTGTGCACAGGAGCACAGAAGGTTTTCAACCGCACCCTCTCCGGATTCATGTTACGCTGCGCGGCGGACATCGTCCGCGACGACTGGCCCATCATGTGCGTCATGCGGTTCATGCTGTTGTTGGCCTGGATCTGGGCGGCGCTGAGCTCGGCCATGTCGGCCATCTGGTCCATCTGCTGGGCGAGGGCCTGCTTGGCCAACAGCATCTTGGCTTTTTGGTACGCCTTGGCCGTGTCGCCCTTCTTCAGCAGCTCTTGGATCTGCTTCTTCAGCAGGGGGTCCTGCTTCGCGGCCTTGGTGGCCTCGCGGCGCGCCTGTTTCGCCTGGAACTAGACATCGGAGGCGAGGGTCAGCGCTGGGGCAGGTTGCAAAAGGCGGGTGCATGGGGAAAGGCTTACGCGAGCCTGGAACTCGACTTGCATGTCGCGCGCTAATTGCCGGTTCGACATGGTGATGGAGGTTGGAAGAGATGGGTGGGGGTCGGTGTCTGGAGGTTAGTCGGAGGAGTCGGAAAGGAGGTGAGGTCGCTCCGCGTATTCGTCAAAGTTTATCGCGACGTTCAGGCGCCGTCAGAGTTGAGAAAGAGCGTACGGATCGTCGTCGTGATCGGTGAGGCGAAATGGAGCACGAGTCGTGATCCTTAAGGCAGGTTATTGGCTTGGCTGAGGAGGGTCGACACTTGACAGCGCCTCGGCCGCCAGGCGCTTCAAGGTCGTGCTGCGTCAAGACCCCAGCCACACCATGACGCAGCCTAATAATTTCCGTCTACTCCAGTCCACCCCGCCCAGCGGGTGCCCAGGTGGCCTAGGAGTCGCTTTCAAGCCACAATCTTATCGCGATCGCTCGTAACGCCGCATTCAGGCACTGGAAATTCAATGATGCTCAATCTTGCGGCCCGCAGTTCTTATTCCCATCCATTGAATTGAAGAGCATCCTCCAAATGAGAAGAGTCGGCTTTTCATGGATCGCACACAGCAGAACCAAGAGCAAGGTCCCTGTTCACATACACGTATGCTAGCGAGATGAAGCTCAACGTGCAGGCCTTTCCCAGGCCAGCATCCCTCCAGCGGACAGCGCGCCATCTTCAGATCAAGTGGGAGGGACGACTTATTGCTGACACCAAAGACGCATATTGGGTTCTGGAAACGCACCACCCACCAAGTAGGGCATAACGGCTTCCATAACTTCTCAGCCGGAAAACCCCTAAGCCATAGCAGACTGACGTCCGTAGCATACTACCTGCCCCCCTCCTCAGTTCAAGTGCCCTTGACCAAGACGTCGCGCACCTCGTACTGCGAGTGGAAGGGCAAGGCGACGTACTACGCCATTAGCCTACCCGGGGACGAGGGCAGCCACGAGAAGACGGTGGCGAACCGCATCTGGTCATACGGCAGCCCCACGAAAGGGTTCGAGGATATCAAGGGATACCTCTCATTCTACGCCGGGCCTTGGGACTGCTACGTCGACGGCGAGAAGGTTGAGCCGCAGCCGGGCGACTTCTACGGTGGCTGGGTCACGAGCGATATCGAGGGGATCGTGAAGGGACGGATGGGTAACTTTGACCCGGTCTAACAAGTAACTGAGCTGGTAGGAGATGAAAGTAGCGCGCCACTTTGAGATCTAACATAGGCGGCTTGGAGGCGGCGGAGGAAACCTAGGGCACAGTAGGGGCGCTGCATACGGTGCGATACTTGGTTCAATCTTCGAAGAATTACCTAGGTATTATCTGCCCAAGATAGGAGGCAAAGCTGACCCGTGTTACACAACTGTGCCTGAGTGATTGACACTAATAACTGCGTGAATCGTGAAAGCGCGCTTCAAAAAAAGCGTAAGGTTTCTATCTCGCATCTACGCGGTGGCGCTTAGCTGAAGCCGTTGCGCGCCTACTCATCAGCTGACGTGAGACCGTAAATATAGACTGCGACGGGAGAGTCTACGTAATTCACCTTGCGCGGCCCTGATCACGATCAGGACGACGTTCCAGCAAGTCCTATTTCGCATATCTTCTCGAATGATGCGGGTAAGCAAAGGGCAACAGTGCAGCCGTGCTGAATGGCGTGTTCGCACGGGGGACTTGCGGGTTCCTGAAACGAAGGGGCACGCGCGTAAGACCGGTCTGATGAGCTCGAAACATCGTCACGAAAGACCAAGGGAGCTTGGGAGCCTGGAAGCCTGGTGAGCTTTGAGGGAGTTTGCGCAATCCCGCGGACGATCAAACCCATCGAACGTCCTGTTCTATGGAGCCCGCTCAGGGGTGCTCAGATCAGTCTGCGGGGTTAGCACCGGTAGCGAGGATGGGGAAAGTTTCCCTGTGCAGCTCGGTGCCGGACCAAGATTGGCGGAAGATCTGGTCAACGGCGGTTGGGGAACGCACATCCATTCTCGCCCTCTTGTCGGTGTCGTAGACCGCAACGTGTGCGAGACGTTCAGGAGGTATGTAGACAGGACAGTGGGCAGAGGATGGAAAGATGAAGCGAGAATCACCAGAGAGAGATACGGAAGATAGATTCTCTTTCCGTTACGGGTTCATAGATTGATGCCCCCCTTTGCCGCCCCCGACCGACGGGCCGATAGCCTGTCTCTCCTCGGCCAGCTACCTACTCCAAGCTACTGCAATGGAGCAATCATGGGCCCGAAAGACCAATTTCCAAGCAAGCGATAGTGATGCCCAATCCAGGCTTCATTTGTTAATTCTTTCCGGGGCGAATCTGGAGATTGTTTGCCATGTTTGCACGAATCCTACCTACGCCAAGAGATCGGACCCTGAGCCAACTTGAGCAGACCCTGGCACCTGGGTGACAGTGCCGTCGTTCCTGTGATCTTCACTGCGAGCGACCCATGGTTCCAGATCACCTCAGTGAGTGGTGGATTCGGGGGGTGAATACAACCCTCCCTTCTCCTGCTTGACGGAGCATTATTACCCTATTACTATTACTATACATGCGCGACTCAGGTGGCCAGAGACGGACCGTCGGCTACTCAAATCATTTGAAGCGGAAGCTGCCTGGGACGGAATCTGGGGTACGACCTGCCGGGAGGGACCTGCAGGGTCCCCCATTGGAGATGCCTTCTTCGGGGCCAGGTCGCGGGGTTCTCGGGCCTGAAAGATGGGCAGTTCGGGAGTTACCTGTGACAAACAGCAGAGTCGCACCGTTCCTGGATGTCGAGAGATCGTGGGGCGATGGAAGGCGAGGAGGCACGGTGCGAGAGGGGACTCGGTGCTCCTGGTGCGACGAACAGGCCGTTGCTCAGCCGTTAGATGGGCGTCGTGTAAGTCTGATTCGGGTTTCTGCTCAGCTTCGCCCTTTGCACCACCGCCCTCGACGGCTTCATCTGATTTGGAGAAACCCGCCGGGTCGCGCAATCAGGCCAGAGCAGGTTTGTGCGCTATACCTCCGTCTCACGAGGAGGTGTTGGTCCGCACAAGTACCGTGCATGCATGCCTGCCAGCCTCGATGACAGCGGCTGAGCGCATGCGCCTTACTACACTAACTACAGTAACAGCAATCGTACGTACTTAACGTTGGTGCGATGCGAGATCGCCAACAGTCAACCCTTGCGTCTTTGCAATGCCGACGGAGGTGCGACATTTTGATAGAGTCTCAAATCACGGCCCATCAAGGGATTTTGGTCGTCTTCCCGTTGCGTTCGTCGCAGTAAGGGGTCTTGGGGGTCTTCGGTCTATTGAGGCAATGATAATGGAGTGCCCGCCTCAATGCCAGTTATCAACAGCACAGTTTCGCATCCGCAGCGACTTCCTACGCCCAAAGACGGAGGCCTCGAAGATACTTACTGGCCATCCCCAGTCGCAGCATTCGCCAAATTAGGTAAGACGAAGACTATAGCTGACGGGGTCATACAACCGCAACGGTGCATACTGAGATGAACCTCACGCACAAGTCTGATGACTTGATACTCAGCATGGATCACATGTTGTGATCGGCCATGATGTTCGATTGGCGTGCATTGTAGCTTCGCTGAGGCATGGGTCGTCTTGGTAACATGCAAGCCATCGAATAAGGTAAATGATGTAGTTAAGCATACCTAGCCTGCGCCGATTTTCTTAGGTACCGACTTCAAGGGAACTTTGATACTAAGTCTATAATCACGCGATGACTGGCCAGCCTCAACGCCGCAAGGAAGAATAAGTATGTGCCAGCAGTATCTGGAAACTGTTGGCGGAACAGAGCCGAGATGCCGTGCTGGATCGGTAGTCGTCTCACGTGTGCGGCGCTTTCTTGGCTTGGCGCTCAACAGGCTAAAATACCGCGAGTCTGGGGAACGGAGGATGCACTTGATTGCAAATAGATTGCTCCCCAGATCCTGTTATTTTCCCTTTGCGGCAGGAAAGGCAGGTACAGACTCTACGTTGGGACTGTGACTTCAGATCGGCAACACAGGAGCATTGGCACAGGATTGGCCTCGTAGGCGGTTCGCCTCCGATCTTTTCGGTGTTTTCGAGACGGTTCAGCTTGACAGGAGATCTCAGGTAAGCGTGTTGGAACCGACGACCAGGGTGCTCGCCAGAAGATGAGCGTCGTGGGCCGCGCCTCACAACTTGGTACAGCCCGATATGAGAGGCGAGGGACTGGAGTAGCAGCAATATCACGACATCATCCTTCATTCGTGGTGGAATAATTGTTAGATGAAGCGTGGGTACGGATAACCGTGCCTCGTAACCCGTATAGACGGTGGGCCTTGCGGTGACCCGGCCGCGTTCGTCAGACGAGTCGGCCTTGGATGGCTGCTAATAATAAACGGGCCCCAGTAGATCACGCCGATCAGACGTGATGGCGTACGAGATGGAAGGCTTCCAGAATAGCAAGCATCTGGGTCGACAGGGCCAACTGCAAGTCAGGTTGGAATCGATTCAGAGATCCAAACACCGAGAACGCAGGATGCCGTTGCGATGCCGAGAATGCCTCTCGCAGAAGACGGGCAACGGCCAGTCTGTGCCCCGTGCCTCGAGGTATCTCGTCGGGAAAGCTTATGTCTGACGAGTGGTGTAGCTATTCGATGGTCGACCGCCGTCCTTACCGTCTCCACAGTGTACACGACTCACAGACCCCAGCGTAGGTACGGTGTTTCAATACGTGACCCCCTCGGCTGGCCCCCGAATAGGCGGGATGCGGGATGCGGGAGGCAGGTGATCCGGCTTGCTCATAAGAAAAGGGCAATCGTCCGGGGGCGGCAGCGGAAGAAATCAAACAATTGCCAAATGGTGAATAACGCTGTACAACTGTGTGTCCCCAGAGTCCCAAAGGGGGGAAGACGGTGGTGCACGCCATCCAATGCCATCCAATAGTGCTTCCGAGCTGTCAACCAGGTCTTGGACTTTTGGCTGAGATGAGGGGATCGAGGGGTAGGTAGGTAGGTTGAGGAGTCCAGACGGGATGGACCTCAATGCAAGTCAACGAACAACGAACATGACAGACGTTGAGATGCGAGGGGACCATGTCATCGATGATGTGTCCGTGTTCACGGTTCAGTTGGCGGTCTGTCTCGTACCCATAACCCACGTCCGTACGGCAGAACCCGCACGTGTCGAGCCACTACCAAGACTGACGAAACTGACAAAGATGCCGCAGGAAATAGGGGTAATGGGGACCGTCGATGCTGAGGTGGATGATTGCTGAGCGATTGGCAATTGCTTCATCAGTGATTGGGGACTGTGTCGGCCGGGAAAGCTTGGAAGGCAGCGTGTTGCACAGCGGCGGTCAGTTAGGGGCCGGGCCTCGATCCACCTGCTCTTTTGTGCCGTTATGCCAGTCCAGCCAGTGCTACACAGTACAGTTGGCCAGGGCCGCGGATCCCCCAATCAGCCCCTAGGATATCCGTTGGCGGCGGCGCATTGCGCCCAGTGCACCGTTCCGGCCTGGGACCGACCCAAGTGAGCCAGAGCCCACCCCACCAGCCCCTGCAGCCAGCCATTCTGGCCCATTCATCCCTTGGACCCCACCACCGCGTTGGCAGGCTCGGCAAGGCTCGAGCTTGGGGAGCTTGGGAGCAGGCAAAAAGAAAGAGCCGGCGAAGAGGCACGGAGGGTGGCTGACACAAGCTTGCCAAAAGGCTCCCTGTGCTTCCGCCCTCCGCCCCCTTCAGACGAGAGCCCCTTGGCTAGCCCAACCCTGTCACCCAGCCAAGGCCTTCCGAACAGGACACGTTGAACATAAAGAGCCAGGGCCGTCCGCCGACTCCTGGACTCCGGCATCCCAATCAACTCTCTTCCAAAGAGGACACTCTGGCCTCAATCACTGCAGCACCACCGCCACCACCAGCCATACCCGCCCACACACACACACACACGCAGACACACACGACGCCGGCACCGTCACCTGACCGACTGACTCACCCGGCCACTCACTTCGGACACTCCATCTTCCCTGCTCCGATCCCGTTAGACTAGGCAGCTACCAGCCATGACCATGCCTGGCCACCGGTAATTGCTGATCTACCGCTATCACCCGTACTGAGGAACTAGGACGGCACCTCTTTACTTAGCACCAATCTCTTCCCTTCAGTTCATTCACTGTCCACTTTGCTCCCCCCAATTCCTGCACTCTTCTTATTCACTGCTCGTCGCCGGTGAATAAGTCAGATAGCAGAGGAGCAAATAACGCCACAAAGGGAATCCAACCTCCGAAAGACCTCCTACACATCTACCATCACCATGGCTGCACCGACAGAAACGGAGCAGGCGGGCTCGACCCCCCAAGTCAAGTTCGAGGCGTCTCCTGCCGAGTCAGTCCTATCCGTGCCCGGCGACATGTACCCTTCGCTCTTTGCCTCTACCTCCACCATGAACCCGCTGGAGAGTGTCATGACTCCCGGCTCCTTCTCCACTGTCGACGACGACAAGGTAGCGTCACTGGCGTCGCCCGTTCCGGAGTCGAGCCCGGCCCCCGAGTCCAAGACCTCCCAGCCCGTCAAGAAGCGGAAGTCCTGGGGCCAGGAACTACCCCAACCCAAAACTAACTTGCCTCCGAGGTATGTCACTAACCGACGCCACTGCATCAACACCCATGCTTTCCAACGGCGCACTAACGAACCTTCAGGAAACGTGCCAAGACGGAAGACGAGAAAGAACAGCGACGCGTCGAGCGCGTTCTTCGAAACCGTCGCGCCGCCCAGTCCTCCCGAGAGCGTAAGCGCCAAGAGGTTGAGGCTCTCGAGCAGCGAAACCAGAGTTTGGAGGAAGCTCTGCTGGTCCAACGGAAGACGAACATGAGGTTGATGGAGGAACTGGACAAGCTCCGAAGAAGTTCGGGCGTCTACAGTCGGAGCGCATCGCCCCTCGATGCGATCCAGCCTTCCCCACTTACTCTGTCCCAGCCCCTGTTCGGTGCCTCCACCGACGGTGCGGCTGAGTCCCACTCAGGCACGATGAACGAGTTCATCCTCATGCCCGAACAGGAACAGGACGGCACCGTCGACCCCGCCTCCCTTTCTCCCGAGTTGAACCCTGTTTCCGACAACGATGTCTCCAAGTCGACAACTGAGATCGATGTCGCCAAGGCACTTGCCCCTGCGGCTGCCTCCTCCGACGAGACACAACATCCAGCAGCGGTGTTGTGCGACCAGCAGTGTCCGTCGGTCGAGGTTCCGCAGCCGTGGATAGCCTCGCGACAACCGTCGCCTCCAGCTCTCAGGCTCCTCCTGCAGCTACAGACGGTGTTGATGGCCTCTTCAGCCGTGATCTCGGCATGTCAGTCTCCTTTGACACTGATAACTGGGGCGCTCAAAACCAACCTAGCCCTGGTTCCGACCCCTTCAATTTTGAGTACCATCATCTGGCTTGTGACGCTACCCCCCAATATTCGACGTTCGACTACACCTACGACTTCGACCAGTTCGTCTGCGATGATGTCAGCGGTTCCGCTCCAGGCGCGACCGCGGGAAGCGACTCGATCACCCAAGAGCCCGACTCCAAGTTCGGCCCCTCCGACCCTGAGAATCAAATCCCTACAGAAACTTTTAACCAGCAGCCCCTTCCTGGCGCGTCCACTACAGGATGCGACGATGGGGTTCTTGCGGTTGGTGTCTGAGGGACGCGAGGACCGGGTCGAGGAGCTGGCCATTGGATCCCCGGGTATCAAGGGTGATCAGAGCCGTGGACCGCACCTGTTGTGGCCAGAGGGCACCAGCTTACCGTCGAATGAGGTACTGCTCACACTATTGTGGGCTATTAGAGTCGAAGAACGACAATTATCACGGGAGAACAGGACTACTGTCTCCTCGCCAAGTTCCCGACCCGGATTCAGCGTCCTTCACGAGAAGACATCAACTCAGACTAATGTATTATCGGCATCGGCTTCAGCGAAAAGGAAGAGTGATTTGGCAGACCTGAGTAATGGGAAGCGCTCTAGGCTATCCTTCTAGGTCTGGACGGAAAAGGACAAGAATAATTTGCGTGGGCAACGGCGTCGGGAAGGATGGTTGCATTGACACCAGCCTGGCGTGGACAATTAGCCATGCAACATAACGTATGACGAATATGAACGGCGACTACGGTCTACAATTTTGCAACATCTTTGACACAGTGACTTGAAATCTCGCAACACATTTGTGGTATGGTAGAACGCGCCGAAGGTCGATCACCCACTGTCCTTCATTTCATGTCTCTTCAAGCATTACACGACCGCGGACAAGTACCCAACTCGCTCGGTGCCTATTTGCTGGTATGACTCAATCTGGGAAGGATGGAAAGCTCCCAACGCTACGCAGCAGCGAGGGTTAGGTTACTCGTCGCCCTGGCGTTGCTCGAGTTGTTCGTTCAGGCCCGAGAACAGGTGGTTTCTTCGTATCTTCCTGCCCGGAAGCTCCAGACTAAAGTGCATAGATGTTGCCGTCACCTCTCTTGGCGACTTCAAGCATTGCCATCACTGCACTTACGCACTTACCAACGCGATCGCAGATCCCACGGAGAAAGCTTCACGCTATGTTCAAGTCTGGATGTGTAACCGTTGGAGTTCGGGGTCATACATGGCTACCTGGACCTTTCGCTATATTTGCAATACCTCTGGACTCCGGAATTAATGATGGCAAGGCTTTGATATTGGATAGGGCCAGCTTGGATCCTCATTCAACTCGACTATTCCACGGTTGTTCATCCGTAGAACAATAGCCAGCGTTCTCGCACTTCGTTGTGCTATCCGATACCGTGTACCAATCCATACACGAGGCGGCTTGACCACACACGCCTCCAGGTCGACTGTGTACCTGGCGCTTCGGCTGGGGCATTGCATATCGCCCCAATATCTTACATCTGCTCGGTCCTCGATGGGCATAGGGTTCCAGGCAGCTGACTCCGTTCACACCGCCCGACATTGTCAATTCGCCCGTGAAGATTTGCCCAGATGGGCTGGAACATGGCTCGTGCATGCCCGACGAGCAAAATCACTGCGAAGCTATCCATAGGTGATGAACATACCGTCCCCTTGCCGCCCCTGCGAGCTGTGTCACAGTGAGAAACCCCATTACTCCATCGACATGCTGCCTTGATTGACTGGGCAGTGAGTGTATTTGTTGACATATTCGAGGGGCTTGCACCCGGGACAAATGGACATAGCCCCCAATCCGGTATTATAGAGGGTCGGGTATTGGCACCCTGACGGCTGGTCTCCAAGCAGGTCTAGGGGACCTTTGGTCCCTACATACACACCAGGCAACCCTCGTGACGGGGCCTGGCCTCCCAGCCTTCGGTCTCACTAGCACTTCGGACGTCCGACACCTGACAATATGCTCTATGATCGTGTAGTCAAGTGCTATAAGAGTACCAGTATACTCTCCGCTAGATGGTCGACCAGAGCAAGTCCCAGCATGGTCAACATACCGGTAGTTGCAATTCATGCGCGGATGCAAGTCCTACGCAGACCTGGTCGACCTAGCTCCCCTCCCAGGATCTCTTCTTCTACGGAAGCAGGGGAAGTATTAAAGAATTCAAGAGTAGAACAACTTGGTGATATCAAGCTCCCGCATCGCGAAGAGAGGAATTGGTTCTACGAGACTCAAATGGTCGTGCACAAACTGGTACAGTAGCATAGGACCCTGATAGCCATAGCCAAGGGATTGGGCCACCATGGCCCACTTACCCGACCTTTGGCCGTCACGCGCCTATTCGCGCAATACGTACTCGTCCTTCCTATTGTCTACACCTTCAGTACGGTATTAGCGGCGACGTGGCCGGTATGATGGCTGACGGGTATGCTTCGCGGTATGAAGCTTCAGATGATCAAGATTTCGTTGCTTTTCAAGATCGAGGTAAGATTCAAGGTTGTTGCTAAACCATTCTCTGCCACCACATGGCAGATGTGGTGAGCAGTGGACTCATTCAATTTTCAAATGCGAAGGTACCTACTGTACCTATCTGTGTCCTTGACCACGGATCTGGTCACTTATCTGTAGGTCTGTTGAAAGGGCGATAAGAAAGCTTGCCAAAGGGGGTTCCACTTATTGCATGCTAACACCCAGACCAGCACCGTGACACCGTCGAGTCATTCCTCTCTCCACACCTTTGCAAAGCCAACACTCGACGACATCCCACTCCCATTCCATAGCAAGCACCAGCGGAAGCCCGCCTTGCTTACCTGGGTATGCTGCTATCATGTTTTCGCACATGACGGTAGCTGATGCATCATGATCCCTCAGTGGCCGGCGATTGCGCCGCACGCTGCTCTCCCACAACACACCCCCACCTTGTTCCTCGGCTTCGTCTCAAGCGTCGAGGTGGCCAACGACTTGATGCAGGCTACATGATGTCTGATGGGCATCCATGTTCCTCCCTCTGGCATTCTAGTTGCCAGGTTTCCACTTCACACAAGCACTGCCCAACGGTGCGGCAGTGTGTATCTTTCCGGTGCTCAGCACCTGCACCTACATGGTGCTGCACACGGAAATCTGCATCGGGCGTGCTGATGATACTGCCGCTAAACTGCTGCATATAGACGACAAAGATCAGATCTCAATCGTTGAGATGTCTATGCGGTCATTCAACCCAAGTCTCACTCCACCTGGCTGTCCTTCAGGCACATACGCCAAATCACAGGCAGACAGAAATAGTCATGCGATTATAGGTTACGTGACTATAGCGTACGCGACTATAGAGGGCCACCATTTTCAGTCTGATTACCCATCGAAGCCTTCAACGGTCCCAATGGAGCCAACCCATCGACAGAAGACTTCGGGAGTTCATGCTGAGAAATGCTAGCTATCAACCCAGTGAGCAGAACCAACCCGTGCCTTTGTTCCATCAATGTCAATTCACCTGTTATTGCGCATGTTTTCATCTATCCACATGCCTGTCTGGGTCCATTGATTAACTCCAGCATATATCTGAGCTTGCTAAAAGCCACAGCTGACATGATGACTCTCATATAGGACTTGGTCTTGATCCCTCATTCATCGTATACAACGCCGCCCATGAATTGGTCTACATGGGCGCACACGTATAGGAGAGATCGTCTCCCCTACCGAATCAGCATCTGCCACTTGAAAGTGAAGGGGTTTCCCTAAAATATCGTGAGGGTGGACTTGGCCGTATCCCTTATTTCACTCATGACAAGGTACAGAGCTCCGATGCCATTCGCGTCCATGTTTCTCTATCTTGGACTCCGATCTAAAGATAGGTAGGTATCCAGAGGCCAACTTCGCTTGGCCAATCTCGTCCTTGATATCCTTCTTTAGAAGACAGACTTGGGTATCAGTTTGCCTTCCGTGCAAGTTGAGTAAGTCAGAGTCACCAGTGTTGGCGAAGGCCACGTTGCCAATGTTGTTGTCGACGAATTCTCGTGCTCAGAGGTATTGGAGTGGCTCGGTTGGCTCTGCTACACCCCTTTCCAGGGTTGCCGCGGCGTGGAGATGCTGCGATGCTCTCATGCTGCGATGCTCTCAGGACCTTCCGGGGCACCACGCGCGTGCTGGCACATATCCCATCACAAGGGTTCATTAGCCATCCTCGGAATTCTGGAAGGCCACATGCCTAGCTCTAGCACGCGGGTCCTCGACTTGCAAACCGGCCAGTCATACGACTCGAATCATTTTCCCTTCTGCCACCCGCTGTCTTAGGATACTGGGACATGTTGTTTACTTTTCCTGCCCTTCCGATCCTCTTCTTTTCTCCAGGTTCATCAATCCAATTGCCTCGCAGATCGTCAGATCTGGCTCGGCTTCGCATCCCAGAACCTCTCTTCTGCATCGATCTGGCCTAGAATACCAGGAACTGTTGCGTTCTTGCCATTCTCAGCTCTATTCCAGGCTCGTCAGTTCATTTGCCTCGCAGACCATCGTTTCCGGCTCGGCTTTGCATTCCGAAGACCACCTTCTACACCCGGCTGGCCCAGGCTACGGTGCTATCACCTCTCGCCATTCTGTTCTCTATTCCAGGCTCATCGGTACATTTGCCTCGTTTACGGTCCGGCTGTGCATTCCGAATACCCTCTCATACATCCAGCTTAGCCAAGCTACGGAATTATCACCTCCCGCCATTCTGTTCTCTATTCCAGGCTCGTCGGTACATTTGCCTCGTTTACGGTCCGGCTGTGCATTCCGAATACCCTCTCATACATCCAGCTTAGCCAAGCTACGGAACTATCACCTCTCGCCGTTCTCTTCTCTACTCAAGATTTACCAGTCCCCATTCGCCTTGCAGATCACCATTTCCGGCTCGGCTTTGCAGTCCAAACACCCAAGTCCTCACACACGCCTTCCGACTCTGCCCTAGTATCGCGACGAAATCGTTGTTGCCCTGCCCAAGAAGATTATCCGCCCACCATGTGCATAGTGCAGTTAGAGATCTGCACGGGATGTTTCAATGCCCACCCGGTGAAGATGGAACGCTGTGCCCAGTATGATACCAAACGTACGCATTGCCCCGGCGGTGTGAAGTTCACTTCCACTCTTGTCGATAAGGACCAATGCTTCTTCAAGAGAACTAGAAACTTCATCTCCAACACCGTCGACCTGTGCAAGATGCAAGCCCACATGATGGAGCCGAGCGCCACCCTGAACCGCATGTATGCGCAAGCTTCTTCCTCCGAGCTTACGGAGTGGGCCACAGTTCAGCCCCCTGCCGACCCCTTTGTTGGCGCTTCCGGCTCGCAGCAAGTCAAAGATCCTGACTCCGCCTCGCACGCTGTATCCCAAGCGTCGCACGCCCCGTCGAAGCAGCGGCGGCCTGTCTGTACTCCTGTCCCAGGAACCCAATACTCGCCGGCCAGCGGCTTCGATCTCGATAGCCCCATCGCGGGCGGCGACACCTCTGGCCCCACGACGTGCGTGCGCGCCCATGCGGTCGAGGGCGTGGCTACCGGGCTGGGGGAGCTCCGCTTCACCACCCCCGAGAGGGCCGAGACCGCCGAGGAGACCGCCGAGGAGACCGCCGAGGAGCTCATCGCCCGGGGCTCTCCGCTGCCCCCCGAGTACCGAGTTCTGCGACCCTGGATGCGCGACCGGTACGCGCAGGGCAAACGCCCCTGGTAAACCGCACCAGTGCACACGTCCGGATGGGATGGACGATCGGAACCGTTCTTCGAGATGGCGATATGCCAGTAGCTATGTACTATACGAATGAAGAAGCCAGCAGCTCGATCGGAACCGATGCCATCCGGAATGAATTCATGAAACCATGCTCTCACCGATCTCCCCTGCCTTGCGTGTGCGCATATGTGGTACCATACTGATTCATCTTATGATCAGTGGGATAGTCACTGGTAAGTACGGTCTTCGAAACTATCAGAGCAATGAAAGCGCCTGCAGTAGTTGAACGCAGGTATACCTGATAGCATGTGAGGGCTTCCCTGCAGGAGACTTTCTCCGTATGCTGTTGGTTCAAGACAGCAACAAGGCCTTGGTGCCTGTAATGACTCAACAACTCAGGGATCAGCACATGTCTGATGGCTACACTATGCAGATCTGGGCCTCTTCCCTCCCAAACACCCGATAAATTCTTGATGGAACGTAATTGAAGGACATGTACCGGAAGCTCTTACCTACGTCCAAGCAGGAGTGTGGTGTTGATATGTGAGCTTCTTGTTGAGCCAGTGTCAAGTGCCTAGGACTGGCTTTGTTGACCACGATGCGCAATGCATATGTGGCTCTATTGTATAATCTGAGGCATTGAGGGGCCATGTTCCAGAATGTTTAAGATGTAGATGCTGTTTTGGATGCTTATATTCGTTCGAGTGATATGACTGGGGTGTCAGGAGCCATTCAATATATGTGGTGACTCATTCTACCATTCAATGCTTCAGAAGATCAGCATGACTCTCTATACCTGAAAGATGGAATGGGGATCTGGCACTACCTAAGCATTGAATGGAATGGCGGGGCCTAAGTCCTATTGTAGTGAATGATGCCTGTGATTTCGAATAGTCTGCTACAATGGCAGCGAACAGTACAAGTACCTTGCATAGGTACCACTTTAAAGCAACCTTAGAGCAGTACCAATACGCATAATGGTGTCCGTTTGGTGCATTGTGAGCTTTTGGATGGTTGCCAGTTTGGTCTTTGATTCTCCTCGATCTGAAGTAGCTGTGATCCGATGTCATTGCTTAGGCACACAAACATTCAACACGCTCGCACAGCAAATGCAGCCTTTGTGGCCAAGGCACATGGTCACGATGCGTCTGAGCGTACCTTGGCTGTGAAT
Source organism: Xylariomycetidae sp. FL0641 (assembly GCA_022376655.1). Classification (NCBI taxonomy): domain Eukaryota; kingdom Fungi; phylum Ascomycota; class Sordariomycetes; species Xylariomycetidae sp. FL0641. The sequence continues at coordinate 75,386 of JAJJKE010000038.1, forward strand.
GGATGCCTTCGGCGATGGCTGCCTCCAAGTGGTATAAAACTGTCCAGCAATTTCCAGCTTGGATCCCTCTTCCTGCTCCCAAACCGCACCTCACAAAGCAAGCCGCGACATCCATCTCCACCTTGCTGCGGACGATCTCTGCAATAATCCAACTCTACTACCAAATTGTTATTGCCTAAGTACTCTACCTTATCACCTTCAACCATCCCCAATCGATCATGGCTCCGAGTTCCAGCAGCACTGCTTCTGGTCTCCCCAACCTCGATGATGATGGCTTCTCCATCTGCTTTGCCGATGGCCTCTTCGATCAATACGGCCTCTCCAACTGGCAAGTCAACCGTCCTACCAATGGTCGCCGTCTTGGAGGCACCAACGGGCACTTGAACCAGAGCGTTGGTTTTGTCAACCAGCGACCGGTATCGACTATCCAGGACGACTACATCACCGTCAACCGCAACGGCTTTGGCGCGGGTGACACCACTCCTTCTCGTGACGGTTTCCCCGATTGGTACACCCCGGTTCCCCCGGCGCCGCCGGCTCCAGTGACCTACAGCGCCCCTATATCCCGCTTCGTGCCGCAGACTCCCCAGCTGCCGCAGCACGACAACCAGCCGACCGCTAGCAAGGTCTCGGCCTACGTGCCTCCCCCGTTGCGCGGACAGTGGCAGTGGCGAGCGGCGGGGGAGCGGGAGACGAACCCGGAGACCGTGCCCCCGACCCACCCCCCGCGCGGCGGCCCGCCGCGGCGGGGGCCCGGCTCGGGGCGCCGCGCTGGCATGTCGGACAACTACCTGGGGGACCACACGCGCGCGGAGAACCAGTCGGCGGACATCCCCGACGAGGAGAACTGCTCGGTGTGGATCACGAACCTGCCGCCGGGGTGCGACCACGCGCAGCTGCTGGGGGCGGTGCGGGGGTGCGGCAAGGTGTACGCGTGCGTGGTGAACCCGCCGGTGGCGGCGCCGCAGCAGCAGCAGCAGCAGCCGCACATCATGACGGCGGCGTCGAAGCTGGTGTTCTTCGAGGTGGCGGGGGCGGCGCGGCTGCTGCGGGCGGCGCGCGAGGGCCGCTTCGCCGTCGGCGGCCGCTACCTGCCCCAGGTCCGCCGCAACCGCATCCGCTCGGCCGCGGTGGCCCCGCCCGGCCCCGAGAGCCGCGTCCTGCACATCGAGGGCCCCGACGCCATCGTCAACGGCCCCTACCTCGCCGCCTTCTTCGACGCCCACTTCGTCTACCAGCTCGAGGCCGTCGAGGTCCTCGCCCGCTCCCCCCCTGGCGGCGGCGGCGACGCCCCTTTCGCCCAGCGCAAGACCCGCATGGAGTGGCGCTTCGGCAGCTACCGCTGCCAGGCCGAGGCCGCCCGCCGCGCCATCGCCCACCAGAAGGAGAAGGAGGCCCGCGAAGGCATCCCCAGCCCCCTGGGCTGGCAGGGCGTCACGGTTCACTTCGCCGTCGATCCTTGTGCTTAGCTGGTGAGTACCCCATGCCTTGAACGGACCGCGTCTGGCGAGAGTCGATACTGACGACGATGAGTCACAGACATCGCGCCTTTATCATACGACCGGTACCCGAGCGAATATTGAGAACGAGCGAAAAGCATCGAGGGAGATGTAGACGTGGTTTTATATGGGGTGCTACATTAGGCCTGCGAGATAGACACATGGCCAGACTTTGGGCACGCAAGTGCAAGATGATACCCCTGATTAAGCGATTCGCCCGGTGGATAGGGTGGCTGAATGAATTAGAGCCATACCTCGCGATGAGGGTTACATAGAGCATTTGCAGTCAAGACATATTGAGTTTCTCTGCCGCATATTCCCTTGTCCATTGGTTCTGCGTCCTGGTGAAGTTGACATATTGAACATTTCCCATGGGAAATTTCGGTTATTCGTGACTATCTCAGGTAGTGGTTATACTAGGGTTCAATTGTTAGAATCTTGTTTATGCTATGGGTTATCTGCTCCTGAAATCATCGTCGCTAAGGTAATTATCCCATCATCGGCCTAGGTGATGACAAGAGCGAGGGCGCACACTCTTGCAGGCTCTGTGTACTTGTATCCAGTTTTCACCCGAAAAGGGGGATGGTGGTGGCGGGGCGGGTGAGGAGGCGTTGCAACGCACCCAAGAAACACCGACCGGGAGCTACAAGGAAGTTTCCGCGTAAGACGAATGATTCCCTCGTAAAGTATCTCGTGTATTGGTTCGATAAGCGTCACGATCGATTGCTTTAAGCGCATCTCAAGTCCCTAATACAGACCCAGGTAGCTTAAACCTGCTGACGTAGCAGGCCCCTCTCCAAAATATCATCAGATGCTGCCGGACACTCAACACTCTATGGTCTGTAATCGGACTGCAGGTGCACGGGAGACCACTGGTGAGGCAGAGACTGCGATTTCCGTTCGCATGTCAAAGAGTTGAATGTATGGGTCCTTGGTAGCCTCTCAGGTGAGACAGGCCTGTCTGCAAGCAACTGCATCGAACTGCAGTTGCATGACAAGGGGAAAGAGGCATGCGCGTGTTTGTCGGCCTTTCAAAGTGCAGATGTGATTCCATGTTGTTTCAACAAGAAATCTGCAAGTGCCAGATGGCATTATCGCAACTTCCCACTGGACGGTGCGGCTTATCCATGTGACCCAGTACCACAATGCCGGTAAGGCGGACTCCCTTCGTCGCCCCTTCCTCAAGTGACTCTCAGCTCTCCCACGGTCCACTCTGAGCTTAGACTCGTTTGGGACGATGTCGTCATGTATCAGCTGGCCAAAGGAGCTGAGCAGCCTGGAGGGCTCCTGTTTGCTTGGCTTGTACATGTGCTCCCCTCGCTCCTGCCTTTAATTGCACTCAGTGGCGTTCCATATCGTCCGTTCTATTCCAGAAGCCCATGCCACGATGCTCACGGGTCCGCAATCACAGCCTCTATGCCAGAAGGTCATGAATAGAGTACCGTTTCTGGCAACTAATGTCCACTTAGAGCAGTGGTTTAGCTCGCTGGTTTCCGGTTGCTTTTACCTACAAGCCAGAAGTCTTGGGTTCGAATCCCAAAGTGGATGCAAGTATTTTACTTTTTGCGGCTCCCACATTCTTGCCTCTCATGGCCTTATGGCCTTAGTTTTACCACACTGTCCACACACCCTCAACGGTCCATTCACCACGGCCTAGTCACGACGCTGCAAGAGCATGTTTGCCTAGATCGTTGCCTTGTATTTCTAAGCTAGGTGTGTTTTACATCTTCATAAGCCGTGGCTCGTCGACTAGCCACGAAGGAGTGGACGGGGTCAAGTCCCCAAACCAAAGCATCTCCCCTGTTACAGCAGGTACTCGAGCGAAAGAAACACATCCCTTAGTCGTCCAACGAGACACGCTCTTCCAGTTCCGCCCTCGGGCATGAGGCTTGTTGTCATATTCGGTCTGGCATCGGGTCCTCGTCTACTGGCTACCGAGGCCAGGGGGAGTCTGGCAGAGCACGCCAAGGCCAAGCTGAAAGTGTGAGGTGTGCGTTAGCTTCTATTCCTCCTTAGACCAGGCGCGGTGGAAGATCACTTACAACGGGCAGAACGCAGCAGCGGGCGCGCTGGCCGCCACCGGCGCAGATGTCCTTGAACGAGTCGGCGCTGGTGGGGGTACCGGATGCTGTTTGCGCGAACATAGTGGTCAGCTCTTATATCAGAAGGAGCGAAGAAGTGATGGCGACACATACGAGAGTCGCAGTTCAAGTCAGCAACCCCGAGGACATCGGTGGCGCAGCACTGAGGGTTCGAGTAGAGACCATCCGGGCAGGCATCGTAGTCACCCACGGGCGTGTTGGTCGGGTGAGCGACGGCGGCGGCGGCGAGGAAGCCAACGAGGGTGATGAGAGTGGTCTTCATTTTGACTGAGTAAGAAGAGTGTTCTTCGAAGAGCGAGAGTAGCTGAGGAGGAGAGGCTGCTGTGAACTGGGGATGGTGCTTTGGGCTGGTGAGTAAAAGAAGTTGAGCAGTTCTTCGGGAGCTAACCACCCCTTTTATAGGCAACAACGCAGCGTTATTCCTTGGAGTGTCGAAGCTCGAGGTCATCGAGGTGAGAAAGGCCGTCGATCGATCGCATGGGCATTCCTGCAAGCGTTCACATCGCCGTCCTCTTCGCGGCCTTCTCTTCTCCTCCTCGGGGCTCATGTTGCTCCATCTTACTCTCTTCAACTTGGCCGTGGCAAGTTTTGAAGTCACACGCATAACCGACGGGCCTTTTTCAGAATAATCCCTTCCGGCACACCCACCGAGCTCCGTCGCGAAAGCGAGAGTCCACCCTAGTGACGAAAAGTGAGTTGCTTCCAGGTTTTCGCCCTGGTGACAGCTTCCAATAGTGCTTCATCGTTACCAACCATCCTCACGTATGCGCCCATCTTGGCGGCGACGGCGTTTCCCAAATTGGAAGAGAGGCGAGGCTCTCATAGGTCCAGCGGCCTTCGTCGTGTGAAAAGACGGGCCATGACAGCTTCAACTATGGGGTCGCCCGTGGTCCAGCGAATGATGCTTCACCACACCGTTGGCCGAGACGCCAGGTGGCGTTCGTCAGCCCATGTTGACACAACGCAGCTGTGAACATTGTCCTCAACCTGACGTCGCCGCTGGGTAGCTGCAGTTCTCCAAGCTGACTCGCATCGTTCGATAGCTGACCACCGCAAACGGCCGACGGAATGCGGAGGAGTCTCCTGCATGTCATGGCGGTATAAGTGGAAACGAGGAAGAAAAGGCGGCAGATGTTCCGCCGGGTCCAGATCATGACGAGGTCGGGTCCGGGGTTAGGCATCGATCGATCAACAACCCCACTGCGGATCTGAGCCCCTCCGGATCTCACGACGGGCAGATCCGACCCGACGACGGTCTCGTCGGGCCCGCTATGAAAGAGTCTGGCTACCTAGGGGAAACAGGTGTTTTGAACGACCAGACGAGACCCAACAATGGGCGGCGCAACGCAATGGCCTGCTGCATACAACATCACTTGGTAAAATGACATATAGTCTTCAGCAATCAATGGGGCCAATCGGGTTTGCATGGGGCGGCTATCGTATGGTCCAGAAACTCTACGTGCCTAAGGTACTCATGCGGGCCTGCAGACAACCCATGTTTTCAGCTCACTACCGGCGCCCCATACGACGGGCCAAACGACTATTTCAGCACGAACGAGCTCAGCACTCCATAAATGTACCCTGGTTCGAGGCTGGAGTATAGCAATCGGATGCCTCTATACCCGGCAGATCATTGGACTGACGATGTAACGGGATCTGACTTGTGCATAGGATTGCTAACAGAGCCCCATTATTTCCTGCTCTATACTCATACGAGCCAGTCCAGCCGATTCCAAGATATAGTTGAGAGCCTCGAATGTGGGTTGGAAAAGGTAGTCCGGTGGGACTCTTCTCTCCGAGCTGAGAGGCCTCGTCACGAGGGCGAAAAGGTCGTCAAAAGACGTTGACCTGTCATTGAGTTCCACCTAAGCCCCGGAAAGGGTTCCCCTGATTGTAAGTTGCTCAATAGGCCATACCAAGCGATGGCAACGTTCATCCAATAACACGGTCAGCCATCAACGCCCAACTCCCCCATGGTATCCAACTAATAAGCCGGACAGATGATTCGCCACTGCCTGAGCGATGCGACAAGCACCAAGAGACCAGGCCCGTCGTCCGATCTGCCCCCCTTGCTTAGCACTCCACTAGGTGTGATCTTCAAGGGCGCAAGACCTTGTGACTACCTACCTTACACATCAAGTCAAGAACCATCTATCGGGCCCCGCCTCATCCACCGAGGTAACGTATCCAGAGCATCGGCCAGAAGGACTGTGGCTACCCGGGCCCAAGAAGCAAAATTCGTCTCCTCTTCGTCGCATCCTTCTAGTTCCTCTCCGCTCCCCAATCACCACCATCCGCACCGTGCTCAAGATCAGCGCGCCGAGCGGCACCGGCGGATACGCGAAGCTGAGACCGGCGATGGGCGTGGCATCCGGCGAGTCGGCTGCCGTCCCGTGGCCTGGTCCCAGCCCTACGTCCGTGGATCCATATTCCCCTGCTTCTTCTTTTCTTCTTCTTCTTCTCTGTGCGGCTACTCCCCTATTCCCCTTTCCGCCAATGCCCGCGTCGAAGCGAACGCGGAGGGATCCAACGACCCCGCGCCGGCGTCGCGGAAGAGGATGATGGACATGCTGCCGTCGTTTTCGTGGGTGGGTCGAGGATGTGATGCGTCGTGTTTGGTAGCGCACGCAAGCTCTTTGGCACGCACGTACGACGTACGTTGTTCACTTCCCTTCATCTCAACCGGCACAGATCAGCATAGCAAGGCGGGACCCAGGTTGTGGACTTAAGGTCGATCAAAGCCGCGAGCCACCCGGTCTTCGAGGCAACTTGTGTGTGTGTGTGTGCGTGTGTGCTCTGGTTGGGTAACTTCCCCCCCGTGCCCTTTAGGTCTCGTTCCCGCGGCGTATCTATCGGGCCCCGGCGATTTAAGGTTCGCCGCTTGCCACTTCCGAGTCTGGTGTTTCGTAAGACCTCATCGAGGTCTCACGCACGGGCTGCCGAACTCGAGATTCCGTCCTGCTTCAGTGGCGGATTATGTGTTGTACACTGGAGGTGTGGGTTGCTTCCAAGCCATTGTGAGCCCACATGGTGCTCCCACCGTACAGCGTAACAGTCAGTTACCGCCACCCGCGAGGGCTAGCGATGCTTACAATCACCCCTTTATCTTCTCGTATTTGAAGAGCTCGCCTACGTGTACCTTAATTGTTAACTGCATTGGCGGCGATCATTCCAGTATAACGAAGTGATAGGACAAGTATTTGTGGTCTTGTTGTTTCTATAGAGTAGAATGATCTTATTGGCGACGATTGTGTCAGCCGCTTGGATAGTAGATGAGTCGCAGGCAGGGCGGAGACTCTTGAACACGCAGTGTGGCGATCTTGAGAGTCGGATGCCTATTACAGATCAGGTGTACATCGCCATCATTGGGATATGAAGTTCATAGTTCGGGCTTCGTCCAGCCATCGCCCTGTGAATTGTCAGTCACCGCTACTCTGACGCCTTTAGTTTGAGCTCTTACCAGACCAAGAAGTTCCTGCCCCTTCAAGAACTGCTCTGCATTCTTCTCGCCCATCCACTGCGGCAAGGTGCGGTCCACGCCCTCCTCGGTATCGAACCCCCTGCCTCCCGACACGAACACGGCGCGCCCGTTGAGACTCTGGTCCACGGCACACTGGGCGATCATCTGGGCGACGTCGCGGGGCGTGTTGATGGGCATCTTCTCGCGCACCCACATGTCCTTGACCCCGAGCATCTGGGTATCGGTGGCCCAAGGGCAGATGGCGTTCGCGCGCACGCCGTACTTGACGGGCGCCCAGCGCCGAAGCGCGCGCATCATCCCGATCACGCCGTGCTTGGCCGCGCCGTAGGCGAAGAGGCCGGGCGACTCGGTGATGCCGGCAATGGACGACACCAGCGTGATGGACTTGGGCGAATCGCCGGGCGACGCGGCCATGTAAGCCAGCACCACCCGGCAGAAGGCCACCACGCTCGTCAGGCTTATCTCGATCGAGTCCTTCAGCGGGGTTGGTTCCTGGTAGAGCTATCAATCAGGACGTCTCGCGTAGGGAATATAAGCGAGGGGCGTTCATTACCTGTCGGACCGTCTCGAGGTTGAGGTCTGCGGGCTCGAACCATCCGTCCGGCTCTTTGACGGCAGCACACGACACGGCAAAGTCAAGGCGCCCATGCTGCTGGTATGCCGACTCTACCAGATCGACTTGCGATTGGTAGTTACGGACATCCACCTGCCGAAAGGTTGCTGTCCCCTGGTTGGGGGACGGACGATGGCGAAGCGTGGCTTCGAGCTCCTGCCCCTTCGTCGCATCCCAGTCGGCGAAGAAGACATGAGCACCCTGCTCGTAGAACAACTCGACCGTAGCTGCCCCGATGCCTTGAGCGCCACCTGAGATGCGCGTGTCCAGTCAGTTATACTGTTTTCGGAGGAGAAGCGATACAGGTCGAGACTAACCAGTGATCACCGCCACCTTTCCCTTGAGGTCCTTGACCGCATCGGGCGAGTAGGTGATCTCTGCCATCTTTGACACCTTACGATGGCCAACTGGCTACTGGGCGATCGTGAGCTTCTCTGTGTTCTCTTCTACATAGTCGAGAGCCCCGTTTTTGGCGGTTGAAGAGGGGCTCTTCCGGGTGTCGGACGTTGTCAACTTTAGGGTCAAGAAGTCCCGAGCACCGGACCCGCACCCGGCAATTGCGTCAACCTATAGGCTTTCATGCTGTCCCCGAAGCTCCACGAGACGGCCAGAACAGCCTTGGCGTGTTCACACGACACTGAGTGGCATACCTGGTGAGTTCGGGTAGTTACTTGGACCGATTTCGCGAAAAGCCCATCGTGCCCAAGCCCGAATGCAGCATGCCCGGCCAAAAATACTACGGTGACCTGCAGCGCAAAGTGTACAAAAACGATTTTTCTGTTAGTCACACGGCAGGTGCGACCGTCAAATGCTTTTCTCCATGCACTTACACAACGTTTATGCGTTTAACTATATACCTCACACTGATTATACGCATGCAAAGGTACGCGCTGCCTTTCGATTTGCACGCGCTGCTTTTCGACTTGCATGCGCTGCCTTTGACTTGCACGCGCCTATGACTTATTCGCATGCTTATGACTTGCGCGGCTGCGACTTATACGTATACGTGAATAGCGTAGGTTGTGAGTAGTATAAGTTGCGCTGCGGTGTACGAAGTAAGTTATGGAAAAAAAAATCTACCGGTAAGCGTTGCGACCGGGAGGCTAAGGCCCTAGTTGCGCTGCACGAGCTGTGTGGCTAGGGCCTTGGTTGTGCTGCACGCGCTGTGTGGCTAGGGCATTAGGTCCGTAGGTTGCATGGGCCGTGTGGCCAGGGCGTTGGTTGTGTTGGTTGTACGCGCTGTGTGGCCAGGGCCTTGGTTGTGCTGCACGCGCTGTGTGGCTAGGGCATTAGTTATGTCTAGTTGGTTGCATGCGCTGTGTGGGCAATAGGTGCCTTGGCTGCGTGCAGCGCGCGTTGGTTAGGTTATAGGCTTAGATGCATGATATGTGTATAGATAGCAAATAGGTGGGTGTAGATATCTGCTTATTGGTTAGGGGGTTGATGGAGTGCGTAGATTGCACGCAAAAATCGTTTTTGTACACTTTGCGCTGTAGGTCACCGTAAAATACAACATGGGACAGTTTGGGCGGCAAAGGGTTTCAGAATCATGAACTCCATGACCTACATATTAGGGATACGAGCAGAAGCCGATCCAGTTCCTTACAACCTACCGGAATTCAACTCCATTCCGAAGCCTCCAGCCTCGGACTACCATAGCCATGCACGCGAAGTTCTCTTCAATGAACCTTCAAGCTTGCGGCCGGTGATCACTTGTTCTTAAGAACTCCGTCTGAACGCGGATAAGGGTATGAGGGCACAGCAGACCGATACCTATGTATAGCAGAGACCTGACCATAGACCTAACCTTAAGCTCACCGTGCTACAACTTGTTCCCCATACCCTAGGCCTCTGATAAAGGGCCTTGACAGTCTACCATCCTGGTTTCGGGCTTCATGGGTTCATCTCCTTGGTAACGCGGTGCTCCCTCTAGTCCCATGGACCATGGGCCAGAGGAAGCACTCGATAGCAACGTCCACGCCCACGGAAGAAGAGCACAGTGGTGAACATGTCCATCATTACTGCCATATGAACCCTCACGAGTACACTTATCATATACACAACGAAGTCGAAGCAATTTTTGGAGTGTAGGGCATCGTGGGAAGAATTTCGCTTGCAAGCCAGTAGCCCGCGGATGACCAGCTCGTGGGCTCGGGCAAGATGACAACTGCTAGGGACGCTGTTATCAGTTGAGAGAGGCGAGAACCGCAAGGCTCAGCAGTAATGGCTCTGTAAAATCGAGAGGATGTAATCGATGGCCGCGGGACTCGAGTGACACTCGACGAGGACGATTCCTTCCTAGGCAAAGCAAAAGCATCAGCATCACGGAACAACCTCTGTAACGATAAAGACTTCGAGGTTTGAAGGCAAGCGTTCGCTCAGGATACTCCTACGGCTCTCCCTCCAGATATTCTCCGGAGCAGATCGAAATCTCTTGCTTGGACACCTCGTTGGCTACCACCAAAAGGAGCTCTAGAGGATACACGGAACAGCGGAGTTCGAGGCCACGGAGAGGGGAAAGGGGGGAGGCACTGGACGCCTTCAGACAGCTGATATCACAGGGGAATAGAGGATTGCCTTGGTGCGCGAGCTTAACCGCTCGCACCAACTGGCAGAATCCATCATCGAGCAACCAGCAATCTGCTGTTGTCTACAACTGGCTGCTGCTGGTAGCCCAGCATACCCCCAATCTCTGGTCCCTGGACATGCGCCGGCGGGCAGAAGAAACCCGACTACGAACTCGAGATAATAAAGGGGCTAAGGTGAGCTGGCACTGCCGTCCAATCAAGCCCCGTAGTCTCTGTTTCCGGAGAGGTGGGTTCCCAGGTTTCCCCAGGCAGGCCTTCGTCCCCGGCGGCGTAAGCATCGCGTAAAGCCACAGAGAATCCTCTTGAGGAGGCGACTAGCGGTTCTCGTCGCTCTCGAAGCTGGCCTCCGCGGCCAAGGGGGCGCGTAATCAACCTACGCGGTAGCCCGCAGGCCTGCAGATAGGAAAGGGGTTGGTCCACAGAGCACGACTTCGACACCAGCGCCTGAGGTCCCGCTTACCCCAATGCACGGCGCGATCCTCCTCGGCGTCCACCCGCTTCCCGACGCCATCAGGTCGCCACGACCTCCGTAGTATTACCCTCAGAAGCGGCTGCATCTGGTCGGGCCCATGACGGAGTGGCGCGAATAAGGGGCATAGTGCTCATTCCATTGGGCCACGCGGAGGCCTCGTCCTCCCAACATCGTCCTCCTTGCTGCGATGATAACCAGAATAGAGGTCATAAGCAGCGAAGCGAGGGTGGCGGTAGTACTTGTCAGACGCGGACGTCGTCTCCAAGGCCCTGCCATCAGTAGGGCGGGCGGGTTGCATTGCCATCTCCGCTGCCGCCGTGGTTGCTTGCGAGAATATTGTTAGAAATACCAGGGGCGATATTCGCTGATTGGTATGAAGCGCACTCCACGTGGCTCAGGGTTCGCGAATGCATAGTGCAACTCGAATGCGAACACGAATAAAGGGTGATCGGCGCCCGTTTATGTGTTTCGGGACTTCATTGAGAGCTCGTTAGGAGGTATCTCCAGCCGCATTGTATGAGATGAGGCTGTGAGGCGGAGTAGATATCTGGTGGCGGATACCAGTAACCAACTGCACCCGTTCGACAATTGCCCTTTCGGGACGTTGCTATGCTTAGGTACAGCCTTGCGACGCGCAGATCCCGCGAGACCAGATTTCCTAAGACAGGGTTGGTATAGCATGCGCAGAAAGCAGGTTTGGCAACCTTGTAAAGCACCATTGAATTTCTTTGGTTCCGCCGAACGGCCACGTTAACCATCTTGGCACATCTGAAGCGGCGCAGCAAATTAATACAATACGTACCCTAGTTACTGCAAGTGATTCGGGCGGCTAAGAGATTTACAGTAACTAAAATATTTATAGTTTTTAAAGCGCACGTGACCAGGACCCACCCTGCCGGCCAGCTTTTTTTTCCACTAAAAATAGGTTTGCGCTAAAGCAAAGCGCTAGCGTAGCACTAATTAACGGAAAAAACAAAAGGCGCGGCAGCGTTAATAATAATATGCGACTAATAAAGGGCTAAAAGTATTAAAAGTTAGGCTTATAGCTAATTACTAAGCCCCTGGCAAGCCCCCGGCAAGCCTAAAATATAAAGGGATAATAATTCGCTACACTAAAAAATAACCTTTATTATTGCACTGGGGCTCAGGGCATTCGGCTGTTTCGGGCGGCCTTCGGGCTAGCGCATTGGCCTGCAGGGCCGCAGCCACGCAGTGGCTGCCACTGTGGCTTGCCAGACGGGCCTCACAGCCCTATATAGTGATGGTTCTTCGAACCATCGTCACGATAGCTAGCATCACTTTCACAAGCGGCGGAATACACGCGTTCATTGCCCCAATTCTGCTGCGCGCTATTCGTTTTCGTTATGATTAACGCGTTCCTTTCGTTCTATTTGTTTTTTTCTTTCTTTTCGATATAGAGGGCTGCGCTGACCTGGCTTTCGGCCAGGTATAGACCCCTTTGGCTGCGGGCTTTGCCCGCCACTGCAAACGCGCTGCGTGTGTGTTTTGTAGGTAGGCGAGGTATCTCTAGTTCATTATTATAAATATTAACAAATCAATTTACAGTTTATAATTTATATAATAACTAGGGTATCTCTTATATAAAATCTCCCGGTACAGGCTAATATTTATAATAACTAGCAAATTTACAATAAGTAAAAGTTGCAGTAACTAAGGTACGTACTGTACGCACAAGCCTCGAAATAGTCGGCAAACGCTCGGAACGTTGCCTAGTTAGTGATGGCAGCTCGGCGCCGATTCTGGTGCAAGATCTCCAGGGAGATAGCCAAGAAAAGCGGATTCCTCCCTTGCGTTGAGCTCGACAACAAGGCCCGAAGAATGACATGCCGAAGACCTTCTCGGACATGGAGCCGAACTCGAATTCGATGCTAGATTTATTAGTGAGAACCGGGGTTCGTCCTGGGAGTGCCCCAAACTACTGCTGGGTAGAGTGGATTCAGAGGCTCACGAGGAGGACAGGGGAGTGCAACCCTGGCAGCCTGGACGACCCGACCGACAGAACTCCTGAGATCTGGGTCGGAGGATTCGCAAAGCGTTACATGTCCGATATGGGATGGACGAGGTGAGGTGACAGTCGGGCATTGCAGGGCTGGTAGTACCTGTCGTCAGCCTGTAGCAGTAGCGTCACCAAGCCGTCACTGGCCCGTTGGCACTCTGGTCAATATCTGGTCCGGGCCTGACGGTCAAGTTCCAGGTCCACGACGCAGCAGTGTGGTAGTCACGATCACGGACCACGGGACGAGCTGGATAGCGTATGCGTTAAGGTCATCGTCTTGGGAGCCATTGCCCAGTCAAAGACGCGCACGCACGTTTGCGGGATTCCGAAACTACGTACGGAGTAAGACCACATGGGCTCCTGGGGCATGAAATCGTGGGGCCGGGAGCCCGAGGCGAACAGCGGAGCCGCCGAGTCGAGTTTGCTGGCATTTGTCAGGCGGTTCTGGTCCCAGCCTCTCCCAGGTCGTTCATGCTTCCTTCGATCGGTTCGCCGCGATGTCGTCTGGAACCGAAGAGGGTCGGTCAAAGGGTGAAATTGGGACGTGAGATTCGCACGTTCTGGAGACCAGGCTGCCAGGCTGCCAGGCTGCTAGCAACGTCATTGGAGCGGAACATTCTGCCCGCCGTGTTGCTGTCGCATTGTGCGAAGCGCGGGCGGTGGACGACGATGGTCTGGGGATAGTTGTACTCGGAATGGATTGTGGTTGATCATTGACAGCGGGCCAGCGCCGAGTCTAAAGCAGAAGGCCCGAGGCGGAAGGGCGAGCTGAACCGCCATCTAGCATCTCGCAGGTCTCGCAAGCATCTTCATTTTGCAGACGACCTCGTTACGGAAGCCGCAGGTTTTCGCGATTAGGATACTCCCGGCTCGGTCGTCGGCAGTCTTGTTCTGGCCAAGCCCTGAAGCCCCGAAGCCCTGAAGCCCTGAAGCCCGACAAGCGAGACAGGCGAGACAGGCGAGACAAGCTTCGGGCGCGCAGGCAAGCAGAGGCTGGCAAGCAGAGGCAGGCTGGCAGGCTGGCTGGCCTGGGGCTGCAGGTGGTACTTCGTACCCATGGTAGGCGGGTGGACACTGGGAATGGAACCCGTCGGGATCCAGTGAAAATCGATACCAGTCGAGATGGCAATCTCCTGATTTGCATCATCGGCTGTGGCTGCGTGGCTTGTAAGGGACTGGGTTGCGTGGCTGACCACCGTCTAACCGTCATCGCGATCGAGGTCCCGTCCCCAAGCCCCAGCAGGGACCTCGTCAGTCAGGGACCCTGGCTGGTGATCCAGGGTGCAGGTCTACATCTCGACCTACAGTACGTACCCTAGTTACTACAAGTGATTCGGGCGGCCAGGAGATTTACAATAACTAAAATATTTGCAGTTTTTAAAGCGCACGTAACCGGGACCTACCCTGCCGGCCAGCTTTTTTTTCCACTAAAAATGGGTGCGCGTTAAAGTAAAGCGCTAGCGTGGCACTAGTTAACAAAAAAGACAAAAGGCGCGGTAGCGTTAATAATAATATGCGACTAGTAAAAGGCTAAAAGTGTTAAAAGTTAGGCCTATAGCTAGTTATTAGGCCCCTAATAAGCCCCCGGTAAGCTTAAAATATAAAAAGATAATAGTTTGCTATATTAAAAAGTAACCTTTATTATTATAAATATTAGTAAATCGATTTATAGTTTATAATTTATGTAATAACTAGGGTATCTTTTATATAAAATCTCCCGGTACAGGCCAATATTTGCAGTAACTAGCGAATTTGCAGTAAGTAAAGGTTGCAGTAACTAGGGTACGTACTATATCTTCGGTCTTAACCAGTCCCGTCGTGCCGCCGCTTGGCCGTTGCCGACCGACGCAGTTATCGACAAAGTTTGTCTTTTATTAGTCGGTAATAATAGCTTTCCTGGATATCATCCAACTGCCTGTGCTGACTGTCGCACGGATCTGCCATCTGATTGCGGGTATGTGAGGAAACCTATTACCAAGGTACCTAAGGGAAACGGGATGAAAGGGAAAAAAAGCCAATTCGGAAATCCGCTGCTGCTTACCAACCCACGACCGGCAGACGTTGTCTGTGCCCGTGCGAATGGAACAAGCCTCCATCAATGATCAGGTAGGCTTTCTCGGCTTCTATTCCAGGCTGGAATTAATTTGCTTCACCGTGGACGCTTCGAAACGTCATTGTTACTTAGCAATATTGGCTTGGCGGACGAGTTCCGATTCATCAATGCTGGGCCGTGCGGGCCACTTCTTCCTCTCATCCCACTCTGCCTGTGTCTGCCTGAGTCAACCGCAAACCGCTCTTTCGAGAGGATGTCCGAGCACATCTTTTTTTTCTTCCCACTGCCAACAGCCACATGTAGTACATGTGCACCGTTGTCCGACAACTGGGTCCGGGCACTCGATCCGGTGGCTGACGCCGTGCTGGCGCAGGGGCGGCCGGTGGTGTGGTTCCCCCTATCTTCCGCATCACCATATCAACGGCTGATGAGTGAGATCTCAGATGGAAAATGGCTACTGTATGCAAGCCGGAAGCGGAGAGTCGGCGTGCCGGAGATAGGCCATAGGCGGAACAACGAGCTGGAGCTTTCGTGGGTTAAATACACCCAAGAATATATGGAACGCGAACACGTCTAATTTCCGACATCAAGTTTTTGGAAACTGAAAAGATTGATGAGGAACTTCAGGTCGCCTGGCGCTTGGCCGTTCCCAGTGAGCTATTGCAAGGCGAAGCTCCTCTTCCGACGGATACCCGGCAGCCCGGCCAGTGGACGAAGATAAGGAAGGACCGTGAACGTGGGTAGGTAAGTAAGCAACCTCTTTTGCTCCCAGAGGCTTCAGCGCCCGTCCTAGTTGGTGCGTACCTAGGTAGTACTGCGTCGTATGGACCCCGTGAAGACGTTGACTACCTACAGAGCGTCCTTGCTTGTGTGCATTGTGCAACGCTGCATTGACAACTCAATTGGGGGGGCGATACTGCTGCATTCATTCAACTTGCCGCTTCCCAAGAGTTGGCTTGTCTGCGATACGTACTCACTACAGGAGGTAGTATGGAGCGTAAGCACAGCACCTCAATGTACCTGATACGAGAGGCTGCAGTAGAGGACCAGGGGTCTTTTGGGGGGTGTGAATGAACGACGCGGGTTTAGGTAGAGAAACAAGAAACACGAGAAAGCATGTCAAATGGTGATGGGACGAAAAGGCTTACCTGCCCTGAAATAAGTAAGCTCTGGCCAACATTGGGTTGGCCGTTCGGTCGTTCGCCTCGTCCGATGTTTCTCGAAAAGCCGTTGGTTTAAGCTCGAGTCAACTCGAGTCAAATCAACCTTGGTGCCCCAGAGCAATTCCTTCCCGTCATCGTCCCACGGCTCTCGAGTTGCAAAATGGGCGTCGACTTCTTCCCGCATGCGATCAAGGCGATATAGGGCAGCAGTGTCCAAGTTAATGTCCATGTACTCGAGCAGGGCCAATCTATTGATACGGCCATAATTCGCCGGACCCAGACGCCAAATCATGACAGACTGCAGGCGGCGAATTTGGATGGGCGTCCTGCAGGATGCAGCCAAGGCGACGCTCACGAAAAGAGTCTCTCTTGCAGCGTAGCGAGCGCGATAATGGAGTGATGGGTTTCTGCGAACGCTGCCAACCCAAGTCTACACTGCATGGCGCATGTACCGTACCGTACCACGCCCCATACAGTGCATTTTCTTGCTCAGCGTAGCATGTGGGCAGGAGGGTTGGTACAGGTAGCCATCGCAGGCAAGGCAGGCAGCCACCTCAGGTATAAGGTACGGTACCGGTGGGGAGCGGCTTTTCCTTAAGATCTGCCCGTCCGCTGATCGATCATCACTTGTCGAGTGTACAACAGAGCACTGGCCGACCGAGAAATTAAAACATGCGTCACTAGAAGACAGGGCCAGATGGCTTCCGGCTTCTACAATGCGCCTGGGACACTGCTTCGTAGCGGCTCGGATTGCCGCCCGCAGGGACTGGCCCGTCACCCCTCCGTAGTGTCGGTAATATGCTGTTCTAGCTTGCAGAGAGCCTCCTTGGTAGCGTGCCGTGCGTGCGCCGATGCTGTCCACGACCGCGAGTCAAATCCGAAGCCATTAGGTTCTCAAGGTAGATTTTCTGAGCCAGATGTGAAGTGCTGTATGGCATAGTGTACCCTTGCCTCGTAGGGTTCTGCGAAGCCGCAAGGGCGCGCATGAGAGCGCAAGCATTTCAGACATGCAGCCAGAGCGGTCCGCGAAGACAAGATGAGCGCGCGGCGCGGCAGCGAGGACGCGGAGGTCGATCGTGCGATGGCATTTCGGTGGATCAGTACGGAATACCGGGCCTTGCACAGCCGCGCTGTTCAACTGGTCTCGACTGGCAGAGGCCTGGCGCGGACTGGCGATGCGCGGCGCGTCCTTCGATAATCCACGTCACTTTTCCATTATCCAGCACATCTCCGTTCTAGCATCTAGCGCCTGGACCGACATACGCAAATTCGATCCATGGGGCTGATCCGGTAGGGTGGGTTTCTAGCAAGCCGGCGTCCCGGCGAACCAACGACTCCTCGTCGTCGGCGATCGGGCATCGGGATAGCCGCACTGTACCATCTTCTCAACCAGCCTGCTATGCAACTCGTAGTCGCTGCTCCATTGAGGGCTGACCCGTGGGCAGAAGGTTGGGGGGATTCATCGTTGTCATCGGAAAGCCCAAGTATCTCCAATAATCGTAGTAATTTTCCTTCCGGCGCAGGAAGAGGCGTTGCGATGCGCACTTGTCCAGCTCTCAACTGTGTGGCTCTGTTTCAGACGCCTGATGTGTACTTCAGTAATTCCGAAGGGGTTGTGCGGTAACATGGTAGACATGACACAATAAACAGTGTTCTCGGTGAACCAACGCCGTCGATGGATAGGTGCAGCCCCGCCGAGAAGGAAGACTGTCGTCAAAAGGGAGAGGAGGAAAGAGAGACCTGAGATAGAGAGAGAAAAGGTCGAACTTGTAGGCTCAACACTCGTCCCGGCCTGAGGTTGTTTAGAAGTGCGGCCCAGTGTTGCTTTTAGCAGTTGTCGATCGTTGGGCTGATATAGTGCGGTGTATTTGATGGGCTTCCGACATCAACAAGTGTCAATTGCCATGCCCAGGACGGGCTTCTTGTCCAAATGCAGCAGCTCCAGGGCTGCCAATGCCATTAACGCTGGTGGCGCCTCATCAGCCTTGACTCTTGAATCCATCTGGATGCCTTCTGAGTTCAACCGTGCGGATCGGGCGGCTGGCGGTAGCTCCGTACTGTGAGACAGAAGGTGGAGACAACTTGGCCGCTGCTCTGCGTTGCCGACTGCATCGCACCCCAGCAAGAACCTTACTAGGCATGAATGTACCTACCATGCCTACCTTCCCCTTCCTACAAAGCAGAAGCAGAAGCAGGAACAGGAACAGGAACAGGAACAGGAACAGGAACAGGAGGAGACAGCAACCTGAAGCAATGAAAGACAGGAGCAGGAGTGGTGATAGCCGGCCCTTCCTTGTCTTTCACCTTTCGACTGTCAGCATCTGGCCCAGTCTTGCCAGTCCTGCTTGCCCTCGGCACGTCTTGCTCATCTCGGCCTCCAGCAATTCTGCGCCCCGTATCCGTATTATAGAATAGAATGCCTCACCTCGCTCATCAGGTACCGCCGCTTCTGATTGGGATCACTAATAAGGTAATGAAGTATGAAATTGGGCAGACAATGGTAGGTAAGGTAAGTGCTGTACCCTACCTTATTAGGCATGTTGGCATGGTACTTCAGCCGCGACAAGCAGCTCCGCTATCGCGAAACGGCAACTCGAGACCGACTCAGCCCTAGCTCCCTTTCTTCCACCGTTCGACCGCCGACTGTTTACTGCCCGTCCGTTCTCTGTTCCACCGCCGTCTCTGCCATTCCTGCGCCCTTCAGAACTGCATTGCGAACTGCAGTCTGCACTATGCAGCTTGTTCCGACGCTACGCTGCTTACCGTAGATACACTGTACCGCGCACAGAGTGACCCACGCTGACTGCCTTGACTGCCTGCCCGACTGCCCGACCCTGGCAACCAAGGCAACCTGTCGAGCAGCCCTGTCCTGTACCTACAGGCGCGTCGCAGGAAGAGCTTACAACCAACTATACGCGCGTCCGTACAGTACTCGTGCAAGAAACTAGGTACCTACCTAGCGGGATAACGCATCGACCTTGCCCATCTTGCCTACCTATCAATCCATCTTTCACCGTCAGTCTAGCAAAGCCTCTTCCTCCTGTTCCTATTTCGGTACTCTGTTGAGTCTGTGCTCGGGTCTGCTCTGCGCTGCGCTGCGCTGCTCTGTTGAGGTTCCCACTTTCATCGTCTGAGCAGAGATCAAAACCTGGAAGACGGAGCACCCAATCACCACTTGGACGGTCTGACCAGCACCAGCAGCAGAGCCGGAACCGATCAGGGGTGTCGCGGGAATCCATCATCCTAGCAGTCCACTCCATCCCGTCTGGAGGTAAAAGGTACGTTTGCGCGCCACTCCCGCCCTCCCACTACTTCTTGTTGTGCCAGTCTCTTCTGTCTGTTCTGCCCTCCCCTGCTCTGCTCTCCTTGCACTGCCCCCCCGTCGTACACACTACTTCCGTTTACACCCCCATACCCATCCCTCTCCGCGAGCTGCTGCTGCCGTCCATCACATCATTCCCCGTCCACAGGTATCCAGCAGGTCTCTGACCCTCCCGGCCACCCCTCTCAGGTACGCTACAGTGTAGGCTGTGGACACCTACAGTACTCCCTATCTCACCCTGGCCAGCCTAATTCCATACCACCGCCAGACCACCTACAGTAGGCCGCCGCTAGCTTTCCTGGCGCCTGACTGGTTCATCTTGGAATCCCGTTTCTGCCAACCCGCGCCCTGCTTCTTTTTCCTCGTTCATCAGTCCTGACAGTCTATCTTTTTTTCCTCGCTAGACAACGCCTTCGCCTTCGTACCGCACCTGTCCCGTCGCGCTGTGTGTGTGTGTCCGTCCGTACACCTTCTGTTCCACCGCCAACTAAGCCATCCAGTGAGGTCGGCTCGAGTCGTTGCGTCCGTTCGTTATTCCGATCTTTGCTTCTCGCTCTTCGCCGACATCGAGACACGCGCACGCTTTCTACTATCGGCCCATCTCCATCGCTTCATTTGACCGTCTACCAGACCGGCTTCACCCCCCGCTGCCCCTAATATCCATCTTCGTTCCCCAAGTCCGACCTGTTTATAGGCCGCCACGCTCGTTACCGTTGACGCCCCCTTGCCTTGCACCTGCAACGAGAGCTGCATCGTCATTGTGGACTGTGGATAGGTACACTGCTGCGAGCCTCCCTGCCTACCACCTTGGACCTACACAGCCTTCGTCAGCTGCCAGGTGAAGACCCGGGGTGCACACCACAAACCAACGCGAATCGATTCCCGCCACGAATGGGTCGCTGAGCCGCCAGACGAACCATCCCGATCTGCATCAAGCCTTTCCCTCCTGGCTGCCTGCCCCTTCAGCCGTCGTTGCGTAAAGGGCAAAGACCATACAAAGGAGGGGTCTGAAAACTGGATTTCAGGGACGTGAGACATCTATTGGAGGCGTCGCATCCACGTCCTGACCTCCCGGCTGCTGGCCGTGGTACAAGGCTACCTTGTCTACATTGGCTCATTCCGACGCATCGTGAGCGTCCAGACGATAGCTCGACAGCGAGACACACGCATCTCGGACTTCTCTGGCCACTAGTCCTCATTCAGTTGCTATTATGGCTCCCGCAACCCCCCGTTTGAAGATCTTGTCCGGTACGTTCAATCCCATTCCTTACCATCATCTCCATCCCACCGTCGCGAGCCACCGCCCTGGTTAAAAAATATCCCCGTTTCCCTTCCCCTTCCCTTGGTACGACTGCGTGCCGTCGCGATTTCCTCCCTAGTCACTACATACTTGACATCACTGCACTCGTTCACCCATTCTCTTCGAGAGGGCTGTCGGCGCCGCATATTACAAGCCACGAGCTTGTTTCAACTTCACGCCATGGACGAAGTCGAGCTGATGAGAATTTGTACAGTCGGTGGGAATGCTGTCTCCGCGTTCCTATCTTGGAGGCTTCAGGCCACCAATGCTTGCGACGTGACGCTAGTCTGGAAGTCAGGCTTCGAGAGTGTCCATCAGTATGGCATTACCTTCAAGTAAGTTGCGCTGCGCCGTGTGGTCTCATACTTCGTCGTCTAAAGCTTTATCCAGATCTGCGTCGTTTGGTAATGAGCGATTCAAGCCTCGGCATGGTATGTCTCAGTCCTCCCTCACTCTCGTCGCCAGCTTTCTGTTTTACTTACGCGACCCGACCAACAGTTGTCCGAACACCAGAAGATGCAACGAATAACCGCGAGGGACCATTCGACTACGTCATCCTCTGCATCAAAGCTCTACCCGATGTTTACGACCTCGCTTCTGTAATCGATTCAGTGGTCACCCCGCAGCATACATGCATTCTCGTCAACACGACACATACACTCGGCGTCGAGAACGCCATTGAAGAAAGGTTCCCGACGAACGTCGTCCTATCGCTAGTGTCGAACGCGGAGATAACACAGCTGGGCAGCAGTGAATTCGAACACAGCGGCTCAACTGAGGTTTGGGTCGGACCTTCAAGCAAGACCAGTAGCATCCCAGTCGCAATCCAAGAAGACATGGCCCAGGCCCTTGCCATGACCTTGTGCACGGGCCAGGTTGAATGCAAGGTATCCCAGAATATCAAGCAACAACAGTTCGAAAGGGTGATTGGGTAAGTGATAGGAATCCTTAGCCCCTCTTGACTCAACTACTCACACACCGTCATAGGCCGATCGCTTTTCACCCTGCCAGTGTCATTCTCGAGACACCTAACCACTCTGCACTTCTAGAAAAGACTGGTGTCCGGCAACTTGTTTCGGATATCATCGATGAACTGATAGATCTCGCCACTGCTCAGGGCTGCACACTCAGCCCTGATTTCAAAGAGAAGACGATCAAGGAACAATGTGTACCTTCGGAAACTACCAGCATCATGTGGCAAGATTATGTTGCTCGCAGACCCATGGAGGTAGAGACGTTCCTTGGTTCGCCCATCAAACTTGCGCAAGCATCAGATGTCAAGCTACCCCGGATCGAGACGCTCTATGCCATTTTCCACAACCTGAACATCGTCAACCAGTCCCGTCCAAAGGAGATCGTTGGTCTTCCACCGGCTCCTGCCTCGCCAACCTTGGGGCCACCGATGCCTCGTATGTCTTCAGCTGGTCCTCCGCCTCGAGGCATACCCAACGGTATGCCAAACGGAAACGGCATGCCTAGACCTCGACCCAGAAATTCATCCAACTTCTCGGGACCGCCACCAGGAATGCGACGTCCGCCTCCCATGAACGGGGGGCCACCAAACGGTCGACCAATGAACGGTCCGCCCATGAACGGCCCGCCCATGAACGGCCCGCCCATGAATGGACCACCTAATGGATTCGGTTCGAGAGCTGTATCAAGGCGGGGTTCATTCGAGGACACTGACCTGGGTGAATTCAGTCATCTTGTAGTCTACGACGACATGGATGGCGGAGAGGCACCGTTCCCCGGGGATGGCTCTGACATGGCTCTCCGAGAGAAGGAACTACAGTTACGGCAGCGCGAACTCGCCTTGAAGGAGCAGGAAATGCGTATGCGTCGAGGTGGACCGCCACCGCGTGGACCTCCTAGACGTGGACCGCCTATGCGCGGAGGCGGTGGCATGTACGACGAGGATGATGAAGACGACTATTTCGACCCGAACTCGGGACCCATGACGCCGATGATCGACCCAGACAACTTCGATATGATGAGTGTCACGTCGAGGAAGAATCGAAGCAAGCCCCCGAGTCAGAGTGACATTCGGGCCAACCCCGAAGGATTCGGTGGTGGTGCTGGATTGGCTCCGCCTCGCAACAGCAGATGGCGGCCGGGGTTCGGTAGAAATCGTTCTAGTCAGATCATGACCAGCACCGTGCCCGGTCTACACGACAACATCCTGGACGATCCGCTCATGAACTACTCCTCTAACCGGTACGGCAATGTTGACCGCGGACAGATGCACGCAGGATCCAGAGCCAATTCGCTCACCGCTTCACACTTACAAGAACTCCAGAACGGCCCAGGCATGATGAATGGAGCCTATCCCAGACGGGCTAGTCAATCGCCTGGACACCCGTACAGCCCTTCGATGCGGGGTGGGAATGGCAGACCGTCGCCCCCTAACGGCTTTGGGGGGCCCGGCGGGCGGCCGTCTCCTCCGGATGGAGTGCGCCAGCCTGTTCCACGGTACCCTCCCGGCCATGGAAACACGGTAGCGCCACAGCAAGTTGAGCAACGTGTCGGGGTGAGCACTCTCCAACCACCAAATGCCAAGACCGTGCGAAGTCTGACCGGCAGTGCGAGCGCCAGCGCGGGGAGTGGTGAATCAACGCACCTAGATTCCGAGCCGTCTGCCCACAGCAGCCAGAGCAGTCTAGGCCCACGGCCTCCCATCGGGGTCCGCTGAAAGACCACGGTGGAAAGAGGCAGTGGCCAAGCAGTTCGGGCGTGGAATAGCAGGCGTTAATTGGCAGGGTACCATCGTGTCCGCCGTCACGCAGTAATCTGAGGACGGCCTTCTAGGTGAACCTGGCGGAAGGGGAACACGGTGGTTGGACCGGCATCGAAGCTCTCGACTTTCGACCGAACTATTCGCATAGCGCATTCGATAGGACCTAAAAGGGATTCAACTTGGACTACCAACTTAACGACGCACACATAATTCTATTCCCGCAGGGGCCAACGTACATAAGCATCTTGACACGACACGGCCGTGGCCTTTCATTTCTGGTAATATTGCATTGGGATGCGGGTTCTCATATCTGCTATTCGGACAAACGATATACTCTGGCTTTTCCTTTGTCTCACTCCGTCCTACCGAGCGATCCAAATGTCTGATCAACCAATCCTTCCCCGCTCGATCGCAGAAGACGTCCCTAGGGCGCTCCCTCGACCCTTTTTGCGGCAACATCTCGGAACTCTGCCAGCCACCTGACGGGCTCGAATTGGAACACTTCGGAGGACGTGTATAAATCTACGGCGATTCAAACATGGCGCACCTGAACCTGATTCCCAACCAGGGGTTTCGCTTTGAGCATCTGGCGGAAGGCATGTTTACGAAATAGAACGGGGTGGACTCGTGGTCACTGGGCGAGCCATACTACTCGTCTGTTGATGGCGGAGGGGTTAGTGGGATGTGTGCGACCCAATGGTGATGGGGAGAAGGGCGAGGGCCAGGACGACAGTCTTGAACCGGTTATGCCGGGCGGGGGATTCTGTTCTCCTTACTTGGTTTTTACTTATTGTCTGGGTTTAATATTGCGGAAGCGGCACACAGCTGCCGTGGGCGCTGATGACAAAAACGACTGGAGGAGAGGACCGCTCGGTAGAGAGAGAGCGCTCAAGGCAAGGGAGCGCAGACGGCGACAATAGTCGTGCCAAGATAGAACAGGAGAAGCAAGCGTGGCCTAGTAGGAGCAGGGCTTAATCCAGGGCCTGATTATCGGCGACAACCGTGGAAACATGAAAGGGTATTCGCGATGGTGAAGCTGCATGCCGCGTACAAGGACCTCCCCAGTGATATGGCTATGGCAATATTTTCATTGGTTGCAGGGCAATTAATTGACTTTGCGCAACGGTCTAAAACCCAGGAGGTGGGCGAGAATGGGATGCAGATAGCCGGCCGATACTGGGCAAGGTCCCTGGCGGCCGCGCAAGCCGGTGACACGGCGCCATAACTCTGTTGTGCCTGGACTCAGGACGGGACCTAGGTAAGCATTGAACCTGATTATGTCATCCTCCCGGAAACGATCCCCACAGCCAATGAACAATCGCGTCAACAAACGCCAACAACACCAACAACCATCACCAACAACACCGCAGAGACCCGGCGCGCAATACTGGGTACCTACCACCTGAAGTACTACATTGCGCGGATATACACGCGCTACGTCGGCCGGGTAGACTGCCGTGCGACTTCGTTTGCGTGCCCTGCGTGCGTAGTTACGTGCCCAGACCTGGATCTAGGCCCGCCTGCAAGCGTGGTCTTGCGACTGCCGAGCTGGATTAGATATCGCACGAGGGGCGCATCGCACGCTCTCATATAGACGCAGCGAGCTGAAGAAGCAGAATGGCCAGCCGCGGAGGCTACGGCGACCGTGCCGCCGCCGCTCGCATGTCCATGGCGCCGCAGGCGTCCTCCGTCAGCGGTGGTGGTTTGACCAAGCAGAGACAGCTGGTGCGTATATACTAGGTTTGGCCTGGCGTACCCGATTCCCGTGTCCTCTCTTTCCTCTTCTTTCCATCCTGTCGGTACTTCTGTATCGCACGCCTGAGGGATGGCCTCGGGGACGGTTCCTTGAGTTGCACCGACAAGAGAGCCGAGATTCCAGCATGCACCCTGAACCACCCAGAAGTGAAAAGGGGGTGAAGCTAATAGCGCGACAGAACCACCTGCACTCGCAACTCTCCCAGCTCTCGGCCAACCTGGCCGACACCGAGAACCTGCTGCGCATGACTAGCGTCCAGGCCGAGGCCATGCGGAACCTGGGGAGCTGGCACGGGGGACTGTGGGTTCCCTTCTCTTCAATGCGCTTCAATATGGTTCTTAGAGGGTGATGCTAATCTCCGACAGGTTCATGGCAGCGAGCAAGGTGCTCGGCGAAGAGTCGGTAAAGGAGACGGGTGGCAAGTAGGTGCCCACGGTACAATAGTTCACGATTGCGCTTGTGGGGATGAAGTGCAAGTCACCTGCGGTGTCCGCCTTCGGGGTCTCTGTTGCTCTCATTAGAACATCCAATACTGGCTGGACGAGGTCATTGAGGACTCCCAGGCTCGCGCCATGACCGGGGCTGGCACGACCAGTGCCCCGAAACAGCACGGTCACTGAGAAAGATGACAACCCGTATCTCGGTGGTAATTACGATGACCCAAGGCGGCTATTTGCTCGATGAAGGCCCCGAGGCTACTGGCGGTGAACAACATTGTTGCCGCAAGGGATCACCGTCGTCCTCTTCAATGATTGATGTACACATGTAGCCAAGCTCGTATTGGTTTCAGTGGGGACAAGACAGCTAAGGGGCAAGATGAATCTACATGTTGACTCCGTCAGTTGCGCTCTCATGCTTCTAGACCAGTGAATGTGACTTTCACTTGCTGCGGCCTGTATCTACAGTGGCAGCAATTCTTCCCTACCAGAACGCTGACCACGTCTATCAACTTGCTGGAGGAGCCATATTACAGATCTGCAACCCCGCCGTTTTCTCCTCGCCCATGCTGAACTCCCCAGTTGGTGAATCCTACATAGTGTCTCGTACCTCTCGTTGACGACTCTGATGGAGTCGTGCAGTCACCAGAAGCCAGTTCCAGCTTGTCCCACGCGTGTTGTACGATGCATATGGCGTACACCATGTCAGGAATTGAGTACAGAGGTAGACCGACCAACCAGCGAAGTCGCGACAAAGAGATTGGTTCCGGGTATGTCTTCTATGGCAGGCTAGCGGACCTCAGCTAAGCCAAATATTCCCTGTATGGGGAGGTTGCTGGTTGGAAACGGATATGCCCACGATTCGCGTTGGTTCGGCGCGACTTGTGATCGCTGCCTACGGTCGGAGTGTGTTGTTACCCGGTCTCAACAAGGTCCACTGTGTCCCGAGGAGACCGGCTGGACAGCGCCGCAGAGGCGGAATCACTGGTACTGGAAGCTTAAGGAATGCATCAGTACGGTAATATGAAGCCCTAGCGGGTGTGTCGAAGCAATTTGAAAACTCTCAGTTCAAGTCTAAATTGTGAAATAAAAAAAATTCGGCCGGATTCGAATCCTTTCTTCGTTGATATACTTCCATGCTCTTTCTTAGCCGGGCGGATGTGCTGGTGATATGGTTAATTGCAACACCGAAGCTGCCCTGCTTGACACAACGGTCCAGTCGTAGAAAGCCTCCGTGACAAAGGTAGAGAGACCTGCCTATTCTCAAACACGATGGCTTTTCAAGATAAGCCCAGTACGTTCACTCGTGTCTGAGGCAAGCGTCGCATTTTGGACGCGTCGCGCGTTTCCAGATTGCTCAGAAGCCTTCAAGAATCGACGTAAGCCCGTGACAAGGCAGTGAAGACCGGTAGCGAGGGTTGCCGGCGCTGGAGGTAGGTTCTAAGCGCAGGCAGGTTCTCCTAGCCATGCATCCATTATCGTATCGCGGGGCGCCAAGATGGAAGGCGCCGGCAAATGCACAGCCAGATGCTAGTTGGCGTATGCCAGGTGCTTGACATGGTCCGAAGTCGTGAGAGTTGGCTTTCAGCTCAGGCGCATCGCACGTTGCATACGCGCTGGTCGTCTCCCTGTCGTTCCACTCCCCATTTGACTCGGCTTGTTAGCAGACTGGATAGCTGTGTCGCTGCTCGCTGCCTTGAGTGGTCGGTGCCTGTCGCTTTCACCAGATTGGAACGGGTGGGTGTCGGGGACTCTGGAGACGTGTAGATGGTTTGCAGCCGGTAACGCGACTCAACCATCTTCTTTCACAGTATCCATGGCGTCGGTATTCTTCTCGGTAGTCTCGCGCGCCTCCTTCTCGCGCACCGGCCGCCTCTTCTGCCGCGCCGCCTGGACAGGATACCGCTTCACGCCCTGGCATGTGTGGCATGTGATGACGAGCACGTCAGCCCAGGGTTTCTTGCCGCCTTTGCTCTTGTTTTCCACAACCGAGCTGCTCGTCTGTCCATCGATGAGTAAGGTGTCGCAGAATTTGCAGATAGGACGCTTCATGTCTGGAGATAAACGGATCTGACTCTTGAGAGAGGCAGCGCGCAGGTCGGTGAGGAGATGGCGCGAAAGATTCGTGTGCTGAGCTGTAGATAGACCTTCTTCGGTGACATGTTTCGTTTCACCACCTGTCGAAGACTGTGTACGTTGGGAGGCCTGCGATATCTCCAGATAGGTAGCGGCTTGGTAGAGGTAGGAAATACGTGAGTATATTGGCCGGTTTGGCACGCTCCCTGCCTTCGACTTTGCCATGCTCGATGGGAAGGCCTTCAAGAAGATCAATGCTGCCGATCTCGAGTACAATGTTTATTGCATATTTCATTTGCTGAATGTGATAGTGGTCCAGGCCAGCTCATCAGCAGGAAGAGAATGGCCGGTGAGTAAAGCTGTTTGCGCCTGGCATCTGGCCGACGGCTGGCTGCTCCCAGATTCTGTACGTGGTGGACAATGCGCTGCTGCAGCCCAGCAACGGGCTTGCAAGTTGCAACTCAGCCAAGCCAGCCACGGCTGCACCTGCGCACAGCCGGCCGACGTGTCTCCCCCACCGACACGCTAATCCACTCTGAGTCTAAGGCGGCAATAAATGGGGCGGGTACAGGCGTTCCCACCTCAGTCACGCTCGGCCGCGCGCACCTCCAGCTCTGCCCTCTGCTCTGCTTTCTTTTCTGAACCTGCCTCAGCCTTCCCTCACCTCAACCACCTCTCCCTCTTTCCATCTCCGTCCACCCGCCGCCTTTGGGAGAGTTGTTTTCTCAATCTCACCAACCTTCTCCTTTCGTCCGTCTTCAGCTCTCGCGATTTCACTTTCGCGACATCTCCTTCGTCTCCGAGGCGTCTTTCGACCGCGCCTCTCGTCAACCACTCCACCCGCCTCTTGCACCGGCAGGCCTCCCAGGCTACCACCGCTACACAACCACCACCATGTCGGCCGAGGATGATCTCATCGACTACTCCGACGAGGAGCTCGGAGCCAACGAGACCACTGCGACTAACGGCAAGAAGGCCGACGCCGCTGCTGCTGGCAACAATGTCGACAAGAAGGGTTCCTACGTCGGCATCCACTCCACTGGCTTCCGCGACTTTCTGCTGAAGCCTGAGCTACTCCGTGCCATTGCCGATTGCGGTTTCGAGCATCCATCGGAGGGTTAGTCCATCTTACACGTCCCAGCCTCAAGTTATACCTCCCTCCTTCTTCAAGCGTCCGTCCATCTTCGCAAGCATATCGCACGGGGGCACGTAAAAGCAATCGCGGTCGGTGAAAGGCGACATCAAAAGGCGGTCAAGTCAGACATTGGCTTCGGCTAGGACGCGACGAGCGGAAATCGAACCACTCATGTGGGCGCTGCCCTTCAATTGAGGAAACTCGTGCCTGGCGCAGCAGTCTTTACCGGCTGAAGGCTGCTGTCAGCACCAGGGGCATTTGGGGCACCCGCGGACGTGTGGAGCCTTCGTTGCCCATTATCGACGACGGACGATTATCAGCGCCTGCAAGCCTTGATGTCTCCTAGATACTTGGTGTTGTGCCAGACAACGCCAAGATATTGCATCCGCGGATGCTCCCCGAGTTTGCGCCGTGTTCGATCGACCGAAAGCGATTGTTGGAAATAGATGCTGCGATGATGGGCGGACCTTACCGAATCCCTGCCCTCACGTCCTTCCGTCGCCTTGAGAAAGCCTGTCTAACATCGATCGATTCCTACAGTCCAGCAGACCTGTATTCCGCAGGCTCTCCTCGGTGGTGACATCATTTGCCAGGCCAAATCCGGTCTCGGAAAGACAGCGGTATTCGTCCTCACCACGCTCCAGCAAGTCGAGCCCGTTGCAGGCGAATGCTCTGTTCTGGTCATGTGCCACACCCGCGAGTTGGCTTTCCAGATTCGCAATGAGTACAACCGATTCAGCAAGTATATGCCGGATATCAAGACCGGTGTCTTCTACGGTGGCTACCCCATCACCAAGGATGCCGAAGTTCTCAAGAACAAGGACACCCACCCCCACATCATTGTGGGTACGCCCGGTCGTCTGAACGCCTTGATCCGCGACAAATACTTGCGTCTCAGCAGCGTTCGCATCTTCGTCCTCGATGAGTGTGACAAGATGCTCGACGCGACCGGTAAGCAACCTGCTCGCGATGAACCTTTGTCGATCCCATTCCTGATTCCTCGGCAGACATGCGTCGCGATGTGCAGGACATCTTCCGCTCGACTCCTATGCAGAAACAGGTGATGATGTTCAGCGCCACGTTGTCTGATGACATCAAGCCCGTGTGCCGAAAATTCATGCAGAACCCGACGGAGCACTACGTCGACGAGGACACCAAGTTGACCTTGCACGGTCTTCAGCAGTACTACCTGAAGCTGGATGAGCGAGAGAAGAACCGTAAGCTCAACGAACTCCTGGACGAACTCCAGTTCAACCAGGTCATTATCTTCGTCAAGAGCACGATTCGAGCTACGGAGTTGGACAAGCTCTTGCGCGAGTGCAACTTCCCCTCCATCTCGGTCCACTCTGGGGTGAGTCAGGAGGAGCGGTAAGTTCTTGTCACTTGCGTTCTTGCCGGCATTTGTCTAACTGTCAATAGTATCAAACGCTACAAGGAATTCAAGGAGTTCAACAAGCGTATCTGCGTGGCCACCGACGTCTTCGGTCGTGGTATCGACATTGAGCGCATCAACTTGGCGATCAACTACGATCTGCCCGCTGATGCCGACTCCTACCTCCACCGTGTCGGTCGTGCTGGCCGTTTCGGTACCAAGGGTCTGGCGATCTCGTTTGTCAGCACCGACGCCGATCAGGAGGTCCTCAAGGCCATTGAGAAGCGTTTCGAGGTTGCGCTGCCGTAAGTTGCCCGTGACCTTATTCGTTAACTCTGACTAACGCCGTTCTAGCGAATTCCCCAAGGACGGCATCGACCCCAGCTCCTACATGGTGTCTTAGACACTCGGTCAGACCTCTCGAGATGCTCTTAGAGCCAAGTTGTGGGCGATTCTCCTCTCCAAACCAGACATCTTGTGGCTTGTTTTCGCGTGCGCTGGGAAGGTTCGGAAAAACGTAACCTCAGAGAAGCAGCCGCCGTTTGGCACCATGGATTTCTGTACCAGTATAAGATCGAGGCAGAACGGATTGGGAGGGGATCTTCCTGGTCAGCAGCAGAGACCGTGCTTTGCACTGCAACAGATGGTTGCTTGGCGATGTAAAAGCCTTTGATTTGCTCTGTCTCATTGAGTCCATAGTCGCGTATACAAGTCGTCCATAGGTTGCTTTTCACCTGCGGACCAATAGACGCGCGGTGACACATATTCGGGACTTCCTGGCCATTGATCATTCGTGGGCTGTTCGACACCTTGCTTGTTCTCGTGATATCGTTCTCCGTGGAGGTGAGGAGCAATCCATCCTTCGGCCTCGGAGGCTTAGTGATCTGAGAGGGTAGCCTACGGTTGGTCATGACAGTCATACGGGCCTATGATGGATTGACGCCAGTCCGTTGAAAGCTTCGCATCCCTGTGTCTCGCTGGATCTCGGTACGATAGTCTATAATCCTGTCCACGACGCTGGTAAAGGTAGGGCCCGGCGAGTGACTTGACTCCCGGGCCATCACTGCACTCATCTTCCAGTATCACAACACTTTGGGTAAGAACAAGGGGCATACGAAACAACACAGCTCTTTGAATGCACACCATGTCCACGCTCAACTAATAGCTTGAATGGTTCTAAGTACAGGTTTTGGTCCTTTGGTCCTCGACCGACTCCTGAGGAGGGCTGTCTCTTGATACGGAGCTCCGAGGTGGTCTGAATATGAACAGCGAGTACGGCCGTCGTATGTGCTGATTATACTAAGGCTGAGATGTGCGTAAATGTATGTATGCAGGGTGGTTAGGGGGCGAGACGTGGTATGGGCGGGGGCATACCAGGTCTGGTCAACAGGCAGAGAGAGGGGGCCTGATGTCGAGGGATAGCGCAAACCGTTCGTGCGGGCGCCCATGGCATCACCTACTACGCGCGACGGGATGGGCCAGGTGATCCGCGTGCATGCGTCGTTATCAGGAGGACGGCTCCGGATAGCGCAGCGCGTCTGGGACGCGTGCGTGGTCGTGGAGGAGACGCGGGGGTGGTGCCATCTGTTGCCATATAAACCGTAATATGGTCCCAGATCCTCAACAACCGACACCTGACCTCAGTGGCCGAGGCGGGTAGAGTGCGCGTACCGTTCACGTCAAGACGTATCCCCATCGGAACGATACAAGCGCCCAGGGTTCGAGCCCCTAGGTAAGCAGTTTCTTCGTTGAAGGCACCGCGGCCCGAGCAGCAGTATCTTGTCGATACCACCCGGTAAACTTGTATACCACCATCGCTTGGCTGTCTCGCTCCGTAGGACCGGATCGAGGGAGCTGCGAGCCGACCCGTCGGAGGCCACAAAACTTTTTTTATAGCTGTTCAAGAAAGATACCTTTTGTGGTGTTTCTCTCTGCTCTTCGCCACCATCGCTGCCACCATCGCCGCCTCCCTAACTGCCTTCCATTCTCCCTCCTTTTCCTACCTTTGTCTTCCTCTCCTTTTTCTTTTTCTTCTTGTTTGGGCGTACCTCTCTCCCTTCCTCCTCCTTGCACCACTTCCACCTTTGACTTATATATCGCCCGCTCTTATCTTACGAAAATATATTTCAACCTTCCGTGAAAGCCTCACTCCCACGTGCAACTTAACATCCCAT
Source organism: Xylariomycetidae sp. FL0641 (assembly GCA_022376655.1). Classification (NCBI taxonomy): domain Eukaryota; kingdom Fungi; phylum Ascomycota; class Sordariomycetes; species Xylariomycetidae sp. FL0641. The sequence continues at coordinate 107,680 of JAJJKE010000038.1, forward strand.
GATACGCGGTGCCCCCTTCATCTCCTTCACCTCCCCATTCCACAATTGCAAGCCGACTACAGGTATACCAGTCACTGCGACGGAACAATATAACAGTGCGTATGTCACGTCCTCGATAATATGCACTCTCTTTTATCCATTGAACAGATATATCTAACACTACCTCCTGGTTCAGATTCCATTCCCCCGAGACAACATACCGATGCCTACAATCTTTCAAGCTTTCTCCAACAAGCGATGCCGTAGAGTAGGAAGACTGTGCGGTTCCCCCTTCAGTATCTGCAGCGAGTTCAAGACATCACGTGCCGTCCACCAATGAATGGTAGCAAGTGTTCAGCTTCTGACGTTGGCTGAGACCCTGGTCTCCGAACGCCAAAGAGACACGCGGGTGATTCACAGGCTTCGCGATATGCTCACCCGACCAGAACGTTGTCGGTGGGTATCCTATCACATCACGGCTCGAGACTCAGCACGACCAGACCATCATCGCGCATGAAGCCCTGGGACGACCGAGCAGTTTGAAGTGGACGACCGTAGGCCAATCTCCGCAGTGCTACTAGCTGCGTCTAAGAGGCAGGGCATGCATGTATCATGTATCATCGGAACCATAGACAAAGGGGGACCACACGATGCCTGGCATCTGCCCACTGCATTAGAGCGGAAGGTGAGGACGGATGATGCTATTCCGTCTTGAAAACATACGAAACAGAGTGTCTGGTTTGGTAGGCAAAGGTCGGCATGCAAGTATCACGAGTTAGACAGTTTCACCCTCCTTCCCAGTCGTTGTTGTCAGAGCTCGGACGACCACTGTCGCATCAGGGTTTGACCGTTTGGTACTGGATACCGCCATATACTACTAATCAATATCTTTACCAAGCCGCGGATCTCGTCTGCCCCGAAATCTTGCACAGATATCGTATGTGTACCGAGCGAACCTCCCAGGGGTTCATCAGTCCTAGTCACCACTCCAAACGAAATATGTCCTCCGCATCAACATCGCCTCGAGCGCGATTCCCACAGGTCGAAGATTGGTAAGCCAGTTGACCCCCCAATGTCTTCGTGCCGCTTCGTCAACTCGTGCTTGATCGACTCCCAGGCAGCGAGGACCCGGGCCAGCGCACCACCACCAGCTTGCCGGCAGTGACGCACCACCTCGCCGACCCATCATCGCGCAACGTCGGATGACTAATTCCCCTCGCGGGCCCCAGCCTAGAAGACTCTTCTCGCAACCATGGCCACCGAGGGAGTCATCACCGGGCACGTCAGCTCTCGTATACACCGTATTGGCCACCCACGCCACCGCGTGTGCTCGAGATGTGCAGGCCACCTCCCGCCTCGTGATGGGTAGACCCTTCTCGCGCCATGGCATGGGGGTCGCCGGGGCCTCGTCCCTCCCAGCGCCGATGAGTCGACGTTCTCCGCCCCGTGATCGCGTGAGCCGCTGGAAGCCGCGTTTGCGAGGTGGGCGCGACGAAGGATCCTGTCGCCAGGCGGCGATGTTGGGGTAGTCGGGCCGTCCGTTCGTCGTGGGATCCGTCATCCGTCTGACTTTTCCTTCTTTTTTTTTCCTTTCTTCGCCGCCGCCGGGCTCGTGGACAGATGCGGTCCCGAGTGCAGCACGAGCTGGCGCGCTGTGTGCGGCGCGACGCTGTCTGCCTGCCTGCCTGCCTGCCTGCCTGTGCCGCGAGGACTACCTCGGTAGATAACACAAGCTGGTTCTTCCGGCCCAGGTGACTCACCCACTCGCCTGGCAGGTCGTCCGTCTGGTGGTAGGTAGTCCGAGGACCTTGCGTTCTCCGAACAGGTTGCTGTGGCCGGGATGGCACACCCGTGTGGCGGGCATGTATGTCGTCGCGAAGCTCGGGGGGCTACCTAGAACGGACACCCCTACCTACCTACCCAACCCCTACCTACCTACCGCTTTGCCTCGCCCAGCCCTGGCCCGCCAATCCAGGGATGAACGGGCACAAACGCCACATGCTGGCAGGCAGGCAGGCAGGTAGCCTTGTCGTTCTCGCCATCGCCTTCGCCTCCCGGAGGTTGGTCCGTCCGCCCGCATGCCCGTTTCCGCGTGCGCGTGGTACCTATCCGCGTGGCTAGCAAGGTAGGTAAGTAGCCAGGGCGATCGCATCGCTCAGCACCTACGGCTACCCGAGTGGTTGAGTGGCTGGCGGCGATGTGCCAAACGAAAGTGCAAAATCTGGACAGAAGTTCCTTGCTCGTCGCGCCGCATCGCAAGGTGCCATCACGTCATGGGCTGTATTTTCTATTGGATGTGCATGCTGTCTAGAGTTCTACTGGGCCGCCAACAGTCAAGGCTGAAACGCAGTTGGCTCCTGGAAAAAACAGAGGTGTAGACGAGTGAGCTGGATGTCGGCTGCTGCCCCCGTGGAAATGCCCATTCTGGCGCGTCTGATAGTGTACGGCGGGCGTACGGAGTACGTATTGGGCTGGAAAATTCCCAAAGGTCGGTCGCCTTGGTCCCCAAGCGCTGCTGCTGCCTAGCGAGGATTTACAAGGGGGCCGGCACTGGACAGGAGGGATGGCGAGGAGGAGCAGAACGGTCCGAGAGGGGCGACCTGTGATTCGCTCTCTTGGCCTCTGGAATGCTTCTCGAAAGATGCAGAAGGGTCAAGCTGAAGCTGGAGGAGGGGTCGGTCTCGTGTAATGAAGCTGGGCTACGTACAAGTGAGGTGAGGTTGGATGATGCCGTAAGATGGATGACTAAGGTCAGCTCCTAGGACAAGCGCAGGATCAGATCGTCAAAGGGAGACATTTTGTCGCGAGCCTACCTGGGCACGCCTGGTTGGCAGCGCCGCCTGGCCCCTCGGTCTGTGTAGCCGGTCATCTTCGCCATGTCGTCGTCGGGTTTGATGATGATAGCCGGGCAATGATGACATCGACAGTTGCACGTACCAACCTCTCAGAGCCTTCTGATCGCGGTGAACCGCAGATCTTGGTTGGGTCGATAGATAACATAGGGGGGCCACGGATCGCGCGCTGAGGCTGGCGGTAGGTTGCTGGTCGCCCCCGAAGGTAAGGAGATTTCCCCTCCCGCCCGCGGCCTGCCTCGAGCTTCCCCTCACCGGAGGCGGCGCGCGCGATCGTGGTGGCACCAGACCAGCACCAGCTGGCGATTGGGAGGTCGATCTCGCACCTTTCTTTGTCAGCGGCCGCCCGACCCGGCCGCGCGACAGCTAGGCGGCGGGCGTGGCGAGGGCGTAGAGTAAGCAGACTTGGACGGCGCGCCATTGGCACGCTCGTACTCGTCCATTCGTTCGCCTGCTAATTCGGAGGCCAACTGCCACTGCCCCGACATGACACGACACGACCCGACGGAACCTTCCATTCGAGGCAGGTTTGGGCGGGCTGACGATCGATGTTTCGTACCGCGGCTCCCGTGGCGGGGACCCAGATGGCCGCGGCGGCGAGCCCAGAGCCACCGTGCCCGGCACTACCGGGGCGCGTTGAAGAGGCTAGCGATGCCCCGAGCCTCGTCGCTGACGACGACGAGGTCGGAGCCAGACAGACGTCTAGACAGTTGAGTCACCGGTCGACCGTATGTTCCAATTTGTCGTCCCGTCATCTCGTGACGTTACGCGGAAGCGAGCGCAGAACCCGGTCGGCGGCCTTTCGCTCTTCGTCCTGTCCTCAGTGTGATTGATTACTGAGTAATAATTGCCATGGCCACGATGGCGAAACGGAGATGATCGATGCCGCGCGCATGAATACGCGCCGCTCGGCAAGACGCAGTGCCAGGGACCCGCCGAAGGCAGTGCTGGGCTGGCTGGGCTGGGCTTGTTTCCGGCTGTGAGGGCGGAAACCCCACAGGGTCGCGAAAAGGGAGAACTTGAGAAGTGACTGCGCCTGCCTGATATCCATCTATCCGTCCATCCGTCTGCTATCCAGTTTCACACGTCAAGCATCATGTCTAAGGTAGGTAGGTAGGTACGGTATGATGTCTCGGCCCTTCCATTGCCTCGCTCCCGTCGCTGCTGTACGCCCGGTGTACCTACCGACTCCGGTGTCCGTCCAGCGCCCCCCCGTTGTAGCAATACCTCCTTAACTCATTTGCCTGCGTGAAGCGCACGGCTACCTCTACGGTTACGAGCCGGAGATGATATGGCGGGGTTCGACGCGCAAGACGAATGCCCGAACCAAATTGCATCGAAACGGCTCGAGTAAAAATATGACCGAAAGACTGAACGTTGATGAATACTTACCTACCTCCTACCTTAGTCCTCTCTGCTAATCCCCACCCCGCACGCGGATAGATAGGAGATGCAGTGACAGAGAGTGACAGTGTTTCTGCTGCAATTACTCATGCTGACTTGCGTGCATCTTTCGCCGCCTGCAGCCACCGTACCGTGTCATTGGTCTCCCCCCCGTCGCTGCTCGTCTTTCGCCCCCCCGTCCCCGTTGCCTTCGCCGTCTCACCCTCACCCGATCCATACGCGTAGGTGCTTGAGGGGTCGTCAGAGATGCCGATACGCTCACTGGCTCATCTGCAGCTCTCACGTTCGCCCTGCATCCCGAGTCCAACCTTATCGGCAATAGGCCTACTAGTCGGCACCAGGAAGCGTGATGCGCCGACATCCCTTCCCCAGATCCCGCTCGGGTGGGGAGTGGCCAGGCAAAGGTAGGTAAGGTAGGTAAGGTAGGTAATCTCGAGCGAGCGCCAGGGGCGCAAAACCTAGTAGTCGAGGCTTTAAGGTTCCCTCCGGTCGCGATGCGGTAATACTGTTCTTCTTCTGGCTGTAATGGGCCGGCCGAGCTCGAGAGCGTTGAAGCGAACGCATGGCCAACACGAGGCATTCAATTTGGCGCTGGCCGTCTGTGCCACGGCCGTCCAGCGGCTGTCTTGTTCTAGAACCATGGCCGCGGAAGCGCGAAACATACATACGAGATCTTGTCACCGTCGCCACCCCGTGAACGTCGCAGTTGACTGCTTTGATCGAGATCATGAGTGAGGTACTGTTGAGCGGCGACTGTTGGTGCCCGGCCGACCACCTGTCTCTTTCGCCTTACCGTTCTAATAACCGTAGAACGACCTGGGCGCTGGGCGTGCCTGCTTGCCCGGGCCTCGCATGTCGGCGTGTCGGGACAAATCGGGGCGACAGGCAGGTTCTGATCCTTATTAGGTACTCCGCACCGCCGTGGCGATTACCGTGACACCGATGACCTGCTTTACCGCTGGCCTTCCCGCGCGGCAATGCATTGGGGTCCTACTATTATGTAGGTACTTGGTATCCGTAGTGCGGTTGGCCGTCATAATCATGAGAGATGAGCTGACCGAGTGGCTGGAGGAATGATCGTGACGCTGTTTCTCACGACTCACTAGCCATGACCGGGCAGGGCATTCATGCCCGCGGTTCCCAGCGGTTCAGTGTCAGCCTGTAGGTACTTTACGAGGGTGATCGTGTTCTCGTGGGATGTGGAGTAGAAGCTTATCGGTCTCGTGAGCGACGCACCGACAACAGAAGTCATAAGCCTCACCACCAATCTCCCAACGCGGCGCCGCCTGCTTTGTCTGCGGTACATCTTGTTCGCGTTGGTGGCTGGACTGGGCTGGGCTGGGCTGGGCTGGGCTGCCTGGACTGGACTGGGGTATCACCGAATGAGGCCTCGACCAGCCTGAGGGCTCAGCAGTCGTGAACACTGCACTGAACCAACGGGCTCGCGGTGCGCATTCCATTCCATTCGTAGCGACCCGCGACACTGGTTCCGAGCTGGGCACTCTTCCTCTCTCCGATCTCGCGTGAACCTCGCTGGCTGGCTTCGAGATGGTTCCTAGGTATCATGGTTCCTGCCGCCCTGTCTGGCTGCTGGCATGCCCGAAAGGTACCTAATTGCCTAACCTTTCCTCTCGTCCTCTCGGGAGTGAAGCTGAGTGAGTGAGTGGGCCACATCCCACCCCCCATTTTCCCGCAGAGGATGAGTGAGCTGGAGGTTGAGAGGTTGAGTCATTGCGAATGAGAGGGTGGATCCTCGGCTTGTGGCTGGCTGGCTGCTTTTGAGACGCTTCTCCGGCCGTCATTGGACCACTTCGCACAGGTTAAATGGCTGGAGTTTCGACATGGGCCTGCCATCCTTGCTGATACACTCTAATCGCGGCCGGTCACCGCCTTGGTTACATGTCTCGTCCCGCTCTTCATCCGCATCTTTTCCTCCTCCTGCTGCCTCGCCGCCTGCTGTCTGTCTGGCTGTGTTGCCTGCTCAACAGGATCTGCCTGGGTAAGGGGTGAGGGGTTGGATGTTGCGAGTGAGGCTGCTGACCTTTGCGCACACTACGTGAGATAGGCAGAATCCTCACACTGAGACTGTTGCGATCGCGTGAAAACGCACATGTGCACGTGTGGTGTGTTTGTGTGTGTGTGTACGCCTTGCTGGGATAGGCCTCCATGATCTCTTAGAGCCTAAAGGCGCACCCGGTACCTTATGGAGGTGTGTTACCTTGCCTGCCATAATGGGGGACACGAGGCATTGAAGCTTCGAATGGCGGGTTCAGGGAGCTGTTGTGTGTTGGCCGTACGCCCGTCTGCCTGCCTCGATGCCAGTACGGGCGTCCAAAGACGGGGTGGCGGTTGCTGCCACACTACCTTAACTGTACGTCGCTGGACAAAACGTCAGAGTAGGCAACATGAGCGAAGGCTCTGCTGACCTGAAGGAACGCTTATATGGCACCCAAAAGACCCTGGGTTACCGAACTGGCAATGGACTCACCACACGGAGTCCAGGGTGTAGCGGAACTCCTCATCATCGTAAGCCAGATAGCTCTCCGTGGTTTGCGGCACGAGCTGCTTCGATGCCCCGAGCTACGCGGCACAGAGCGAACAACGCTGTCACCAAGAAGGCTTGGGGGTGAAGCGCATGGAGCACGGCATGCTTCACAGTTCGAAGCCTCGAGTGATAGGATAATGGTGAGCCTTTGTAGGCGTACCGGTGACAAAATGACAAACAAGGCTCCCGGCGCCGTCGGATTACCGGGTAGATTCTAGCTAGTAGCAGAGCGTATCTAAGTTAGCAAGAAGCCCTGCTTTATCTCGTCCCTTGCAGTTTGATGGGCTCGTCAGGGCCGTTCTCAGCGCGCGCCTGCGACGTGCTCTAGATAGACTCGACCGTGTTAACAAAAGCAGCCCCATCAAGTCGGTGAGGCATCGTATCGTATTTGAATAGTGGTTGAGTCTTGGTAGGGGAGGCGGGAGGCGGGAGGCTCTGCCAGCACCTGAGTGCCCTCACTCCACCACGGTGACTCCGTAACGCGAATCCTAGTGGATACGGGCCACGGGCTCGTGGGGATGGCAATGGGCAACTGGCGATTAGGCAACGTCCAGCGATACCTGAACACATGCCCTTCCACACGAAGACTGAAACGTATCGCAGGAATGACATAATGTTGTAAGTCGAACGCCCACTGAGATCCGTTCTCCCGAAAGGAACCATAAATCAAAATCATGTAGACTAGGCACCTTCACTCAGACATCTGCTGCCTACCTTAGGAATTTGCGTAGTGCGTTGCTCTAACAGGCAAGCGCCAGGGCTGTGTAAAAAGTCGTTGGTGGTGAGTATAGTATGATCGACGTGCGGGAGGAACAAATATAGTAACAACCCTTCACGACATACATACAAGCAGGCTGATCATGGAGAATGGAGACGGAGCTGAGGTGAGGACAGCATCCCCGACCATCAGCCCTGCCGAAGGGGCTTTGATCTAGGCTGGACAACTGGACTTGCATCCCATCCATTCCGGCCACGGCCAGCATCATGGTGGTGGTTTGCGAAGAGGTTGATCATGCCAAACCGCATCTACCTTCTACGGGTCCGAGTGTTTGTTCATTCGCCCGGATGGCTGATGGCCTGGCGGGCCTGGGTAATATCAATATCCTCTGGGGTATTCAATGGAGCAACTCGCGTGGTAGTCGGCGAAATGCCTTGTCCACCGCAGCTCACGATACCTACCTAGGTACGTAGGTAATAAGCTGTTTGATTGCGCAAGGCAGCTTGTACAATGCCGCACCAACACAATCTTTGCGCAAATAATCTGGTCTGCCATAGGCATATAGGGTGATAGGCTGCATGGGATTGCTGCGAGAAGAGGCCGCAGACAGCAGACAAGCAGAGAGGCGAGGAGAGGAAAAAGCCCTTTGAGGGCGATGACTCTTGATCCCGTCGATTTGGTCAATCAAGCAGCTGCCATGGAGAGCAATCAGCGAGAAGTGTTTTCCTTGGCGGCTTCCTGCAGCTGGACTTGCATCTGCGCTATCCTATATACAGTAGCGCTAGACAGGGAAACGCTCCACTACGATGCATGGTAAAAAAAAGGGGGGCGGACGTGACCAATAGAAGATTCAGTCCGATCAAGACCAAGCCAATTCGAGTGAAGTAGATTTCGTACGCACACTTTCGGGGTGCATTTTACACTGCAGAGAGAATCCAATGACGAGTGTCTTATTTCCACGCAGGCCCAAAGATTCGACTACGGCCACTCCCCCGCGGAATTGGCGCGGATGGGAGCTGGAGGTGACTGGTCAGAGCAGAGATTTGGCTGGGAGGGCAGATGGGCAATTGGCAGTGGACTAGTCCAGCTGCTCCGACACGCCCAGACAGCCAGACGGCCATCGCGGGCCTCGTTCAAAACTGGTCTGTACCCCAAGCACCCGCCGAGTCCCCGTTTTCCCTCTCTGTCGAACAAGCCGCCGCAATGTTCGATATCAAGATTTGAAGATCCCAAAGAGGCGACTCTTGGAAAGCCTGCCTGCCTGAGTGCTGTACAGCAGCCACATTGCAATCGCATCAGCCAGCGCAGTCACTTACTCGTCAGATCCGCTCTCACCCTCACCTTCACCCTCACGCTCATCCTCATTCTCATCCTTTGTGCCTCGACCCGCAGCCGCATTCACTTGCTTTTCTGCGCGCCAGATAGCAAACAGCACATACCTTACGGACGAACACCGAAACGACTCATCATACGGAGTACATCATCCATTGTTCGTTCGATCGATTAATTCGCCCCCTTATCTCGTCAGCAACGCCAGGCCGTGTTACTCAAAGAGAAAAGTCCTTCCCCCTCTCCCTACCTTAATAATTGTCATACCACTGCTCTCGCCCGCCGTGTGATTCACTCTCCGGCCCTCTCCTCTCAGTCTTTGCCTCTTTGTTCCTCGTCTTAGCCGCCCTATTACTCACCCCAAGCGCGTGACAACCTCTCGCTCGCCCTGTCCTGGACTGCCCTGCTCGCGGTAGTACACTTTGGATTCACTTGTTGGTCCCCGGTCCCCAGTCTAGGCCGCACCTGAACCAGCCAGTCTGGCAGATTGCCATCCGGCAGCAACAGCAGCAACCCGCCCGTTGCGGCATTGCCAGCCTGACCTTCGCCAAGCGATACTTCCTAGGTAGCCTAGCCCCGGCGCACCTACCACTCAGCGCCCCGACCACCCCCCCCTTCCCACCTCCCGACGCAGGTGACAAGAGCCTACAGGCCGACAGGCCACGACCACCTGTATCGCCCCAGCCCGCCAGCAATACAACGCTGGTCCCGGCGCTGGTCCCACGCGAGCGCCCCGGCCTCTGTCTTCGCCACCTCAGCAGCGAAGAGTCATCGAATAAGTGCCCAGCTGCCCAAAGGCCACGCCTACCTACGCCCGCCCCCCTGCCGTTCTGCCACTCGACCACTCCCAAGCCCATCCGCATTCCGTCTTCGGTTGACTTGTCTCCTTGGCCTGCCTCACCAGCAACGCGACTCATCCATCAACCCACACTGCCGCTGCCGCCTACGCACCCCGTGGCCCGTTGTTCGCCTTCGCCTCGAGTCCGTGTGGCTATTAAGACGTCCCGTCGCCCATCCCATCCACACGCCGCATACATGCCTTCGTCGCTAGTCCGTGGTTGCACTCCGTACCTTGCATAATCATTCCCTCTACTCGTATCCATCCTATCCTATCCTATCCTACTGCACCCTACCGTATCGCCGACGACCACAACCACCCACACCCACCCACTCCCGGCCCCGTCGACGACCGCACCCGCCCTCGGGCTTGCCAGCCTCGATCGCAGCCACCGACAGACACCACAGCCGACGTCGCTGTGTGCTTCACTCGCCACTCCTTCTTACTCTTCTCTTTTATATCCTCGTGACGTTCCCGGTCAGGTAGCAGCCAGCTTGATGCACATCTAGCTGCTGCTTTCCTGTCTGCCGTCACACCTCCTTCTTTGTTTCTTTAGTCGAAACAAATAGCCACACGATGCTCCTTGCGACATCCGTCCTTCTTGCTCCAGTCGTCCGTCCCGCCCTGTCCTCCGGTTTGATCGTTCGTGAATCCTCGGCTACAGTAGACATCCTCGTCTAGACGCCCTCTCCTCTCCAAGCATCCACCGCATCGCGACATCACCATATGTTGTCGCTGTGAGGTTTTCTTGAACTGGAGTACACGATTTCTACAAGGAAAACGATCTAATTGGTTGACTCTGCTTGACGGGCGACTGGGGGTTCCTTAATCCGACTTCTAATATCTCCTTCAAGATGATGCGCAGCGATCATGACTTGCTGAGCTTCATCAAATCTCACCCCAACGACCCCTACAGCTCTTCCCTCGCCTCTTCCGCCTCGTCGTCTTCCGCCTCCGTGTGGTCCGATGGAGCATCTCAGTCCTCCGACGATTCCTCTATCTCCGCTCTCACTTCGTTTTCGTCGGAACGATGTGACTCTTACTTTTACTCGCAATCGCGAGTCTCGAAACCTGATACTGGTGCGCAAACAGCGCCGCGAGGATCGTGGTCGAAGCCCGCGCTTCGCCTCGACGTTTCCCAGGAACTCCAGCAAAACCCACGACGTACCAGCTCTGGTGTAACTACCAGATCCGGATGCCCTCCTGCCCTGGTCCGCCAAAGTGATCGCAAGGTCAGCTTCGTTGATAACCTCGTCGGTAAGCTTCAGTCTTGAAACCCTACGGCCCCTGGCCACGAGCTTAAACCCCCCCTTAGATTCGTCCACCCAGATCGTCGAAGCCATCTGGCCGCTGTCTTCGGTTTTTCATCGGCAGGAACTCAACAGCAAGGCGGTCCTGCCTCTACGTACCTTCATCCAGGAAACCTTGCGACGCTCCCGGACTAGCTACTCCACCTTGCAGGTAGCGCTCTACTATCTCATACTCATCAAACCTCATGTACCGAAACATGACTTTACCATGGAACAGCCAGATGATATCCACGCCACCCGGGTACTTCAGTGCGGCCGCCGAATGTTTCTGGCCGCCTTGATCTTAGCTTCCAAGTACCTTCAAGATCGCAACTACTCTGCCCGGGCTTGGAGTAAAATCTCGGGTCTGCAAACCCAGGAAATTAACCAAAACGAAATGGCCTTCTTAGCCGCTGTCAAGTGGAAGCTGCATATTACTGACGAAGTTTTCAAGCGCTGGACGGAAATTGTACTACAGCACAGCCCGTCTCAGCCTCCCTCCCCGGGCTCTGCCTGCTCCCCTGTGGCCGAGCTACAAAGTCAGGAGTGGAAGAACCTCATTCTGCAACTCAACATCGAGCTGGACAATATCGAAGAGCTGATCCCCATGAGCCCTTCCTATGTGAAAGCTCCGGAGGCAGTGTCGGTTATGCCTCGTTCTTCAGTTTCCAGTCCCCAGGAACGAACACCGCCCTTCGTTTTCGATGCGAACGATGCGACACCCACTCCTAAGGGCTACACGACCCCTACTGTTATGGAACCCGTTCCGGCCACTGTATATACTCCTGGTCGCTTCGCTCCTGCACTCGGTCTCCTCCCGACCCCGCGACTCACTCCCCAGTCAACCGGCTTCAACACTCCTGCCGTGGGTGCTGCTACATGCCTTATCAACGGGAAAGGTTCAATGGGTCTTGCTATGGCGCAAGCCGCCAATACGTCCGCCTCTCACACAATGGACAAATGGCCAGTCCCGTTGAGCACGTCGCCACAAAGCTACTTCTCCATCCGTCGATCATCCCTCGCCAACTCTATCTCGTCTGCGTCTTCTCCGGAGTCTATGGTTTCCGACTCGTCTCGTACTTCACGCTCATCCTCGATCTCATCAGCATCGTCGTTGGTTAGCGCGCCGTCCACCAAACTGGATGTTCAGGCGCGATGCCGTTACGCGAAGCTTTGCGGAGAGAGGTATAGCTTGAAGCCGACGATTGCTTCGGTTCCCGAAGACTTCGAGGAGAACTGTGTGACGTCCTCGCCAGAATCCTACACCGGCACGGTGGGCAAGGATTTGTGTCAAATGGCGTTGGACACTCCGTTGGCACGACGCGACAGTGAGGTTGACGACGCGACTGAAGCGGCTCGCGCACTGCAAGAGCTTCACAGTTACCACTACCGGGCAAACGCCCAGCCGCGGTCTACTGCGAGACCGAGCTTGAAGCGAAGCCGAACCTTGTCAATGGACAATTCGTCGCTTCAGGAGAACGTCCGGGAGATGCTCAATGGGCAATACAACCTTGTTACGGAAAAAACATGGTCCGAGGGGATGATGCGTGGTCCTTGGGCCACGGATTCTGAACTTCGTCAAACGCCAGTCCAGAGGTCGCACAGCGGAGGCAGCAAGCGCATGTGCTGCGCTACCGAAGCGGCTACTCGAACGTACTCGATCCCATCCATGCATCCGGCGGTTGGTGGCGCAGGCGGCCCCGGGATGTGGGAAGGGATCCTCAACTAATCCTGATACCCCTCGATGGGTAAAGGCGCATGCGTGCGCCTTTACGCATTCATGTGTCAATATGCTCCTTCTTTCCTTCTGTTTGACGCGGGCGGAAATGGCGAAGACTTATCGGGGCGCTTTGATACCCCGTCTGGGAGAAATGTGTTATAGACAGCCTCGGTAATGGCTAGGGGAAGGGCGAAAAGCGTGTTGTCTTGCATGCATTTCCAGGATGGCGGGCAGTGGAAGGTGACGAGGATGATCAGTGTACGATGGACAGACCATATTCGATTGGTGTTCAGGGGTAATCATAGTGTGGAAGATGAGGAGCATGCCAACCTCAGCAACAGGGAAGTGCTTCGGCCGATTGCATTACCTCGGAGTTGAAGCTTTACATATCCGGCCATCTGCTACGGAGGATACGCTCACCGGCCAGCGGCATCCGGGCCCCGTCGAAATACACGGCAGGCCGCCTGCTTGCAGACTGGATAGCTCCTCGACGTGGATCAATCCGAGAAATAGGTTATATAATTCTATCTGGCCTGAAAAGGCGTTTCACGAGCTGGAAGTGCCCACGAAGCTCGAACAGGCGGCCACGGCATTTCATTTTGTCCGACGTCGGCTGGTACGAGCGAGACCTTTTCCGAAAGGAAAAGGGGGGTGCGAAAAGCCGGCAAACCTCGCAGATAGCATGGTGGATAATCCTATCTATCGTTTTGCCAACCAAGACAAACACTCGGTTTATTGTCCCAACCTCGACCAAATTGGTGTAGGTGCGTGCCTTGGTTGTGAAGTGCTCGAGCCAGCGTTCACCGCATACACACACCAAGCATACTTACCCTCTTACCTTACCGCTCACGTGGTCCGCGGCCGCATACGCCCGTCAGTGGAGCCATCGTCAGTCCGCCGCCCACTTATTACGCGTGGGTTGCCGGGCGGGCAGACCTGCCAGACGACGAACACGTGGAAACCACCAGCCTTTCTTTTTCTTTGCCCGTCTCTCTCTCTCTCGAGACTCGAAGGGGGGGCGGGACGGCGGGTCCCATGGATACATACATCATACCTGGACCCGGCGAGAGCGAGAGAGAGAGAGAAGGAGAGCACGGGGCAAGGGGAAGGGAGAGCGGGCAGACAGACGATGATAGGTCCAGAGCAAGGCGAGGGGGAAAAAAAAAAAAGAAGGTTCCCCGCCGCCCGCCCGTCCGACCGTGTGAGTCATACATACCTCTCTGCTGGAGTCTGGTCTGGTAGGCAAGCAAGCAAGGCAGGCAGGCAGGCAGGCAGACAGGCAGGCAGGCATCGTGAGGATAGGTGGGTGGGCCCCGCGTTGCTACCACCACCACTACGGTCTACCTACCTGTACCTACCTACACCTACGCCGTCGCCGTTACCGCCGCCGATGCTGCTGATGCTGCTGCCTTCACATACACACATACCTACATGCGTACGTACACGTCTCAAGTAAATATGCTGAGTTCCAGTGCATACATACTTACATACATACATACATACCGGCCGAGTGAGCGGCCGAGTGGCTGGTGGGGCCGGCTTCTCCCCTTTCGCGGGTTTGGGCCTCGGCTGCGTTGTTTGCTGGTTGGCTGGCTGGCTGGCTGGCTGGCGAGCGGTGGTGGTCGTGGTGGTGGTGGTTTTGGTGGTGCGTGTTTCCATGGCTGGGAGGAGAGAGAGGCCGGTCTGGTCTAATAAGCTGGGCTAGGTGGGATGGGCAAGGTAGGTAGGTAGGTAGGTAGGTAGGTAGGTAGGTGGGTAAGGTAAGACGAGAACGACGAGGTGAGTGAGTGGCAGGTCGAGGTCGGCCTGTCTTTCGTCCCGCCGCCGCCGCCCCCTCCCTGACCTGGATGCTGCTGATGCTCGATCCGGTATGTGTTCATGCCCGGCTTGCCTTGGGTAGGTAGGTGGCTGGGCAGGTGACCGAGGGGGCTGAACGAACGCCCCGAGCGAGCGAGCGAGCGAGCGGATGGGGCGGATGACCATGCTTGCTCACATCTCTCCCACCTCCAGGCAGCGAGGCGCGACGCGTTCCGATTGCACCACGGTTTCCAGGGCGTAGCCTGTGTGTGGCACAGGAGGTTGGATGATGGATGGGCGGGTGGTAGGCGGACAGGCAGGCAGGTCACATGTCCTCGTGTCGGGCACGCGCCGTCGGATCCCAGGTTCTGGGTTCCATGTGGCGGGGTTGGCTGGCCCCTTACGTTCCACGGGAGAATGGCTGGCTGGGCTTACGAGAGAGAGAGAGAGACGCGCTGGGTTTGCCTGGGAATCCTTCCCGACCCCGGCAAGAGTGCGGCGTCGTGCGTTTTGGCGCACGCCCATGTAAGCGAGTGCTTCGTGGGACGATGGATGGTTCCCGCGTCGTCGATGGTATTGGACGTTCCAGCTGGACGTACCACAGTAGGACAAGCAAGCGCTGCCTACGTCTTCGCCCGTCGTCGACATTCTGCCCGTTGCTGGAACCACCCGGAGCAAGTAGGTCGGGCGAAGGACTTGCATCACCTGTCTACCCCGTTGAGACGCGGTGGCGATAGGGGTGCAAGAGCTTACACAGCCTTCGAGAATCCTCACAGAGGCATATCAAGACGTGGACCAAAGTATACAATCACAAGGAACCATGAGCCCATGCTTCGTGAGCGAGCTTTAGCATACCTATCATATGGACGGCTCATGAATACAATACAGTTGGCTTATCTAGACCTACCTACCGCCTCTCGATCCTCGTCCCAGTGCCACTACAGGATCAAATGGTCCTCGCTCTCCTCCCACGATCATCTGTGTCTCTAATCTTCCTTCCACAGGGGCATCTACCTTCGTTTCCACTGCAAGCCACCCCCCGTCCCAGGTCCCGTGTGGAGGACCAACTTACCTCCGCGCCTTGGCTCCGCGAGCCACCACTCCCAGTCTCCCCGTCCGCCGCAGCGCCGCCCGGGTCGTGAAGAGCAGCGGCGTCGTCCGGGCAGCAGTCGCCGGGAGCCACGGCATAGGCGTCGTCGAACGGGTTCTTCACCTCGCCGCCCTGGCAGTCACCGCAGGTACCCGGGCTCGACGCAGGAGTCGTGTCGGCTCTGGGCGGCCGTTTCGGCTCCGTGTATCCCGAGCGTAGCAGCTCGTAGGCGGCGGTGATCCTCGCGAACTCCCACGGTGTGTAGTCCGCCCTGCCCCGTTCGTGCTGCGAGTACGTCCGTCGGATTCGTTCCATGCTGGCCTTGACGTCCACGCCAAGGATACCGTAAGCTTGGAAGGGGGTGATGGGTGGGCTAGTCATTTTCGATCTCACGTCTTACCTTGCCGTTACCAAGACTAGTACGGTATTGCAAAGCGCAGAGGGTGCTTCGCGTAGTTGCGGTTCAGGTGTTCAGGTGTCGTACCCATTCCGCCGCCAGCATCGGCTCTCAGTGAGTGGATATATACTCGGGCAACGATATACACAGCTCCATCGTTTCCCAATTCATGTGTAGCACATGGCCCCCAGCTCATCAAAGCCGGCGGCTTCAGTAACAATGGCTTTTCCATCGTCAACCGCACTGTCGGCCAACACTGCGATTGTCGGCCATGGACAGTCGACCACCTGACTTACGCACCAACAAAGGGGCAAGCAAATACGCATGCTTCGGCTGTATGCAGTCTACCCTTGCAGTAGATCGATCCCGTCTTTCGCCGTCTGACTCACCCCGACGCGGTATGTATTCGTGTGAGTACCTAGATGAAATCACAACCAAAGACACGACAGCTGTGGTCTCATTTTGTCCATTATTCAGACTATCTGCCCAGGTCTACAACAGTGCTACCTAGCAATCGATGTCCGAAATAGTGACAGAGTGAGACGACTACGTAAAGCAACGCATCACGATTCCTTTCCGAATTCCAGCCAGTTTCCGTCGTGCGAGGGAGAGCATCTCAGGACTGGAATATCTTGAGACCCTCCCCAACAGCATTCCGAGATGGTCATGAGTTCCGATTGAACCGTACCATACTGTGCCCATGAGAAGAAACGCCATGTGTCTTCATGAAGTATGCCAGACGAAGTATCATGCGAGGCATGGTCTAATTCCAACCGGCGTTGGAGCCCCACGGATCACCGCCCGCAGCACCGCCCGAAGAGTCGTTCCAACCACTACCAGTGGTCTCGGGGCCACTCCAAGTGTCCTTGGCGACGTTGTTGTCGGTGGCACCGCCAGAAGTGTCAGGCCAACCACCAGCAGTGGTGTTGTTGTTGTTGTTGTTGTCGTCACCACCTTCGGGAGCCCAGGGGTCGATACCGCCAGTACCACCTCCGCCAGGGGCATTGGCGGCCATCTCCTCCTCGTCCGTGTCGTACTCGAACTTGAGCACGCCATCCTCAGGCTTGTACTGCTCGAGGAAGTCGGGCACCACCTGGTTGTTCTCCATCAGTGTCATGGTGAGGAGATTTGCGAGCGGCTCGTCGCGGTCAGTGTAGAAGGACGTGGCTAGACCATGGTGACCAATGCGTCCAGTGCGACCTATGAACAGTCAGTCATGCGGTCAAGCTTTCTCCGACAGTTGAGTGACCTTACCAATGCGGTGCACGTACTCCTGGATACCACCATGGTCGAAACTGGGCAGATCAAAGTTGATGACGTGGAGAACGTTGCGGACATCAATGCCGCGAGCAGTGACGCCAGTGGTGATCAGGAGCGGCGCCTTGCCAGAGCGGAATGCGCGCATGGAATCCTCACGCTCACGCTGAGTGCGATCCGAGTGCATCGAAGTGCAGGGGAAATCCTTGTGGAAGAGGAAGTCGTCGAGCTCGTCAACAGTGCGCTTGCTGTTCGCGAAGATGATGGTGCGCGATGGCTCCATGGACCAAAGCAGATCCAGCAAGGCCTGCTTCTTCATGGGCGGAGCAACATAGACGATTTCCTGCTTGACGTCCGCAGTGGCTTTGCCGACGCGTCCGACTCGGATGCGCACGTGCGAGGCAGCAAGGTGAGTCTTCGCCAGGCTGCGCACAGCAACCGGGAAGGTGGCCGAGAAGAGCATGTACTTGATGTTGCCCTCTTCCTGTTCTATTCTGTACGTTAGTCAAGTCAGGTATCGCACATGCATGAACACACACCTCCGCCAGTCATGATCTTGTTGAACTCTTCGGTCCAGTCGCTGTCCAACAGCTCATCAGCCTCGTCGATGACCATGTATTTCACACGGCGGAAGCTGAGAACGTCAGGACGTTCCATGAGGTCGACAAGGCGACCGGGGGAGGCAACCAGGACGTCACAGCCTCTCTGAAGACTGTCAATCTGGTCGCGCAGGGGGCCACCACCGTAGACGACGCAAGGTCGAAGCATGGTGCGATAGCAGAACTTGCGCGCCTCGTTGAAAATCTGGATTGCCAACTCTCGGGCAGGGCAGACAATGACCACAAGGGGCTCAGCACGGACGCGTTGAGCAGTACCTTCCGAGAAAGCCCGGACACTCGGGCGGGGAGCGGCGAGCTTCTTGGCCTTGCCCATCAAGTGGTTGAGAATGGGAATGAGGTAGGCGGCCGTCTTGCCGGAACCTAGAAGAATAAATTAGTAAGGAGGTTTAGCTACCGTTAGATTGGAATGGTGTGTGTTACCAGTCTGGGCGATGGCGATCATGTCATGTCCCATCTTGATGGCCGGGATGCAGTACTGCTGGATGGGAGTAGGATGTCGGTAGCCACAGAGCTCAATGCTTTTCTCAATAGCAGGGTGAAGGCCAGCGTCGGCGAAAGACTTGATGGGCTGGATGCGGACGAGGCCTTCCTGAAGGACATTGATTTGCGCGACGCTGAAATAGTCAATGATTAGTTTTCGCCATCGTCACTAGATGCCACCATGTCTTACCGGCGGAAGTCGATGCCCGAAGGGTCGCGCTCCTCAGGTTTGCCGAAGAGTTGAATCTCGAGACCAGGATGCTCGGGGCCGATCTCGCCCTCATCGCCATCCCACTCGTAGATAGCAGCAGTGCTCTCCCACTCGTGGCCATCGTCATTGTCGGCATAGTCGTAAGCGGTCTTCTCGACCCAGGGAGCGACAGGTCCAGTGCGATGGACCTCGGTGCCATTGCCATTGCCTTGGCCGTTGGTCTCGGTCGCAGGACCAGCACCCTCGGGGAGGGCACCCTTCATGTTGTCGTAGTTGTCCCAACCGGAAGCCATCTTGACGCGTGGCAGATCGGGTGGAAAGTGGACGGATGTTGCGTTCTAAGATGACAGCGTATTAGCAAGGGCTGCACCAGACAGTTTTGCTTGGCGAAAGTACAAATGCCACGGTCGCCAACCTCGAGGAAACGAGCGAAAGCAGTCGTGTACTCCGAGGATATCAATGGTAATCAGGCAGTGGCCATGAGGCGAAATGAGAAGCAAAACAACAGATGTGGAAGGAGGAGATACATACCGGGTCGTAGCTGGATGAACCAACTATCTCTTGGTCAGAATCGAATGAAAGCGGACCTCGAGCCTGATTTGCGAACGCGAAGGTCAGCACCAGTCAACAAAATCCATGCTCAGATGGCATGTGATGTAGATGGCAACGGATGAAAAGGTGTCAACGGAGAGAGAAGACCAGGTGAGACTGAGTGATACGAAGTGGAGGAAATGCAGAGAAAACTACCGAGATTAAGATCGCAGCAGCAGATTGAGGCCAATGTGAGGGTGTGATGTTGGGAATGGCTTGGAGGAGCGGAAGTTACGTAAATGAAGCGTACAAAGGGTGTAGATGGAAAGCACGGTAGTGCGGACAGTGAAGTGGTAAGGCGCAGGTGATTGAAGTTGCTTGGAAGAAGGCAACAACAAGATGGAGGGAAGCAGAGGGGTAGCAAGGTGTGCAAGACTCGGGAAGACTTACCTGGTACTTGTCAATGCAAGGCCGAGGTGAAGCTGGAAGACGAACTGCTTGGGGACTGCTTGGGGACGGGAGGAGTTGTCAGCAGACAGTAGTGGTAAGGGCAAGAAAGGGCAATGCGGAAAGAAGGTGAGAGGTTAGAGAAGTAGGTACTCGGAGAGGGAAGGAAACCGTACCAGCAGCGTGTCAAGACGTATTTATGTTGATGGCAGTTGCTTGGGAAGAAAAGTGGGAGGGCAAGGTCTGCGAAGATGTAATGTTGATGGGACTACAGGGTAGGGGACAGCAAGCTTGGACCTACCTGGCTGGTATCTGTCAAGAGACCCGGGACGTTGCTCAGGCAAATGCGGGTAGGTATTTGGGAGGAAGGGGTCCCTGAGGGAGGATGCTGTGCAGCGGAGAGGGGAGGGGGAAAGGTTGGATGGCAACAAGCAGATGGATAATAGAGAGAAAGAGCCACTTACCTGAAAGTGGGTAGTACAAGGAGACGCAGATGTGTCTCTCTTTGCACAGAAGTCAGCAAGGGTGCAGAGAAGTAATCTTGGTGGTGGTGCCAACCCAAGCTTCTGCGGACAAGATGTGGTTGTTTGTGTGGGAGAGGGGGGAGAGGCAGGTGATTGTGGGGGGAGAAAATATGTAAGAGCTGGATGTATGCCTAAAAGCAAAGCCACTGCCCCAGGAAGCTTCCGGAATCAGTCTACTGCCTCAGAGGAAGGAAGAGCCCAGGGTAGATCCGGGGGCAAGTACGGGGAATAAAGAGCAGGCACGGGGCTTGTGAGGGCAAGTACGGAGCAGCCAAAAATGAGACGGGGCATCCGGGCCTGATATCCCAGCTTAGCCCAGAGTCACCTTTACCTGGAACCAGATACTCGGCGCCGATACAATTCCAAACACAGGTGGACGAAAGTGAACTGAGAAGCTGACCTTGTGAGGGGACTACTTGGCACAGAGTATCTTCCTGTCCCAAAGTGGCCAATCCAAGACATATTATCAGCCCTACTTCCCATATCCAAGAGTCTTGCGGATTGATTAGGAGATGGAAGACCATGCAGGCTTAGCCTTGTCGTCGACCATACACGCAGGAGTTGAGGTCATATCAGAGGGCAATCGAAGGCTTGTATTGGGTACGAATGAAGAGACACTCCCCTATCTTGAGTTGTAGATACGTACTTACGAGCAGTAGACTGCCTACATCATATAACCAACCCACAAGGCGTCGTCATCTTCGAAACGAGAAGCCCGTTCGTAGTCACCCATGCCGGTCTTGAGCGTCGAGTCCAGAACAGCAGCAGCTCGTCCAGCAGAACCGCCCTCCTTTTTAGCCATATCCACGCCAGTCTCGACGGCAGCCAAGAATCGTCTCTGGAAGACGTCCTGTCTGTCTTCGCGGTTGCGGTAGACCTCGCCCTCCTCGTCTCGTGGAGGCTTGAAGAGTCCCAGGTACCCGAACGGATCGGGAGTTTGAGGGACGGAGTTGATGTTGTTGAATAAGTCGTTGGGCGACCACGAGGCTGATGTCTCGGTCTTGAAACCGAACTCGAGCAATTTGGATAGTACAAGCATCTGTCGTGGGAAAGACTGGCCGTATTTCTTGGCTCCGAAAGTCGTTCGCGGCGCCGACGTCCATCCGCTTTTTGCTGCGAGAGTGGGTGTAGTTCGTACACTCCAGCCGAGAACAGACATAAAGTCCTTCAAGGGTTTGACCCAGCAGCCGGCACTCGAAACTACATCCTCGCCAGCAACGTCAAGAAGCCATTCCATATAGTTCAGTCCATCGTCCTTGATCTCTTGGGATATATGTGTCATCGTCCCTCGAATGTAGAGCATGATCCTCTCGACATGCGGGCGGACTTCATCTGCAGGGAGATGACGCAACAATTTCAAGAGTTGATTCCGCACGGAGCCCGACGAGTCTGCCATCAACGGCAAAATCTTTTGGAGTAGCGTGGAATTCCCTACAGGGTTTGTGGGAGGGTTGGTGGACAGCTGTCCTGCTAGGTACGAGAGGGCATCTCGGCGCTGCGTGTCGGTGCGGGAACTCGTGAGGGAGAGGTTGTGCTTGAACCTGTCGGCCAAGTCGGGGGCATGCTCGGAGAGTTGCTGTTGCAAGACAATAGCTGATATCAATTAGGAACGTCTGCCTTCAAATTGATGTGTCATGGCTGTCTGTATACATACATTTGGACCTGAAGCTGGTATCGGTGAAGTTGGAGGCCTTCGGCTTCGCTTTGCCTACTTTCAGCTGGGGTTTTTGGAAGTCCTTCTTCTTCTCCTTCTTTTTCTTGGCACTGGAACCCATCTTGAGCCGTTCATTTGGCCGGCAAAGGCTCGAAACAGAGCGACTTTGGCAAGAGGGTGAAATTCACAGAGCTACAGAACCAGGCAGACTACAAATGGCAGTCGCCAATGGACACAACGACTTCGACTTTTTGGCGGTCGGGCGCGGCAGGAAGATTAGTTAGCCTATCGGTACCGAGGTACCTTACTTGACTTTGGTGGCTGGAGGCCCGGGCCGACGTGGCACTCGTGGCTGAAGCTCCGGTCCCGTCGCTTTCATTCAAGCCCCGCCAACGGCTGGTCGATCCTATTGTTGATAGCAGCAGCTCGCACTCAGAATTTGGTTGTAGCGATATCCTGCACGAGCATCACTCTGCGTTTCCTGCTGAGAAGTCGTCAAGATGGCAGAGAAAAGCTTTGTAAGTTTGCAATGTTCGCATTGGCGGGAAATTCGAAGCTGACGGCAACGGTACAGGATCCCGTAAACGTGGAATCCGTGGAGCAAGCCCTCCAACGACTGTCCAAAAAGCCTGGCGTCAAAGGCTGGATGATGCTCGATCGAGCCAACGGTGCTATACTCAAGACCAGCGGCCAAATTTCTGTCATCCGACCAGCCAAGTCCGTCGCCAACAACAGTAACAATACCAACCGAGACTCTTTGGCCTCCCCGACTGCAGGGTCCTTCTCTACCGACGTTAATGCCAACGAGAACAACGAGACCCAGGCTGCCCAGGAACTCGGGAGCATGGTATGGAGCTTCCTTAGCACAGCTGGAAGTTTGGTCGATGAGATGGACACTGAGGTAGGCAACATGTCAGGCCCGAGGGCCAGGATAATCAGCTGATATCAGTAGGACGAGCTGAAACTGCTACGACTGCGCACGAAGAAGCAGGAACTCGTCATTGTTCCCGAGCTCAAGTACACTCTCGTCGTCATTCATGACACACCTCCGGTCTGAATGATGCCATGAAATTTCGTTCATTAGCTCCAAGAGGTCGGACGGTTCCAAGGTACGACCGTGATGGTTTCCTTGATAATGATTGGACCCGAACCTACTACATATAACGCTGATTGGGAGAGTCTTGTGGCTCGTGTGGCATTAGAAGGCGTTCCGGAGGCATGATACCCAAACTCAACGGAGCTAGAGCATTGACAACACGATAATTATAATATTCGATCTCTACGTGCTATATTGACGAGTGCCTAAGAAGAGGGACGTGTCTGCGGAGGAACGGGTGGTCGCATGAAGGTATCTCCCTGTCGCAGCGCAATAGTGACTGGAACCCGTTCCAATCCTCTGGGATCCTATCAAGCACTTATGGTACGGGGCCTACAGCGGCTCATGTATCATCAGGTCAGCTCCGGGATTCATCCTACTGGCTGGCCGTTCGCGAACGATGCGGGATGTCTATCGTCGCGCAGCGAGCGTTGCTTGCTATAATCAGTGGGGTAAAGATGCACATGTGATATGATCAGCACATGACCGGATCGACCATGATGAAGGAATTGGGCAAAATGGACGATGAACTGGTCCTTAAGCCCCTTGAACCCCTGGATGGGCGTCTCCCATGCGTGTTTGCGCCAGGAAGCTCGTGTGGCGTGACCTGAACGTCTTACTTCGCAAGCTTTACGGTCTTTGCATCCTTCGTTGTGAGGGAGCTGGGTAAGAGTTGGATTCGTTGCCGCCGTGCTTCCTTGGTTCGTCCGTAAATGCTCCCCTCAAAGCCCAGCTACCGTCGTCCGGATAGGGAAATTCCGAGCTCAGCCTTGCTCGTAGACAGGTTTGTAGAGGACCTGATTGACAGCAATAGCAGCTCTTGTCCATGCGTATAAGGTATTGTCGTCCGAGTCATCACCTTCCTGTCTTATCGGAAGCTGAGCAGTCCGGTCTATCCTCCGCCCGATTCCCTGGTGCCTCGGCACCGAACAAGCATGACAGAGCGAACCCTTTGCATGTACTCTGGTTGGATAAGGTAATCATGTCAGGCACAGTTCTGGCTGACATGAGATTTGAGCAGGACGGTCTTATCTTCTTAGCGAGACAATCAGCTTCTAGATGGGGTTTTGAATCGAAGCCCCGGTTTCGAAAACATGCAGTCAGATCACGGCAGAGCAGGATCGTCTTGTCCGTGGCTTCGGAGGCCTAGCAAGGTAAGCCGTCAGTGGGAAGTGAAAGGGAAAGATCCGAAACCATCCTTGATAGACGGCGGCTTCAACAAAACGGCTGAGCTGTCAGTACCAAGGCGTCGGGACGCCGGGCAAGTCAATGTAAGAAGGGTAGCGGGGGTTTTGGATCTCGATTAAAGGCCTCTGGGGAGTCGGGACGTCAAGTTCGGAGATCGAGCAAGTTACCTAATCGGCTGATCTTGGAGGCCACTGCGACGGTAAACAGCCCAAATCGTGGTCTAGAATCGCTGAGCGGCAGGTTGGGCCAGCTCGATTAAGCCCTACGAGGCTATCATGCCACTCCCGAGGTCATCAACCTGCATCCATCCAATCGACTGCGGCATTAAGTAAGTCCAGCATCGCTTGAAACCCAGCCAGGCCGTGCAGAGCAAGCACATCGGCTCGATACCTACTGTGGATTGCCCGGGCGAGACTGGGCACGCTTCGCTGGATCTTGCCCTGCGCTGCGACAGAAGGACTTTGGAGAAGGAAAGGGGAAAAAGCAAGCTTGGCAAGCAAGAGGAAGTGACCCAAGTCACCCCGCAGCAGGGCCTGCCGCCTGACAGATCGAGCAGGGTTGGTAGTATCGGCGGCATGGACAGGGGTATTATCTTCCGAGAGCCCTGCGTGTTTCAGAAGCTTCTAAACTTCCAGGGATGTTCACGCTGATTTCCAGCCCTCACTTTCAGCCTGTCCTCACGTAGATGAAGAATCGAGATAACCGAGACCCTGCGATCTGGCGAGCCGCAGCATCAAGACGGGAACGGCGGCCTTGGATCGCGCGTGGTTCGTCTTCGCTTCGTCCCAACCATCAAACCATCGGGCTGCTGCTGTCTTCTCGGTTGCCTTCTGCGACTCGGATTCCCGATAATCCTCCGTAAGGGAAAATGGCATTGCGTGTAAAGTACGCCGTACCTGGTCAACTCGGTCCCTTAAAGGTGGACGCGGCCGTATCCATCGCGGCACATTCCACCGGACAAGGATCTCTCTCAGCTTATCGACTTGGCACGGTCGGCCACTTGCCGGACGGCTCCAGTATTGTATTGGCGGGACGGTGAACGTACGGACGAGACCTGCTCCGGCGAGGACCTGGAATGGTTGTTCTCATGTTCTGTTGACCACGGAAGCATGTCATTAAATCATTAAATTCGAATTGCCGCGTTGCAACGTCTAAATAATATCGGTACTTAGGCTCGTCTTCCGCCCTTGCGTCGGGAAGTCTAAGAGCGCCAATTCGTCGCCGCTGTCCCGTTGAAACGCCTGCAAGATTGCCTTGCCGAGTCAGTTGCGGTGATGTCTTTGCAGACAGTCATCATTATTATTCGTTAGGTTAGGTACTTACTTTAGGTAGCACACAGCACAGCCCGAAGCCAGGCTCCCGTCACCCGCGCTGGCCAGAGCAAGCAGGGAACCCCAAGTCCTCGGAAGGAAGAAAACAGGTTCTCCGGGCCCAAGACAGCCCTGGAGGTCGTGCTCTTGAAGCGTGGCTTGACAGGCGCCTATCATGCTGACCGGTGACGCTACTGTCCTCTCCGGCTTCCAAGGCCTCTATCTCCAGGAGCCACCAGCATCCAGCTCCAACGCCATGTCGTTGCTCTCTCATCAGCCTGCTTCTGCGACGGCCCAATTGTGTTCGCACGTGTCGGGCACGCATTGGCAGCGCGCAGGACTGGCGTTCCATACGTGTTCAATATCAGCGCGCGAGTCGGCGTGCAAGCCGTGGTTCAGCACTTCTCAGCCTCCCTCCCAAGCGCTGCTTTCCCCGAGTTCCCGTCAATTACCGTACGCGCCCGTGGTCCATTGAGCATCCGCATCCCACTGGCGGTGGAGGGGATTCGAAACGATCCAAGGTCCATGCTTGCTTAGCCTCCGTGAGCTATTCTGTCGGTCTGTCTGGACTGCACAATGGCATGGGCAAGCCTGGCTCGTGCTCGCTTGACTGTCTTGAGACTTGACTGCCCTCCTCGCTAGTAAGAGGAAGGCTGCTTGCATTCCTTGACGCAAACTTCACTACTAATCTAAACAACAGCCGGATCCAAGGTAGCCTGGCCTGTCGGCCTGTCCCCTGCTGGCCCTCCTGTTGCGTCATGGACATCCGCCTGAACAAACATGCGGCTTGATAAGGTAGGTTTGTTGATTTGACGCTGTTTCTGGAAACCGGCACGTCAAGCACATAGCAACGTACGGACGGTTTGCGAGGTGGGAGGTGGGAGGTGGGAGGTGCGAGGCTTGATCCATGGGGTCCATGGGGGTCATGTTAATGCTGTCGATACCCGTATTCTGGCTCTCGCAGTCATAAATAGCCATGCAGATACCCTGGCCCGGCCTTGCGGTTCCCCCCTTGTTCCCTTGCACGATTTGGATCGACTTTGCAGCCTTCATGCATCCATCATCTTGGGTATATCGGGAGCAGTGGTATGACTGATTGATCTGTCTCAGAGTCACCGTGCTTTCGGATGTTTGGTACTCCCAAAAGGGCACCGCACCAGTAGCTTGACCAGCACTCATTTAATAAGCCTTGCTCGCCCGTCCGACCCCCAACGTGCTGCCGGACTGGTCTCCATGAGGCAAGCAGTCCATTGAGTCCACTGCTCTACGACGTCGATGCAAGTGAAGGTCGGCTCCCCGCCGGGCGCCCCGGAGCACCGTAAAGGGCCCGAGGGCACCGTGAGAAGGATGCCGTCACTTACAGCGCTCAAGCGTTCGGCGCGAGAGCTGATCCACGACCGGCGAGAAGTCGGGGATACCACCAGATCGCACATGTCGACCCTACCGAGCCCCACGAACATCGACAACAGCAACAGCAACAACAGCAACAGTAACAGTAACAGCAACATCACCAACAACACCAACAACACGGCCAACGCAGACGACGCCGACGGTTCAAAACCACTACAACGACGGCCAACCAAGCGCGAGCGGATTCGCAGCCTCATCAACGGATCCAGAGCCCACAGAACGCTGCGGAAAGACGCACCTCCGCGCCGTGTTGAGGTTGAGGGTGGGAGGGTGACGAGGGAAAGAGATAATTCGCAGAGCACGGTAAGGGGAACCCCTAACCTAAGATGTCCGCCCCTACCTAGCAGGTAGATCCTCCGCCAGTCCGTACTATCCCCGACCGCGACAATGGTGGCCAGCTGCCGGCCAACTGGTAGAGCCCCACACGGGGCTCTCGGCCGACCGCCGTTTCCCTCTCTCCATCTCGGATGAGGGGACTGGCCAGAAAGAGTCTCACGATCTCAGCTGATCTTCTGTCTGTTCCTGCATGGTGGCATCACGGGTCCATTGTTTACTTCCTACGCATATTTCTCCCTTTTTTTTTTCATGCCCGTTGTCGCGGCGCGTCTTTCGTGCCATCACCAGTGTTGAAAGGCCTCTCTTCCGGTCAGCACTAACACCACTTGTACCAAGCAGGTCTCCAGCTCAGGCTCTACACCGTCATCTGATATCCCCCTGTCGCCGCGCTCATCCATCAACTCTAACAAGCCACTACCGTCGCCGCCGCCTCCTGGAACCGTTGATAAGGTCGATGGAAGACCGCCAAAGCCCGTGCTGAAACTCAATCGCATCATGGCCACCTTGAGCGAGACTGAGATTGAGAAGCTCTTCTCCGGCGCTCCGCAATTCTTCGCCCGCTCCCGAGGTCTCGCTGCCGGAGCCCCGTATCCCTCTGTCGCCTTTCCGTATGACGAGGAATTGGCCATCCGGGACTTGACTGACCACACCCAGATCGAGGACGATGCCTGGGGTTGTGTGACCGCCTGTCCTCATATCATCCAGCGCGATCCTCTGTCAGCCACTTCGCCCAGCGGCCGGAAGCGCCCGCACTTCACTCCGAAATGCCAGGAAAGGCCGAACATGCTAAGCATGCAGGGCTTGGAGAAGGGCACCATGGGTTATCAAGCTGCCTTGGAGATTTCCGTCGCCGACGCCTTGCAGGAGGAGCAGTACGGCTTCGACAGTCTGGGATCCAAGGCACACGTTATCGTGGAGCGCCGCCAACGACTCATCACATCCAAGGATGGACTGAGGCACCTCGATGATTCCAACATCATGGAGCAACTGATAAAAGTCGAAGATCGGTATGAAGCTGACCGAAGGTATATCCGTACCCAAGCCCGGGACCTCTACAACGAGCTTTTCACCAAAATTCTCTATCCGCCAGCCCGAGTGATCGACCGCGAAGACCCTTATGGACTAGCAGTGCAAATCCACGCTCTGGTGAGAATCTTAGCAACACCCAATGCTTGGGTCGACTTCTCTCATGTTGAGTGGAGGATTCGCCTGGGCCAAGTCCTTTGGGGATTCCCTCTGGACGACGCACTCGCCGATGGATCCTCAATCAATGAGGATGCTGACGCCCAGGACCGAAGCGAGGAGCGGTATTGGCTTCTGTTG
Source organism: Xylariomycetidae sp. FL0641 (assembly GCA_022376655.1). NCBI lineage: Eukaryota > Fungi > Ascomycota > Sordariomycetes > Xylariomycetidae sp. FL0641. Next base: position 136,025 of record JAJJKE010000038.1, read on the forward strand.
CAGATTCTTCTAGCCTGTGAGCTACTGGTTCGACTTGACGCAGTCACCGAAGGTGATGAATTTGGTACCCCATCCCTGTCAGCCGCCGATGTACACCGCTTCGAGAGGGAAGCCAATGCTTCTGTTAAGTGGTCACTCATCCTTGCTCGCTCATGGCTTGAGAACATCACCGTCACGAAAACGAATGCAAATGGTGCTCAGGCCGACCCGAGCACATCAAAGAGCTGGCTCGCGACCATGACGAGCAAGATGTCTCTGAAGCATGAACACATGCATGGTGCGCATTTCACCGACCACACTCAGCATCGCCACAACGCACAGTCTGAGCACATTTATGCAATCCAAGGCCGATATACGGAAAGACAAATCTCTGGGCTCATGCAGTTTGCAAGAAAGCTTCGGTGGCCTGATTCAAGGACTTCGATCCAAAGAGTGTCCGATAAGGCTTCCACGCTGGGAGAAGCTACTCCCATGAATACCCCACTACCCACCACTGGCTCTCACCGGTCGTCATACTTTGGCGGAGATAGGTCCTCCATGGATAGGCGCAGGCAGGTCATACGGAGACGCAAAGTCGAAGCCGTCCTTCATTCTTCGGGTTGGCTGTCCAAGTCTTATATCTCTGGTCTGATCCTTCCGGGGGAAGTTTTATCACACTGTCTGATGTCTACGTTGCTCGAGAACGACGTTGAAGCCATGGCCAGTTTGGGCCCCATGGCCAACCTGTGTGGGGGTTTCATATACAACGGGAAGAGCTTTTGGAGCACCGCCTGCGTGGTTGGTCGTGTATTAGCTGCTGGGCAAGGCTCTGCTGAATGCATGGGCTGGATATCCAGTGACATTACGCCCCTTGGACACCAAGATGGCTGGGTTGATATTGCCGTTGACGATATCCCTGGTAGGTTGCAGCCCTCCAAGCAACCGCGCGTTCGGGACGAAACTGACGAGAGCAGACGATGTAGCCAAGACTGGTAAGAAAGCTCGGCTATGGGGGAAACTCGCGATCGAGAAGGAGTCACTTGTTCTAGGCGATGCCGACCCTGACAGTGTGCTTCCCGCCGACTTCATCATTCCACATGAAGGCACCTATGCTGAGCGCCCACCGTCAAATATCCGGATTGACCTTAAGTCGCTCAACCTGGTCGCACCGGTCGATAGTATCCACTCTACGCCCAGCATTGAACAGCAACCTACCCCCTCGACTCAGTCCAGCACCCGATCATCCGAGATTCAGACATACCCGGCTTCGGCATCCTTTACCATGTCCCACGATGGCAGGGACCAAGAAATCGACGTCACGTACTCTCTGTCAAATGACGTCTATTTCGTGACGGCGCATCCTTGCGTGGCCTCGAGCCATGTCAAGTATTCCAAATCGCCGACTAGCCCTACGATCCAGCAGATCGATGTAGGTGGGCAGGATTTCCCAGGCAAGCCCACTGCCTCGGCCTTTTCCACAGGTAATTATCCTATAAAGGCGATATAGGCTCGCCCAATAGTTCACAGCTGACACGACTAGGGCACCCTCTACACCGGTCTTACACTTACACCGCCATCCATCTCGTCGATCTTATGAGCGAGCCCCATGCTTCGCTGGAGAGCCTTCTGAGCAGGGGCACCATGAATGCGCAGCCCCGCAACAACGCAGCTGGAATGCTCCCGAGCCGGCCGCCGCGGGTGCTGGTGGTGGACTGCATAAACGGCATGGCACCGCCGTCCTCGCCTAGAATGGCGTCTCTATCGCGCATGTCATCATCGATGTCTTCGTCGTCATTCGGCCTGGATTCCGCTGCGTCGTCGCCGCAGCTGGAGCGGCGCCCAAGCACAGCGACCTCGACTACCAGCAGCATCAAGTACGAGACGCCCGAGATGCGCATGCGACTCGGCACCCGCCGCCGCCAGTTCGGATCCGATCTCGAGATCCTCGTTCGCGCCCTCTGCGCGGAACGCGGCTGGAACGCCATCGTCAGCCGTCGACGGCGCGGATGCCTAGCCTGCGCGATCCGCGAGGCGGGCGCTCTCGGATGGAAGGTCGTGCTTCGTGTCGATTGAGGATCTGTATCATTCTTTTTGTATTGGAAGAGGCGACCGGAAACGGGAAGGCCACATATATACAAGACCAGGGCAAAGCACCAAACTTGCCGGTCTGAGTAGGATTTTTGTTGTCGGCGTTATTGTGTACGGATGGGTATTGTCATAAAAGGACAACACTGCCTTGGAGCACGTCCTGGGATACGGCTACGAATTATGAGGAACACACAGTAAGAGGGAGGGGGTTTCTACGAACTTGTAGCTATAGCATCGGATTGGACTCCGGACGTATATAGCAAGCAGGATCGGTTCTTGATCGTTTGCACCAGATACCCAGCTCTAAAACTCCGAACTAGCAACGAATGTTTGCTATGACAGAGTCTCCTCTTTGCCCGAAAACATGTTCTGTGACTGCAATGACCACGAACGTCTAGGAGCCACCTGCATGCTTGGTACTTAGGTAGATGGACCTCGGGACCCGGTTCCCCTATTCAAACCCGCTAGCCACATCTGCCCGTTCCAGCAAGAGATCAGCCGACCTCAGCCACTGGACCCTGAAATTGGAAGTGCCTATCCACCACGGGTCCTATCGATAAGGTAACAACCATTGTTATTTCGCAATCAGACCATCACCAGCACCTGCTCCTGATTCCCGCGACTGAATACGGTCCTCCTCTGAGATGGCCGATTGCGGAATGCTAGGCTTGTTCAATGCCTATTGGTAAGCCTCTAGAGCGTTAAATCGGCCGTGCGAACGAACACGTCAAACACCACCACCAACATGGCGGCCGAGGATCTCGAGCAATGGCTCGCGCAACTCGCCGCCGTCGTGCGAGCCTTCCCGTGAGCCGCCACCTCCCCCCCCCCGAGTGCCGAGCTCGCGCAGTCTTTCTGATCCTCAATTCACAGACTCCAGGCGTTCGCACGCCTCGCCTACCCCGTCCTCGGCGCCCTGCTCGGCGGCGCGTTCCTCTACTGCGCGCTCCCGCGCCGCGAGAACCAGCCGGTGCGCTACGCGGTGCCGCCGCCCAAGCTCCCGGACACCGAGACCTACCTCGAGAACCCGACGGTCCGGCCCGCCGGCACCACCGCCATCCAGTGCTACGCCCCCGCCACCGGCCGCTTCCTCGGCTTCGTCAACCCGGCCACGCCCGCGGGCGTCGACCGCGCCGTCGCGCATGCGCAGGCCGCGCAGAGCAAGTGGAGGGACACGAGCTTCGCGGAGAGGCGCGCCGTCCTCAGGTCGCTGCTCCAGCATGTGCTCGACCACCAGGAGGAGATCTGTCGGGTGAGCGGGCTGGACTCGGGGAAGACCATGTTGGATGCCCAGCTGGGCGAGATCAGTGAGTGGAATCCACCGTTGCGGTGGCCCGTTTTCTACATTGGCCGCGAGCTCCTTACTACTTTACTTACTACCTGTGCTGGCGGGGGCAATGGGTTTCGAGTGCTTGCCGTGGTCAACCATATGCCTTGACCAGCTTCCTCGCAACCGCAATGACTGACTCCCTCGGCAGTGGTAACCTGCGAAAAGCTGGCCTGGACCATCAAACACGGCGAGGCAGCGCTACGACCCAGCCGCCGCCCGACCAACCTCCTGATGGCGTATAAGCGCAACGAAGTGCGGTACGAGCCGCTGGGGGTGGTCGCCGCGCTGGTGTCGTGGAACTACCCGTTCCACAACCTGCTGGGGCCCATCATCAGCGCCGTCTTCGCCGGCAACGGCGTGGTGGTGAAGGTGAGCGAGCAGACGTGCTGGAGCGCGGCCTACTACACTTCGATCGCGCGCGGCGCCCTGGCGGCGCACGGCCACGACCCGGCCCTGGTCCAGAGCCTGGCCTGCTGGCCGCAGACGGCCGCGCACCTGACCAGCCACCCGGACATCGCCCACCTGACCTTCATCGGCTCGCGCCCCGTGTGCCAGCAGGTGGCCGCCAGCGCCGCCAAGCCGCTGACCCCCGTCGTCGCGGAGCTGGGCGGCAAGGACGCCGCCGTGGTGCTGGACTCGGCGCGCGGGGACCTGGCCCGCATCGTCGAGATCCTGCTGCGCGGCACCTTCCAGGCCAGCGGCCAGAACTGCATCGGCATCGAGCGCGTCATCGCCGCGCCGGCCGTGTACGACGCCCTGGTCGCCGCGCTCGCGCCCCGCGTCCGGGCCCTCCGCCTCGGCCCCGACGCCGACGTCGGCGCCATGGTCTCGGACGCCTCCTTCGCGCGCCTGGAGGCGCTGGTCGCCGACGCCGTGGCCGCCGGCGCCCGCCTGCTCGCCGGCGGCGCGCGCCACGCGCACCCGGACCACCCGCACGGCTTCTACTTCGCGCCGACGCTGCTCGTCGACGTGACGCCGGCGATGCGCATCGCCAACGAGGAGTGCTTCGGGCCGATCCTGACGCTGCTGCGCGCGCCCACGTCCGCGGGCGCCGACGCGGTGCGCCTGGCCAACGCGGCGCCCTTCGGGCTCGGCGCCTCCGTCTTCGGCCGGGACCGCGACCCGCACCTGCGGCACGTCGTCGACCGCGTGCGCGCCGGCGGCGTCGCCGTCAACGACTTCGCCGTCTTCTACGCCGTGCAGCTGCCCTTCGGCGGCGCCGGCGGCTCCGGCTACGGCCGCTTCGCCGGCGCCGAGGGCCTCCGCGGCCTCTGCCACCTCAAGAGCGTCTGCGCCGACCGCCGCGCCGCCCGGTGGCTGGGCGTCCGCACCGCCATCCCCCCGCCCGCGCGGTACCCGGTCCGGGGCCAGGCGCGGGCCGCCGCCTTCGTCGGCGGCGTGGTGGGCGTCGGCTACGCGCTTACGCTGTGGGAGAAGGCGAGGGCGGTCGCGCAGGTGCTGAGGAATTTGTGATGGGGGGCGGGGGGCGTGCATGAGGAGGTACCTAGGTAGGTAGGAGCTAGGTTACCTGGGTTTGGGAGGATGAGATGGATGGATGGATGGATGAGTTGATGGGTATGTATGTAAATGACATGACATGGCACGACGTTGCAGGAGATATGATAGCGAGGGGGATTCGTAGATGCCTGTCATTGATACCCCCGCTGCCTAACTTAAGTAACTTAGATGATAGATTCGTTAGGAAGAGTAAAAGCGACAACGGAAAACTCGATGTCTATGTCTACGTGGGAACACAGGATATGATGGGTACGTGAGGCCTGGAGAAACCGTGATCCATGGGCTCTAGGCTAAATGCATCATACGCAATAAGGCTACCTATCTACTTAGTACCTATCCAGGGGGGAATATAAGTCGCGATCAAAGCATGTCTCCTCGACGCTTACGGTACGGTCCGGCAATGGTGCCGTACTGGATGAGATACAGTACCTAAGCTATGAGTTCAGATCCTGCTGTTGTTGTGTCATCTTCCCCTTGCTGTCTCTCCGTGGCACTTCGCTACCTCCGCAGCAGGTGTTCGTGACTTGTCGTTATCGTATAACCTTGAACACACGCGTTGTTGTTCTTATTCGCTCGACAAACCAAGGGTAGCCGGCATGCCTGAACATCTAAGTAGGAAGTCACATACAGATTTTTTCTGTCCTATAGGCATCGGATCTTTATCTGTTCTTTTTGGTTCTACTGTTTCCGTTGTTCCTCTCATATTCTCGCTTGTCTCACAACTCTATCCCTCTAAGCCTTCGCCTCCGTATTCGCGAAGCCAAAAGCCGGGTTTCCAGGCGTCGCGTCCTGAACCTGGCCCTCAAACTTTTGCCCGTCGGCGACAGGGCCGTTGGCATCATGCACGACGTTCGCGGCGCCGGACTCGTCAATGCGGACGATCTGGACATCGACGAGCTTCTTGAGGGCGTTGCGGAAGATGGGCACCATCTCCCGCAGGGTTTGGACCTCGTCGAAGGGCAGCTGGCGCTCGAAGACGCGCTTGGGGTCCTCGCCGGTGTTGATGCGCTTCTGCAGCACCAGCATGAACGGCATGGCACGCTTCAGCTCCGCCTTGTCCGCGCTGGCCGCCGCCTTCTTCGGGTCCAGCGAGCCCGTCGACTCGTACTGCTGCTGCAGCGCCTCGCGCCACTGGTTCTGCCAGGCCGGGAACGCGCTCGCCACAAAGATGGTGAGCTTCTTCTCCGCGTTCGGGTCAAACGTCAGTTTCTTGCCCTTCTGCATCTTCTTCATCTGCCGGGCTTCCGCTTGGTGTATCGCGCTAGTGTTTGACTTGACGCTGTTGAACCTGTCAGTATGGCTCTGATGAGGAATGGGATCCGTGCTGGGGAATACGTACTAATCCCGAGCGGCCGACAAGATCGGGTCTGGCGCAGGTACATCTGGGAACAGCGCGTTCTGAATGCTGTCCTCCTTGTGAAGCAGCTCCTTCCAGACGGACTCGGCCCAATGGGGAGCAAGGGGGGTAATCACCAAGGCCTGAAGCTCGATGAAGCGGCGCACAAGGTTGGCGTGCATGTTAACACCAGTAGATCTGCAGTGTTCGCGGTACGCATCTCTAGATGATTGCAGGTCAAAGCAGCCTGCCAAGGTCAGCGAATGCGCATCCTTCCACCCATGAGACGAGGTGACTTACCGCTCTTCAGCGCAAGCTTGTACATAGTGCTATGGAAAAGGTCAGCGCACCATGATCAGGCCGGCTTCCGCAGGAGGACACGTACTCTTCATAGTGTTTTCTCGTTTCCAGAGCCAAAGCATTCAGATCATTATCGAAGATCTTGTCGAAGAAGGTGTAGTCACCTTGTCGAAGGGAGCTGTCCTCAAGAATCTCCTGGGACCACTTCCTCAACTCGAATAGGCGCAGAATAGAAGCGTTGGCGACAGTTTCTTCGAAATTCGCGTCTTCGATACCGTCACCAGCATCCGCGAGGGCCAAGCGAGCTACGGTTGTCAGAATCTACCACGGCTTGATTCGGAATTTGAATGAACTTACTCGCATCGGTGCCGTACTTCTGGAGCGCCTGACGGAGGGTCAGGAAGTTGCCGGTGCTCTTGCTCATCTTCTGACCGTTGAGCATAAGGTGCCCGTTAACTCGGAAACTACGAGGCCAGAACTTCCTCGGGAACATGGCAACATGATGGTACAGGGCGAAGGTGAGATGGTTGTTGACTGCAATAGGCGTTAGCTTCCATCTCCATGTTCAGCCTCATTGGGCCTGCCCCGAAACTTACTGAGGTCCTTGCCGGAAACTCGGACATCCATGGGGTACCAGTATGCAAACTCCCGCCTCATGTACTCCAAGTCTTCTTTCGCGATATCCGTGTCGACGGAGTCGGCGTTGTGGAAAACATAGTCCCAGACGTTATCGGTCATCTGCTCTGGGCGGATAGGTTTGGAGGAGCGGCCTTGAGTCTTGCCGAAGATGTCGCCGTGAAGGATGTGACATATCGTGTAGTAGGCCATATAGATGGTACTATCCGAGAGAGACTCGACAAGCTGCGTAGCGTCCCAGGGCAGCTTGGTTCCGAGACCATACGAACGACTGCATGCCCATTGTCCCAACCACTCAATGGTGCCTTCGAAAGCACGCTTCGCTTCGGGATAGCAGCAGTCGAAGTCGCCTCGCACGTAATCCAACACCTGCTGGTACCACTCCTTGTCACCCTCGGCGCCGTAGTTGAAGTACCATTGGTCGAGGTATGCGGCAACACAGTCGTCGCCTGAGCGGCTGATCACTTGACCATCAGGTTCCGCGTACTTGAAGGCGAGCTTCTGGTCCACTAGCAGCTTCTCACAGAGTTGCCTCGCGTCGGAAACAGACTTTCCGGCAAATTCACCATGGCACATCTTGCCTTGGTAGAAACCTTCTTTGTAGGCAATCTCCTTGGCATCCGCCAGAAGTTTGGCATCTTTAGGCGAGTTGATGCCAAGCTGCTCGTACAGTGCCTTGGCAATCAAATTACCTCTCGGAGTCTCGATGATGGGGATGATCTCCTTGTCTATCCACTCAGCCTTGATGCCGTAGAAGTCCGGCTTCTTCTGGAGCGCCAAGGTGGTGGCATAGTCATCGGGACTGTCTGAGGGCACACAGGTAACAACACCAGTGCCCTTGGTGGGCTTGACTGTCTCCATGGGCAAAATGCGGATGCCCTCCTTGTGCACGGAAAGGGGTGCGCTTACAAGGGTACCCACGAGGTCGGAGCCCTGGAGCTTGAGAACCTCGGGCATGGAGCCCCAGGCAGGGCCAACTCCTTGGTACGACATGTTCTACACCACCGTTAGCTTCTACCTCTCACAGTGATGTGATAGAACTGGGCACAACTTACCCGGGCGGCTCTGCTAGAGGTAACAATGAACTCATCATTGTTCTCCGAGAGCTGGAAGATGCCGTACTCGACCTGAGGTCCCACGAAGCAGCAAGTTTGGCCGTACATAGTCTCCGGGCGCAGAGTGGCGGGAACGAAGTAGACCTGGGCATTCGAGGGTAGCTTGTCGCCGACGGCAGCCTTGGCACGTTCCGACCACTCGATAGTGCGAAGCTTGACACAAGTGTATTCCTGGACGGTCACACCTTCTCCTGAGCTTCGGTCGTGGTCTAGGCATGCCTGACCGTCCTTGGGACTGTAGACGGTGTACCGCTTGCCGAAGCGGATCTTGGCCTTCTCCTTCAGGCGATTCATCTGCCAGCGGACGAAAGCGTCGTAAAAGGGGTTCGCATCGGTCGTGACCATGGACCGTCGCCAGTCCACCCGGCCACCGAACGCTGTCAAATCCTCCTTGCAGATCCCGGGGAAAACGGTCAACCAGTGGGCGGCATCGGCGAACTTGTGGATTTCGGCCGTGGGTATCCCCAAGGATGTCATGATCTAGCCTGGTCAGCCAGCCCTACGCCGCAGCTCCCTCCAGGTGAAGGCATACCTGAAACTGGTACTTCATGTTACCCGTCTTCGCTGCGGCCTTGCTCTTGGTGCCACCGAACTTGGTAGGGTCGGCCTTGGTCTTCGCGTCGACTGCGAGGTTCTCGAGGTCGACCTCGACATCGGAGTAGCGTTCGAAATTGGTACCAAACATCTCCACCTCGCGAGCAAGCTTGTCGGCGGCGGCCTTGATAGGCATGCCTGTGCAGTGGAAGCCCTGAGGGAAGAGGGTCTTCTTGCCCTGCATTCTTGCGAAGCCAGCCGCGAACTCTGGATATTGCCGTTAGCCAGTACATACCCAAAAGGCTGTCGTCAGAGGGGTCGTTCGTACCGATCTTGGACGCGGTGAACGCGTGACCAGCATGCAGAGTACCGTTCATGTACGGGTACGCCTGGGTACCGTAGAACTTGGGCACCGCGCCGTTATCGCCCGCAGAGGGTGCATCTTGGTTGAAGAGGCCGGCCTCCTCCCACTCGCGCTGGTACTTCTTCTCGGCCTGTACGACGTACGTTTCAGTCAATGGCTGTCGGGCAAGCCGGATGGGTTGGATGGGTTGGAGGTTCGTACCGCGATGAGCGAGTCACGCTTGTCTGTCTGCAAAAGGCGGGTGTCAGTCGGGCTGTCTCTTCTTCTTCTTCTTCTTCTTCTACTTGGCTGGTGCCAGACACGCGGTGCGACGGCTTACGTTCTCGATCTTCAGGGTGTTCTCGTTCTGGCCGGTGGCCGCTTCTATGGCGGTGCGCTCGTCTGCTGCCATCTTGACAGTGGGAATGCAGAGGCGAGTGTGGTAGAGTCGGTGTGGTGACGGCAGGCAAGCGAATCGCTGGAGTGCAGCTGTCACTCGTCGCATTCCCTGAAAAATATCTGCCCCTCCGTTAGCCTCCAAGTCGGGTGGGAGTCATTCTGCTCTGCCCCGCCATCCAGCCCGCCTAGCTGGGGCGTTCCCGTCTGCCTCAGCAGGCAAGGAGGGGGGGCTTGGGGCCGGCCGGGCCTGCTGTGGGCCATCCCCCTCCTTTAGGCCCGAAAAAGGCAGATGCACACATGCAAGGGCATCTCCAGTACTGTATCACCATCAACAACCAGTCAACCAACAACCAACCCCCTTATTGATTGAGCGTACTTGAAAGGGGCCATTGACGTGGCCGAAGACGAACTGGCTACCAACTATTTCTAGAACTTGCCAGGCTAAACGTCGTCGAAGGTACTTCACCTAGGTACGGTATGAACTGGGGATCTCTGGTCAGCACATACCAGCCAGGTACCGGTATCACGTACTTCCGGGTGCACGAAAGAACACTGAACAGAGGCTTGGGCATAAATATCTTGTCTCTCTTCACCTCCACTTGCCCATCTGTCTTCCATGTGCCGACGTATTATAGTCGCTGATTAAGATATTTACTGCTTCGTGCCCCGCGAGCATTCCACCCAAGTCGTCCTCCCATTTCGACGTATATACAGAGCGGGTACCAGTTCCCTTTGTCGCGTCCCGCAGCATCATCCTATGATCGCCATGCATGCATAAATGCCATTGCCATGAGTTCTTCGGAAAGGAAACCTCTCCTTTCTTTTCGCGGAACGCCTATCTCTCGTCTTGCCCAAATCGAGCTTCGAACCAAAAATAAACCAAGCAAAGGAAATAAACGAGAAATGAAGTGAGGCTGCACCAGACATCCGCCAGGTCGTGTACAACACGGCAAACTCTAGATATACTAGAAAGCCAAAGCAGACCTCGTTGCCGGCGGCCCGTATCATCATTTCGTACATGCCATCCCGCCCTACGCGGGGGCTTAACGCCAACGCTGTCGCGAAAACCCAATGACAAAAAGGTGTATAGGATCGGCGGCCAGATCAGGACGACAGAACCAAGACGTCACGCTATGTTGCCTTGATCGTGGTTCGAGCGAAAGATTCCGAGGCACAGGGTATCGTACTGCAAGGAAAGTGCGAAAGGCAGAGGGTGGTGAAGGTATGGTGGAGGTACCTCTGGAATCGACGTACGCGCTCACTCTTGCTCGCGGAGGTGGTTGTCCTTGTTATGCGCGAATGCTGACTTGAAAGACTTGCCTCGGGTACGTCTGCGGATGCGATTGACGATCCCGCTGCCTTGGCCTTCTTGCCCCTGAGATTGCGTCGATTCAAGTCTATTCAACATCGCCGCCGACGTGAACTCATTGGTGGCCTCGTAACTTGGCCGCACCTTGTCCATCGAAGCCCGCATACGGTCATACGAAGGTCGGACTCGGTCAAAAGAAGGGCGCACCGGTATAGGTGGTATGTCCGCAGGTTGGCTTACAGGCAAGTCTATCGATGATGCGTGCTCGTGTCTCGTATAGTTCGTGCCGTCGCTTCCATTGTGGCTGCGGGCATTGTGTCCGGCAACGGACTGTGTCGCGACAGACGGAGGATATATCGGACGCAAGTCTTCGTCGACGCTGACGTTTTGTGGAGGATACCGCCGTTTCTTCTTGGAAGACTTCGAAGAGCTGGAGATGCTTGACTTGCCAGGTGCTTCCTCGCCATCCCGTTCTTCTTCCTTCTCCTTGATAACGTGGTCGAATTTGCCCTGCGAGATCTGTTCTCTGATGATATCGACATCACGGGGCCAATATACTTTGCGCAGAGCTTTGATGGCGTACCGAGGAGCAATGCAGATGATCGGGGTGATGATGAAGGTGGCCCAGAAGGAAACTTCGCCGTACAGCTGAGGGGCAGCATCGTAGAATTGTTGAGCGTACGTCGAAGAAGTGTACACACCCGTCCAGAAGAAGATGAAAAGATCACTGATCGCGAGGATAAGGAGCGTGAGCCAGTCCCACCGGTAAGTGTTGATGAGAATGTACAGGTTGATGGTTAGGACGGCCGGGTGTGCGACATAAGCACCAAAGCGAAAGCGTTCGTCCATGTCGAGACCGTTACCCGTTACGGCCGTGGTTCGTGCAAAGACCAGGTATGGGATGAAGAAACTGATTACACTTTGGTAGATTCCGTCGAACATGTAGAGCCTGGACACGGTGAGTAAGAGTATGACGGACAGAGCGGCATGGGCAAACTTACCAGAACTTGTGCTGTGTCCACTCAAGGCGCTCTATGCCGCGGCGGTAGAGCTGCGGAACAGCCAGGGAAACCTTGTCCGATACATCTTGGTCCAACACTCCGATGGTGATGGGAAGAATGGAGGTGAAGGCGAGGTTGAACATCAGGATGTACGTGTAGTCGAAAAGGTAGGTGATGTCGAAGTTGCAGTAGCATTGGAACCAGAAGATGGTGAATGTCCAGATCATGTTCTTGTAGAAGAAGTTGGCGATGGCTTCCGCCATTCTTCGGTAGGACCATCGGCCATGGACGAGTACCACGCGTTGCAGGAAGCGGAATTGTCCGATAGCGTAATCTGCTGACATGACAGCCTGGCGACCTTCAACACCAGCAATACCGATACCGACGTCTGCCTCTTGGATCATGGCCACGTCGTTTGCGCCATCACCAATGGACAACGTCATCACATCTAATCCCGTTTTGACCATGCCGACGACCGCAGCTTTTTGGGCAGGGCTGACACGGCAGCACAGAACAGACGCGCACTGCTTGCAAAGGAGCAGGAACTTCTGCTTCAACGTCTCGTCGAGAACCCACTTGAGGGTGAAACCATCGATGATAAGGGCGTGCGTCGGAGCTGGCGGTTCGTGGCTTTTTCGAGCTACTGCAAGGTCTTCATCGCTTCCAGTGATGTTGAACACTTTCAGCTTCTCGTCGAGCTGCTGCTCGACATCGTGCATGAAGACTTCGTCCGGAGTGTTGCCGGATTCATCTTCCCGTACCTTAATGTGGATCAGCTCCATATCGTTGTTGAGTAGGTTGCAGGAAAAGCCGATGTTGATAGCGGTCTCGACCTTGTCTCCTGTAAGAACCCAAAGTTTGATACCAGCGTGTCCTAGGAGTTCGATGGTATCCGGCACTCCGTCCTGGAGACGGTCCTCGATCGCTGTTCCTCCAAGCAGGGTCAAATCGCGTTCGATCTTGTCGGCCACTTCTTCCAATTTCTCGTCTCGGTCTTGGAGTGCTGTGGCAGCCTTGTCGTGCTCAGTTCGCCATTCGAGGTACTGTTCCTCCGTGAGAGTGCGTTCGGCTATACAAAGCGTCCGCAGGCCTTCTCGGGCAAACATCTCCAGATGCTCGGCTGTTGTCTTTCGCAGCTCAGCTTGCTCGCCTCGCTTCAGACGTGAGTATATAATGCTGTCCGCACCCTTGCAAAACAAGATTATGCGGCCGTCGGGCATCTTGACAATGGCACTCATCCGTTTTCGACTCGAATTGAACTCGATCGTGTTCAGAACCTGGTAATGGACTTCCTCGCCCATGACATTTACTCTGATGCCATCGCCAGTGTGCCCAAGCACGGTAAACCCCATATCCCTAGCTGTGGCTACAAGTGCAGCCTCGTCTGGGGACTGGGCTCTGAACTCGATTTTTGGCGGGTCGCCAGGGACGTGGTCTGCAATAACCGTGTGGCAGAGCGCCAGAACCAGCATGAAGTGTGCATTCGCCTCTTTCTGCTCCGGGCCGGATCCCCCACGCAGGTCGTCGACAAAGTCGGGAGCGATGAAGGTAACGTTCTCATCGTGGAGATAAGGGTTGTCGTGAATCTTCCGGAGTCCATCGATGGCGTGAAGCTTGCCGGCAGCAATTTGTTGACGCGCTTTCTCGGCTTCTTTGACGACATCGATGCCCATTCGCTTCTGCATACCCGCCTGTGCTTCGGTGTAGGCTTCCCCGTACGGCTGGCCGTTGATGGTGGCTTTCTTGAATTCCATCACATTCTGCGTGAGCGTGCCAGTCTTGTCGGAGAAGATATACTCGATCTGGCCAAGGTCATCTGAAATGTTCCAAGACTTGGGGACACACGGATAATCGATGGGCTCATAGTACATCTCGACGTCGCTGTAGATGAAGATCGCTTGCAGTGTGCGAACGATCTCGAGCGAGATGTACAAGGAAATCGGGACCAAGTTCTGGAAGACGATCAGAGCAGCAAAAAAGGTGATGAAACCTGTCATGGCCGGTGTGCCGCCTATAGAACCGTAGTCGAACCACGCGGTCGATGCATCGTGTTTGGCCCAGGAAGCGCCGTTGACCAGGGCACAGAGTAAGCAGATAGCGCCGAGAATGCCAAAGTTGCAGAGGACATTGAAGTTCATCTCACGGGCAATGCGCGCTCGCTTGCTAGGCGTGATCCCCGCGTTCATCATGATTTTGGTATCGTGGCCGGTGAAGATGACGATTCCGAGAACCCATTCGGTGTTTCTCAGGTTGCAGCCACGTAGCAGCAAGTTGTCGATACTGATCGGTTCTGTCATATCCTTCACTCCCATACCTTTGACGGGTTGCTGCCACCTGATCGCGCCGCTGTACTTGTAGAGATTGGGTTGTGCCGGTTCACTTTCGATAGAGAATTGGGCCCGTTCACAGTCACGCGCGTGCTTCAAAGTTCGACCGCATTGCAACGCTTGCCGGACCTTCAGGTTAGTCTCTCCATCCAAGTTCTTGGTTTCCACGTAACAGGCTCCATCGGCGTCGGAGGTGGATAGCACGATGATGTCCGCGGGCAACTCGTCATCGTTGTACAAGCGTACAAAATCGCCGACCTGCAAATTTTTCCATGCGTCCCTGTGGAAGCGTGCATTGCCTGTGTATTCGAGATCATAGTTGATGAGATCGCCTTTTTCCTTGGTGAGCAGGTTCTGTGGGGCACCGTCAGGCGTCAAGACCTCCATGGGCCGATCGGGAAGGTCAACGGGAGGTTCCTTTTGTTGTGGCGGCAGAGGCGAGGAGACAGGCGTCATTTCCAATTCTTCATGAGCTGACATGAAGGATGTATGGCCAGTGCGCGGAGAGAGCACCATCGACTCGCGGTTGGGGGCTTTCGTCTCAATCGATGGGCGGGGATCGGATGAGTCCTCATGGACCCCAGGCTTCTTAACGTCCTTCTTCCAGAGGGATTGGATGAGGCGCCATAGCGCAGCCATGTACTTCGTAGTCGCCTTCTTGATTTTCCTCCAGGTCGAGACGTTATCCTCGGCAACGTTGACGTTGTTCCAACCAATAAGACGATGAACGGGGGCATTGTTCAATTCGTTGTCTAGAATCGTCCGGCGATAGTCCTCAATCGCATCCTTGATAGCGGTGACCACGACAATGAAGATCAAGGGTACGGCGTTCAAGCCGGGATTGGTCCCTCCGAAAATGGGGAAAAACTAGAACCGGGTTGGTCCTCGTTCGGCATAGAGAGACAGGGAACGGGGCGACTTACCACAAGAATTACCATGAAAAGGAAGAAAATGTTGGCGATGTTGTGGAATTGAAACCACAAGTTCTTCGGTACGAAGGAGAGCGGCGTATACTTGGCGGTCCGAATCTTGTTCCTGGCATAAGTCCGAGCAGGATTGCCCTCCTCGTCCTTGAACTCATCTGGCAACGGCTGGTTAAAGAAAACAACGCGACCCTCATCCTCGTCATCTTCTATTATCGTGTTATCATCGTTGGACTCGGCGTTCTGCTCGGGGGCAGCATTGTCGTCGGGGTTGTTTGTTTGGTTTGTTGATGAGCTCCCATTGGAGCGACTCGTACTACCGGACTCGCGTTTCTTCTCATTCGAACCCGAGCTCTTATGTGTATTTGTCTTGCCTGCAAGCGAAAGTCTCTTCAGGCCGCTGCTCTTGACAGTGAGCTTCCGGGTAGCCCATCTCGCTCGGCTGGTGGCAGGGTCGGGATGGCCATTCGGCGCACCCTTCTTGGCCATGGTCAAGAAGTTGCGGGCAAGGCCCGTGATGGCCTCCTATATCCGCCAGGCTGGGCTTTGGCAGCCGGTATCCTCCTCCCAAACGCAGAGCCTGTGGTGGAAGGCGGCGGACCAAGTCTGCGCGATCATGCAAGAGAGCACAGTGTCGCACCAAGACGAGGGCGATTGGACCATCGACGAGTTGTCGCCTCTACGTCCAGTCGGCCTCGCACACTGGTGACTCGTCGACACAGGAGCTTGACGAGGGAGCAGATGGTGGTTGTCGGAGGAGGGGGACGGCGGACAATCGGTGGTGGGTGGATGGGTGGGTGGCGGGTGTGAAGGGAGGAATGATGGATGGTGTTGTTGACGACGGGACGGTAAGGACAGACAGACGTGCAGGCAGATGGACGGATTGGTAGGCGGGCTGGGTGCTGGTGCTGGTCCTGTCCTGTTCTGGGCTGGCCTGGCTGGGCTGGGGGTGGCTCTCCTGCACTGGCGGCGACGGGGACTGGCTCGGGTGGAAAGGGAGCGGCGGAAAGTTTTGTTCAGGCGCTGGCCTGGTGTGGTGCTGGGCGTAATCTGCGAACCTGTCGGATGGACCGGGGTTGAGCGGCGGCCACTTGAACCACCGTGCCAGCACACACTGGCCAGTGCCCAAGCCAACGTCCACCCACTGCCCGGCACAGGCACACACAGGCACACACAGGCACACACACAGGCACCCAGGCACTCTGACGGACGGTGGGCAGGGCAGGGCACCACAAGACAAGCCAGATGCCTGCAGGTGAGGGCTGAGCCTTCCACTCACTGTTCCCAGTCCTGCCAGTGCTACTATCCAGCCAAGCCCCAGCATGCTCGGCTTTAGGCATAGGCCCGGCAGCCAACGTGAGTACCCAGGTAGCCAGCCAGGTAATGTGACGGCCCGCTCCAGCGCTCTGTTCAGGGGCCAGGCCAGCTTGGACACAAAGGGATGGAAGTCATTCATCAGTGTTGCACACTGCCACTTGAAGCTCTGCCGCTCCCGAAGTAGTAGCAAGGAGTCCAACGGTGTGCTTGTGGCTGTACCGTGCCGCAAGCTTGAATGCGATTATGATTACAACCTCCCTTTCAGGCAATGCCCACTGATCAAGCTTCTTCAGGGGTTCAACACCAAACACACCAAGATCTTGCTTTGCAGGTCTTCATATCTTACTTACTTACGTACTACCTACCTAGGTATCTTCGGGAAAGCACTCGACTTTCAAGAACTTCTACTTCTCGCGAGGATTCACCTACTGTGGCAACCACTTGCCACTAGGGAATCGCACGGCTAATCTTCAACGGTCGTATCAATGAAAGGCAGACAGAGGCAATTTCGCACCACTCATCGGGGTAAAGTCTTTGTGCAGATTCGGCAGAGTCTCCATTCATTGGGCTCTAGTGAGCCTCCTAGAGTCCTAGCACACGGCCGATAGCTGTTCAGGGGCCTCTAGTTCTGACTCTCGAGGGAAGCATTGGTAAGCAACAAAAAGGCGGAAAAGGGTCGAGTCTCGCCAGTGCTGAATGCCGAGTGCTCTGGTCTCTGCTGCACTGTGCAAGCCTCAACCCCCAACGCCAATGGGTGCCATCCGAGGATCACACATACAATTCGGCTGAGAATGAGATTTCCGAATTGCTGCCGTATGTTACAATGCCCTCAATCGTCCTCGCACACAACCAAGACGAGATGTTGGGCTGGCGGTGGCGGAAGTGAGCAAGGCGGATGTCATCGTCTGACTCTAGCGAGTCCGTCGTCATTGAAAAGGCGAAGAGCAAAGGTATGACATCTTCTGTCGCTGATCGAGTCTGGTAAGTCTGGGGACTCCGATCCTTCCGCCCTCTTGGGGGACGTGGAAGAATGCCACCGAGACAGGAACAGGCGAAAAGTGATGCAACCCATCAGGGAGCATTCCCCAGCCGTCGCAGCGGGCATCTTTTACTTGGCCAGTTATAGGTCCCGCCGACCTCTGACGGTGTCCGACGCGGCCATCAATTAATTGATCAAGGTCGGCAGGAGCAGGCACTGCTTCCTTTCTGCTTTCAAGTCAACTGCGAAAAGTACAGCAAATGGAACTCCTGATATACGGTATACGGACGACGGGCGACGGACGACGGTAGACGCGAGACGGTAGACGCGAGACATCGTCCTCCCAGTAGCTTAGGTTGCCAGTGATCGTGTACGTTCCATACAGCGAGAGCACGCGAGATGTTCGTGGTCTCAATGCCCAAGCAGCAAGCCAAAATCCCGCCGTGTGGTCGACAGGACCCTGGATCTCGGTTCAGTCGATTGCGCTGCACAAAGAGCACTCCGTGGACAGGGCGAGGCCGGATCTACGGATAAGGCAGCTGGAATACCTCCCGGCCGGACGCGGTTGCACGCAAGGCTGTCTGGTGACACGGGTGAGCGACATTGAAGACTGCAGACTCGATTGGCCGCCCCAAAATCACAGTGCCCAGAATGACAAATGGGATCTCGAGGGCCGCCATCTTTCACCGTGGCGTCCCATATAATGCAGCTCGGTGCTGGAGGTGACCCAGGACCCTAGAAAGGCACACACAATCACCAACAGTGGCCAGGAGTGATGTCAGATTGCGGACATCGAAGTGGTGACGGTGAGTAGGTTTACCATGGGATATCGTCGGCCATTCGGGGAGTCAGTGCGACACCCGAAACTGGCATCTTCACAAGTACCATCATCATATTTCATCGATTCCACGCAGCAGTCCCAAAGAACAACTCGCGCGAGAACGACTCAAGTTCTGTCAAGAAGCAAAGTGGTACAGTATTCGGTACTACTGCGTACGGTCTCGTTCGGGGTCTCGTTGAACCCGATAAAAGCGAGTTGGGTGAAATCCACCCACCCAAAAGGGAAGTTGGGGCTTGTCAGATCTCGCGATGGGCCTCAAGCGGGTTTCCGGTTTCCAGACGTCCACGGGTCTGACCATTCACATGCAGGCAGGCTGTTACGGTCTGACTGTCGCCGACTCGCCGTTATAGGTTACAGCCTCGGGAGGAACAGGTGAGACACCACGACACCACAGAACTGCCAATCCGCCGCGCGCTTGATGAAGAAGATGGACGCCTGCGCCACAAGATCGCGCACGCCCAGGCACGCCAGGAATTCGCGTCTGACTGATGAGAAGGCTGATGCAGTGTGCAGTCTGGCAGTGCTGCTGCTATCTGGGTGTGACAGGAGTTTCCCAACTCCTTCTGCTCCTTTTAGCCTCGAGCGCCGCTGATTCGGGATCCTTAAATTAGATGCTCGACATCGTACATGTAGCCAGGGCCCGAAAGCGGCCCCTAGACTGCTTGGCTGCGAAGCCATTCCGTAAGATACCTGTACCTACAGTAAAGCAAGCCTACAGGTAAGTCAGCAGCCCCGCTCTCTCCCATCCGTTTCGAGGCTGTACAGTTTCTTCTCTGCCAGGCACCGCCAGGCTAGCGGGCTGTTCAATGCTCATACACGAGAAACTTGGTTGTTGGAGACGTCGAAAGTGCGATGTCTGCAGTATAGGTAGGTAGGTAGGTAGGCAGCCGTGCCAGCCTGGGAGAGATCGCAAAATGCCGGACTCTGGGGTTCGGGGAGCAGAGTTGGATTCTACGTGGACCTGACTGACTCCTTCACCATCCTCGACCACCCGCAAACCCGTCTGACACGCTCGACATGCCTTGCTTGGCTGGTTCGACAGTCCTAGTCCGTCCGAAGGGTAACCCGCAGCTCTGAGACCGGCAACGCTTGTCGCTGATCAGAAGAGAGTCGCGGAGCCAAGGACCTGGGCGAGACCTGGCAACCTGGACTTGAGCTGATGATGCGACTCTGGCACAACATCCGGGCTCAGATTGAGTTGTTTCACTCGTGCCAGAGGTTCAGCGCAACCCCGTGTACGATGTGCGTGTGTGTGTGTGTGCGTGTGTGCTTCGTCCTGCTGCTGCGTCACTGTTGAGGGAGGGCTTGATTGATTAAACTGCAATCCATCCCGGGTTGCGTCTCTTGAGCCTTGAGCCTTTGATGAAGCCCCGCCCACTGCAGTGCCTCCTTTTCCACGGCCTCGGACTTGATGTACTTCGGACGGTCGGGGATGCGGGCGCGCAAGCAGCGTTCAAAACACACGCAACATAGATGCTAATAAATGCGTACCTTACGTAGCGAAAGCAAGAAAATAGAACGACGACGTCTGTGCATGGGATGGGCAAGTGCAAGTGCAAGAGGGCAAGAAATGAAATGAAGATCGCATTGACGACCGATTGCGTTGGCGGCTGCGACCCTATTGCGCCGGCATATCGCGATCAAAGTACCACTTCTCCCACTTGGTAAGGCGATCCACGGGTGTTCATCCACTCACCTGGATCGAATAATGAAGAGCGCTCCGCTCAGGACAGGCGTGGGCAGGACGCCCTTGACGCCTCATCTTTCCGAAACTCCGCTCCAAATTAAAACCCCGGAGGACCAACAACACGCGCGTTCACTCATCAGCGATTCGGCGCCCGGTGCAAGGCAAGGTGGCAGCGGTGCCTGACCGTGACGGCTCGCGTGCGCGCTGGACAGTGGAGGAGGCTAGGCGACTGACTCCACGGCCGCGGTCCACGGCCCACGGTACGGGGGGGCAGAAGGGAGAGAGGGGGGATGGGGGAGCCAGTGAGCGCTGCGCTTCCGCAGCTTCCAAGTTCCTCTTTTCTCCATGGCACGATGGAGCGCAAAACCCACGACGCCGGGCGGCGCAGCGGGCGAGCGCTTCGGCGTCTGTATTTTTATCCCGTCGCTTTCGCCATTTTCGCAGCTGCGACGCGCCGATCTCTCGACCGAAAAGGAAACACGGGCACCTGCGAAGGGGCCCGGCCAACCAGCATAGCACCGCCCAGAACTGGGAATTTCGCGGAACTCCAGCAGGTCCAGTCTCCTCCTCCTGCCTGCCAGTGAGTAGGTAATGAGTGACAAGAGTGACCTGTCAGCCCGACGATGCGTGCACCACACGGCGATCGTCAGGGACACACACACATACACACCCACGCACACGACTGCTGGCTGCACTGATCTCCGCGAACGGGCATGACGGGCTTGCCCTCCTCGTCAACCTGGGGAGAGGATAATAACCACCACCAACGAGCGAGCACTTGGCATCTCGGCGCTCTGGGAAAGGGGGTGTCGAGTGTGTGTTTGGCTCTTTGGCTCTTTGGTTGCTGGAACGACTGCTCGACTGCATTGCACGCCGCAACCCGACAGCCTGGCATTCCTTCCACCGGGCCAACCACAACCGACCAGCGTTTCAGGCCGGTGTCCTATTCCCGACGCCGACCTCGCGTTGATCTTTCCGTCGTTTGACCAGCTCAGCGCTGACACCCGAGCACCGTTGCAGCATGGACCTGGCTCGACGGTGGACTCTGCGTAGCGGCTTGTCAGTTGCAAATACATACAACTTTATGGAATCCGAATGGTCTTGGAGACGTGCACGCTTACGCGGATCGCGATGCAGTGCTACGGTCCCGCTGCGCGCACTCGACCAACTGACTGTCTACGAGGTTCCCTTGCCTTGATTTGAGCTTTTGCGCCTGCACGCTGCGCGTCGCGGCCAGTAATATAGTTGGCCTCCCTGCATCACATCTTACTTGCCTATGCCATGATCAACCTGCCCCCAACCCACCTCCGTCTTCGACTTCGTCTCGCTCACGTCCAACGGCGTCAGACAGCCGCCACCCGGATCGGCGCTAACCGCCCGGGCTGTCCGAAGGCAACACCCGCGACGTTGGTCCAACATTAACCATAACGGCCATCAAGCGGGCTGCGGGCTTCGGGCATCGAAACGGCGCTCGGCGCCCGGCGACAGAGGATCATTCCCCGGCTGCTTCCGGATCCGGCATGCGTATGTGCGGCTCCGAAGTGTATGCGGCGCTCCTTTACTTGGTAAGTCATGATCTATGGGGCCAATGATATCGTGACGCTCTCGTAAGCTTGCTGCCGTCGGAAATACGTTTGACTCGTCATAAGTAGCACGATGACTATGGAGTGTTGCGTCCCTTCTTGTGATGTAAGCGGGATGTCCTGCCCTGAATGTTGCTCCACGGTGAATGATCATATTCCCATGGCCGGCCATTGATGAGATTGTCGACGGGCACTGGCTAACCCCAGCTTCGTAGATGCATACGATAGCGCTGGTTGCATGTTGGATGTTTGGCGAGGGGTGGCAGAGAAGTAGTTCTTTCGACGTTACATTATTACATATATCCCCTGGAAAAGGACTGTGGGAACGATTGATTATCTATCTTGGTTTTCGAGGGCTCGAGTAGTGGCAAGTGTGACTATTAAGAGTTGAGCTCACGTTGCTTGTGCCAAATGGCAGACGACACTCGACCTCTTTGGTGGGACTCCCGCTCAGTCTGGTGGCCTACGTGGAAGTGACCGGTGATACAGTGGCCTGTTTACCGTTGGACGTCGTTCTTTCACGCCAATCTAATCCATTTAAACTCCTCGAGGACGTGACAGAGAAGCATCGTGGCTGTGGATACACCTGCGGTGGCTGTTTGTGAGGAATCCGCAAACCGAGGTGGTTCCATTTCTGAGGTCTGAGTGATAACGTACGGAAGATGTCACTCGGCCAGATACAGGCAGGAAAAAAGAGACGAGGGTCGAGAACCTTAGGTCTTCGCGCGAAGGCGATGCAGAAGACATACGTACTTAACAGATATACATACACGTGGAGCATGCTTCATTGCGTATCGTTGACGGCGATAGAGCCCTCCGAGACTGTACGGGGTCGAATATATCGGTGTTTACGTATAATACCTCCCTACACTAGTCTCATGGTGATGATCTATATACATTTCAAACATATGTCCAGCATGTGCTTCAAGTGCCAGTGATGTAGATGCTATTAGTTGATAGCCTTTTGTGGCAGTACTGTGCAGGTGCTTGTACGGAGGTTCAAACCAAGACATCAGGCGGAAGGATGATAAGGTACGGCGAATCGATGCGTGCCGGGGACGGTTAGATCAACAAGCATGGGAAACTGTTCGGTAGCGTCACAGGTACAGAAGTCGCCTCCAAAAGGTAACACGGATAAGTGCAGACGTAATGGCCGGGAAGGTAGCCAAGGGGGTGCCCTGCGGCGGATACATAAGGAAGATAAGGTCCTGGGAGCAAGAAGGCCTAATTGTCGTCGCCAGAGGCAGTTCAAGGACTCGGAGAAAATCAAGAAGAAATGCAAAAAAAGCTCAGTTCGACTGTGAATCGAACCTACGAAAAACGCCAACTTCGGAAAACCTCAATACTCGCAAGTCAACGGCACGCAGAACCGGTTGAGCTAAGGTAATCTCGGTGGGGGTTTATCTCTAACCTCTTGTCACCCAGGGATACGTCCTTTTTACGGGGTCGGCTGGAAGATGCTGTTATTATTTAGATATATAAGACCTCTGCAGCCTCCGATGCTTCCCCCTTTCAGGCCTCGCCTATTGCCCCGGCGTTGAGCCCCGCCAGCTGCGCCCTCGGAAGGAGCTCTCTCCCCTGTGCACCCGTACTGCCGCCATGTTAGCCACTGACTTGTTGTTCCGCATCGAAGGTGAGGCCAGCCGGACCAACAGCCACCCCCTGATCGATCCCCTGACCTGCGGACCATGCCACACCGCACGTAGCTTATACCTCCATGCTGTAACCAGCACATGCCACATCCCACGAGCTACCAGCTTCGTCTAATGCGTGACCACACCACCTGGATCTATAAGAATCAAATTAGAACCCAATATATTTATATCTCGCGATACCTATCACACCCTGTCCATGCTCCTCCATGCTTCCATTTGCCTTTCAAGGGTATGGCTAAGCATCATCGTTGCCGAAGCAGTGTCATTCCTGACAACTTCTCGTGCCGATTATTCGCTGCTGGGTTATTCTGGAGGTATTTCGGGCACTCTCTACCTCCTTTCCTTCTACCCCGGGGAAAGGATAGTGCATAGGTAGTAGGAAACATTGTGTCCGGTTTACGAAGAGCCACCGCCATCGTTCGGAGATGCCTGTAAGCCAATCAACTTTGTTGCCCAGTATCATCTGGGTAGAATAACCATACGCTTCCTACTCCCATGAGATGTATATCCCCGAAGAAAAAAAAAATGCCACTGACGACCTAGTTTGGCCGGTGAAGTAGGGAATTAGTCGACGCAAGTTCACGTTAGGTGTCCGTTCAACAGAATGACTTGACGAAGTCTTCACACAGCTGCCTTGATCGCACCACACTACCGATGGAACATGAGCCTTAAGTCAACACAGCCTAGTAATAAGGGGTAGTGTTTGGCCGACACCATTCATGACATCCTTTACTGGTCTTGCCGCTGCTGGGAGATCGAGAGCAGAGGAACCATGGCTACTTCTGGTATCTGCTTATTCAGAGGACTTACAGTCCCTCATGCTCATGCATTTTGACCTTGTTGATAAAGCCTCGAATCGCCTCGGCTGCTCTTGTCATCCCGAGTTGAAGATAGATTGCTTCAGTAGCCCGTGGAGCCCTGCCCCTATTTTCCAATTCATGGGTGGGCGACGGGCGTACAACGGCTCGCAAATTGGGATCAACCAGGTACTTTTTGCTCAGAGCCATATATCAACGTGTTGCATCAACCAAAGGCTCGATGATTGACAATTTGGTGTCGAAGATCGAACTGGGAAGGTGAGATGCGTCCATGCTTTGTTTCGGTGGTCGTTGAGCCGTGACGTGTTATTCGATTGGCGGTTATTCAGCTAAGCATCACAGTGGGGAATCGGGTCCTTAAATGGATGTTCGCAGCAGCGCCTGCTAAACCCGAAGACGCGTAGCAATTGTCACTCTTCGAGCGCGTCTCATGATCTCCGTACCGTTCTGCGCATTTATTGGCATCGAGGCATCTGATTACCTGGGACATCCCATCCAACTCGTCCTGCAAGTTTCGTGTGTCGGATGTAAGCCGATTATGACTATTGCCGCCTGAGCCGCCAGGCTACTACTCCCTTGCCTAAGGTAACGCTGAGCGCATCCCCACCAAAAGCTTCCCATCACGCACCTACATGCGGGACGCTTTAGTGCGTTGGCACACGACCAGTAGACATGGCCCGAAATGGAGACATTAGAGGTTTCTTCAAGCCGGGATCCTCTCAGAAGTCGCCTTCGCAGTCCAACGTATGGTCCTCGCAGCCCCCGATCGATCTGCCGTCTTCTCCCATGACCCCTTCCAAGCCAACACCAAAGGTGCTGAGCCGCGCCGACGAGATCAAAGCGTCGGATGAAGAGGACGAAGATTCAGATGACTCGCTTGAGTCCATCTCAGCAATGTTCGGCGGCGGGAGGAAAGGGAGTGCCACACCACACAGACGAGATGCAAACATCCATTCGACGCCACAAGCCAAGCGAATAGCCTACTCGGGCATTCACAAATCCCCGTTGACTTTGCAACCCAAGAAGCAGAAACATAAGTTCGATTTGAAGGCTTTGATCAGTCATGCACAGCAGGACGAGCGAACAGCCGAGAGCGTCAGGCGGACGGATGAGCTGCTCAAGAACCTTGACACCGATGAGGACGATGCTGCCGATGTCTCCGACCTCGAAGAGGATCCGGCAAAGTTCCAGAAAATGGCAAAGAAACTGCTGGTTGGCGAGGAGGACGAGGCTAAGGGCGACAAGATTGTCGGAGCTATGAAGCGCAACAAGGTCGACGGAGCTCGCAGACGATGCTACTTTTTCAAGTTGGAGCAACCACTTGTCAAGCCCCCACGGAGTCTGTTTCCCCAGCGCAAGGCGAAGGGCTGCTGGAAATGCCTCGGTGACCCGGCGACACGAGATCAAACATTCATCCACGGCTTACCTCACACGATAGTAGCCAAAGGGAAAGCACTTCCGGATGAACTCTTCCAGTGGCTTCTGGACGAAGTCTGCCTCGAGAAGAACGCCCAGCTACGGGCCCAGTACTCGAATTTGATTGCTCTCTGCAGCGACCAGACGAACCGCCTTATTAACGATATGCAGCTCTATGGGATACTGGAGCGAATGGGGGGACCCAAGTATGCTCGGGAACATAGCAGGTTCGAGAGTTCATCCGAGGTCGCAAACCCCTATACCGGACGAGA
Source organism: Xylariomycetidae sp. FL0641 (assembly GCA_022376655.1). Lineage (NCBI taxonomy): Eukaryota > Fungi > Ascomycota > Sordariomycetes > Xylariomycetidae sp. FL0641. The sequence goes on from JAJJKE010000038.1 coordinate 161,731, forward strand.
CTGGACGGGCCTGAAAACCTTCCTTCAGTTACTAGCACGCATCGCACCCGATCTCAAGACAGCCAATGCCATCAGTGCCGTCCAGCTCCTGCTACGGATGAGTCTTGACCCCATCGTTGCCAGCACCGTTCGCGACGAGCACGCCGCCGCGCTGGGAGCTCTGGTATCCGTGCTGCCGCGGAGCGGACGGCGGTGGGACACAGCAGTGCGTAGCCTGTCCCCTTCCTCGTCCGCATTATGTCTTCCCTCGTAGCTGACCCCCACGCAGTGCGAAGCGATCTGCTCCTACCTCTACGAGAACACCGACGTGCTAGCCCTGCGCATCGTCCCGGTACGAGCCCTCCCGATCACCAGCCCCCGGCTCCTCGACCTGCGCCGCCGCCTGGCCGCCGAGTCGCTCTTCGGGGACCCGGGACTGGGCAGCCGGCCCCTGACGACGGTGGGCGGCGACGGCGCCCTGTTCGCCGAGAGCATCCTGGCGCGGCTGGACGCGCCACCGTTCCGCATCCGGCACGAGCGGACCGACTACGAGGAGCTGAAGGCGGCGGTAGCCCTTCTCGACATCGTGGTGGGGGACGGGGGCATCTTGCGCGCCTCGTCCTCCTCGTCCTCCTCGTCCTCCTCGTCCCCTCCGCCACCACGACCCCAAGCGCCGACGCCGGCCGCCTCCTCCTCGTCGCCCGACGAGTTCGACGCCCACGTCGACGCGCTCACCTTCCGCCTCAAGGCCGCCCACGACCGCATCCCCGACACCAACGCCGTGGCCCGCAAGCAGGCCAAGGCCGACCTCGACGCCGTGGCCAAGCGCCTGACCTACGCCGTGCGCTCGCGCCCGCCCCCCAAGACCGACATCTTCGACCTCGCCGCGGGCGCGGCCGCGGACGGGCGCGAGGCCAGGGACGCCCGCGAGGAGAAGTTCTTGCCCGGCCAGCGAGCCTTCATGCGGAATTGGGCGGGGAGGAGGGAGAAGGGGAACGATGCCGCTGCGGAAGCGGTGTGAAAGGAAATGGTCGTGCGGCGGGGAGGAAGGCCTGTGCGTATTCGCTGTACGAGGTAGGCCGGTCAGGCTTTGTATCATCTCGAGCACTAGTTATGCTATTGCAGAAGAAGGCGAGTTGTCTGTCCATGCCATGATTCGTTGATTACTGTGACGCCATGCGAAGTTCAGCAGTTCGGTTCGTTCCCCTAAAATACAGCTCGTCTAATGCATACAAAACAAGCAGCACCGAGGCACACACAGGTCCATGCTGTGATGTCTCTGACCTCACACAAAACTTCAATGCAACGACCCGCCCCCAAGAGAACACTGGGAGTCGTGTATAGGATGATTCGCCTTCATATCGGCCTGGCCTGTCATGAGTTCTCCAACGCCTTCCCAGGCTGCTCGACTCGGACTGTGTTCGGATTGGATGTAGTTCGGCGGGGAGCTCGGTTGCTTAGTCGAAGAACTTGCGGTTGGGGTTTCCTCCGAATAGCGTCTTCCGGACGGCGGGCAGGGCTGTCTCTTTCAACAGCTCCAGCCTCTGCTCGAAGGTGTTGTTGATTTCGATCTTGCCATTACCACCCAGGATAACGACACCACCCGCGCTGTGCACGTCTCGTTAGCTCGTATCCTCGTAATCTGACTACATGAGCCCCAATCAGTAATAAGACTTACCCTCCTTCCGGCAAGGGGTTCTCTTCGTCGAGCACCGGCTTGCTCGCCTTGCCCACCTGACTCTCGTACTCCTGGGCCGCTTGGTCGGCGGCCTCCCTGACGGCGTCAAAGTCGGCCTCGCGAGCGCGGACGCCGACCTCGGGCTCGTTGAGGGCGTACATGCCCTCGAGCATGAGATTCTTGAGTACCTCCTTGTACTTGTCCGCGTCTTGGGAGGCGTCGGCGAGCCGCTTGGCAGCAGACTCGAAGATGTCGTCGAGAAGCTCCTGGCGGGCGCCGAGGACCTTGAGGCGGGTCTTGTTGGCGACGGTGGACCGCGTGATCTGCTGGGACATGGTGGCCTGCTTGAACTTCTTGGCGTAGGCGGCGTCGATCGAGTCGGTTTCCTGGCGCACCAGCTTCGACTTCTCGATGCTGAACTCTTCGTTCGCCTTGATCTCAATCTCGCGCGCCTTCTCGAAAGCCTCCTGCTTGATGAACGCCGTCATCTTGCGGAGCTCCTGCCCGACCTATAATACGCGTGGGTGGACATGGTCAGCTTGGATTCCGACTGATTCATGTTCGGTTTCGGTATGAGCTCTTTAGGATCAAATGCCTCCTTCGAGGAGAACAGTTGCGTGGGTGCGTATCCAGCCATAACTGAGCTATCCCGTAGAAAGTAACCGAACCGTCACTTCGGGGTAGGCAAGCTGCTCACCTGGTCGTCGGACAACGGGTTGGACGACATCTTGGCGGTATGGTGGGAATATAGGTAGGTTGCGAGACACCGATCGCTGTAGTGTGTTCGGGGAGCCGGGTGAAGAGCGAAAGTTGCTGGAAAGACTCAAACAGGAGGTAGTTCTATAGAGATGGCCTCGAATATGCTGGTGGGCAGAGGGATATCGTAGGAGGTTCGTAGTCAGTGGGTCGTGGTGGTGGGAGCTGTCCGCTATGTTGATAGTAGCATGTGCCAAGGCTGAGCCTGGAGAGGTCGGGTGACGAGTGACGATTCCTGGAGCTGGAGCTTGGGCTGCTGCTGCTGCTGCTGCTGCTGCTGGTGGTACGCAAGCCACAACCGATAGCAGGTTTAGCGGGCTTTTCCCCAGACCTTGAGCAATGAGTCGGGTCGAGCTTCTCTGTGGCTGGTGTGGTCACCGTATGCAACCTGATAAGAGAAGATAAGAGATCAGCATCTCCTCCAAGGCTCACGACCCGTTACGTCCTGTTGCAGCGCTGCAACCGCTGTCTCAGACGAACGAAGGGCCTCCGCAGCCTGTGGGCAAGTGGTTCCGCGGAGTGATGCCTCCAACGGGCTGCTCTGGTCAGTGGGCACAGGCACTTGATGCGCTCTGTTTCAACCGCTTCCAGCAAGTGGATGAATTGCCCTGCCCGCAAGAGATCATTGCTTGCATGCAGACCTACCTCATCAGTCGCTGTTGTGGCCACAGCACATATCCATCCGTAAGGTATACATACTTACATTAACCTACTTAGTCAAGTCCTATGCACGCAAGTCTGTCATGCCTCTGTCGCCTCTCTTCTTCTTCTTCTTCTTCTCTCTCTGTCTCCTCCATCCTCACTAGGTATATAGTCCTATTGCCTGCCACTGGTGATGGACTTGTTCCTAGAAGACAGCTAGCTCTTTCTTCACTTCTGGTGATCTGCTGCGGTCCCTTGTTCTCGCCGATGCAACTACACGACAAGGCGACACGCTTATGTACCTATCGGAATAAACTAATAAGAAGGTTGAGACAAGTGACGGCGCTAGCACCCTTCCCGAATCTCTCTGGCATTTGCCATTTGCGCAGCCCCCCAAGCCCCCCGGTCGCGGACGGCGTCATTGAATTCACACCACTGCTTCGCATTAGGACCTCGTACCTGCGCAACTACGCATCTGCTAGCAGAGTTTCGTGTAACTTCCACCCACCAGCAGCCACGTCCTCTTACCCTCCGAAAGGCCTTCACCAGTGTCGGCGCGCCCTCCCCTCCCCAAACCTACTCCCTCCTATCCATCCCTCGTTCCGCCGCGCTGTATTCCGAGCGACCCTGTGCATGCGCCGAAGACTCTGCCAGTCCGAAACGAAGCCCCATGCCTTGCCGGGACCTACAATCATCTGCGACCATCGCCAGATGACCCTGCCCTCGGTCCGTCGCAATGGGGTTACTTAGCGACCTGTCTCCCGCGGGAACTATCGCGGTTGGTGTCCTTTGCTGCGATAGCAAAAGCCCACCATCTCCTCGGCTTTCCTTACTGATGAAATGCGCAGATCGGTGTCATAGTCGGTCTGATCTCTACGAGCGTCCAGTCCCTCGGCCTGACCCTCCAACGAAAGTCGCATATGCTTGAAGATGAGAAGGGTCCACATGAAATACAGCGACCACCATATCGAAGACGAAGATGGCAGCTTGGGATGGGCATGTTTGTCATCTCCAACTTGCTTGGTAGTACGATCCAGATTACGACCTTGCCGCTCCCCGTTCTGTCCACTCTCCAGGCCGCTGGGCTCGTCTTCAATTCGATCTGTGCCACCATCATCCTGGGCGAACCCTTCACGAAATGGTCATTCTGGGGAACAGCCCTGGTCACCATCGGCGCAGCATTAATCGCCATATTCGGTGCCATCCCATCTCCGGCGCATAGTCTCAGGGAACTCCTGGATCTTCTCGGAAGATGGCCCTTCATTCTTTGGATGTCTCTGCAAGCCGTTCTGGTCATTTCTATCGTATTGGCCGTGGATTTGACCAACCGATTGAGCAAACTCTCGCAAAATCCCAAGTTCCGCCTCACCCGGGGTCTTGCGTATGGTTGCATAAGTGGCATCCTCTCGGCCCATTCTCTTTTGTTCGCCAAGTCAGCCGTGGAGTTGATACTTAGGACGATCGCCGATGGCGACAATCAATTCGTGCACTGGCAATCCTGGATGCTTGTTCTTGGCCTGGTTGCCTTGGCATTGAGCCAGCTGTACTACTTACACCGTGGCTTGAAGCTTGTTTCTACATCAGTCTTATACCCCCTCGTGTTTTGTGTTTACAACATCATCGCTATTTTGGACGGGTTGATCTATTTCAACCAGACAAACCTCATTTCCCCTCTACACGGCGGTCTCATAGCTCTGGGTACCGCCATCCTCCTTGCAGGTGTTCTCGCCTTGTCCTGGCGTCTCAACGACGAGCAACATCAACCTGCGGTTGGCCAGTCCAGCTTGGCACCTGGCCTAGGCTTTGTCGAAGATACCGAAGGCGAAGAGTCATCTGGATTCGATTCCGATTCCCTCAGCGAAGGCGAGGGTCCAGTACCGGCTACTTACAACACCTTTGGTCCAGGCAGCGAGCCTTCTAGCAACCGCTGGTTTGAACGCGCAGAGATCTGGGACGAACTCGACGATCAGGAATCTCCTCGTGCGTCCTTCAATCGGCAACGATCCAGCACCTTACCCGGTGGTGCGGTCGATGAGGGAGTCCCACTTCTCAGCGGCAGACGACTTGTCTCCGGGCCCTCAACAACTTCACTTGCGGCTTCTGGACCCAGCGTCGAGAACCCGAGGAGGGTTTTCCGAAGACGTAGGAAATCTACCGGATTCCCCGGTTTCTCGGCCAGGAAGCACCTGCGGAGCAAGAGCTCGGCCGGTGGGGCTGGGGTCCAAGATGCTCTGGGTGGTATCTGGAAACTTAGATGGTGGCGTGACAAGGGCGACGCTGTCTCCGACATAGCGGTCGACAGTCCGCCTCCGAGCGGAGGACAGCTGTGGGCAGATCGCGCGAGTCGATATCGAGACGATCCAGAGGAGGAGCGAAGGAGCCCACGAGGCCGGGACGCATCACCAGAAGGCCCTAGAGGTGACGATGCTGTCTGATTTGTAGTATTCTTTTCTGAAGCTCGGCGAAAGGGGGTACATGGTATGGCGCTCCAAAGATACACACGTGGCTCGCTGGATACCGGACATTGCAACATACATCTGCTATTCTTTCTTAAACTTACATTGTTGTCATACCCTTCCAATCCGCTGTAATTAGGAGATGGGGGCTGGTCCTAATGATCGATACCTGTATAAGTGCGAATATTGTCAGTGATTCGTAGTCGCTTCCAACGTTGAGCCGTGGCCGTTCGGCCCATCAGGCCGCTTCTAGCCTCGGACCGGGTTGAGTGTATTGGGATTGTGCAGGTAAGCTGGTCGCCTGACTGGTCGGAAAACCAATGAAATGATAACTGGGATTTCGCCGACAGTATGGAGTTATTTGGAATTCTCGGAGTGCTCAACACCATACATACATCTCGGCGCAGGTGCAAAGCGCGCTCGAGAAATACAGCAACATCCCGCACTCTGGGCAATCTAAGCACGTCCACGAGATCCTACGTCTTCGTACCCACCTCAATTCCGCCTTCCCCCTTTCCAATAGCCAGGAGGCGTTTTTCAGGCCCAGTCCCGCGCCGTTCGCGGCGCTGTGGAGGAGGTCGGTCGACGGGTTTAAGGGGAGGAACTACTCCACGGAGGTGTGCTTCTTGGAATAGGCGGAGGATGGGATGGGATAAGGGGGATATTAGTACTTCTTATCGCCAGGGATGGATGGGGGGTGCCTGGTTTGGTGATTACGAGGACGACTTGAGAATGAAGAAAGAGTAGATCCGTCAACTTGGGGTTGGTCAACGGTACGGGCCTTGGGAATCAAGAGGGAAGGGCACGCTCTGTGGTACCAGGAAGTCGGGAAGGCGGAACTTCTCGACGTAGTGTGCTCCCCATGGTCCTCATACCTGACAGTTAGGGGGCGACCTTCAAAAACGTGAATAGCAGAAACACACGACACGCAAGACATGAAATTGGAGTGAAATGTCTTGATTGACTAGCCATCTGCAGTGTCGCCATATATCGCGAAGGATTGCTCCTGGAGATGGTCGATTCTATGAGGGGTATAAGAACACGCTCCTTTGACCCTGAGAAGAGAGAATAGGGAAGTACCCTAGGATGCCATCGTACACACGCTTCCAATGTCCGAGAGCTTGCTGCCATGAAAACCCTTGGACTAGTCGAACGCCCATACCATGCTATTATGCCGCAAACCCCATCGTACCTCGCGCCTAGTGGTCAGACACGCTTTAGAGCGCGAGCACCAACTACCACCAGTTCTTCTTCTTAGCAGGTTGGTTGCCCGCCTTTTTCTTCTGCAGTCGTCGCAACTTTTCGCGGTTCCGGGGGTCTAGAAGTCCTACGTGACCCTCGTCATGGAACCAATGATAGCTCATGTCGACCCCACGGTTGTCGTCACCCTGCATCTTGACCCGTTGTACTTTTCGGAGCTTCACAAGGCCGTAGCGGCACACGAGCAGCGAGAAGATGACGGAGATGGCAGTGACAGCGCTGAAGCCCCAGTTGGTCTCCTCGATGAAATTTTCGAGGTTCATTCCGTAAAGTCCCGCGATGAATGTGCCCATCGCTAGACCGAGTGTGCCAACGCTGAATTTCAAGTCGAGCAGCATAAGAGAGTTGCGATTGGCGTCAAGAATTGCGCGAACGCTAAGCAAATTGTTAGCTTTCCCCTAGCTTGGGATTCACAGGGTGACGGGGCTCACATTTCCTCCGTGTTCCTGATGGACGACACGAGGTTACCGGCTTCCTGGACGATCTCGTCACACAGCTTATGATACGACTCCAAGAGCATTTCCACTTCAGTATGGTCATCCAACTGGCGGTGAATATCGTGCGTCTTCTCGGTCAGGTACATGGCTGCTAAGTCATCATCGGCCTCGAGCAATTCTTCGATGGCGTCTCGTACGAGCTTCGCTTTCTGCTCGAACGTGCTGACACGCTTGGAAAGGACTAGGAGAATGCGCAGCTTGTGTCGATCGATATCGTCCTCGAGCTCACCCAGAATGCGGATGACAGGTTCATTGACTGTCTCGAAGTCGGCTTCCAGTTCTTGAGTCACGGATTGCATTACAGCCTCCAAGGCACGGAACTCATAGGGCAAACCACCGTTGCCGGCGGGTGTTTTTTGCTGAAGTTTCCCCTGGAGGTCGTACATGAAGGCAGATTGGGAATGCGATGCTTGGGAGCCGTAGACATCGAAGAGGAGAACGCGATCGTGTTTGATCAGGACCTTAAGGTGAAGCAAATTGAGCAGTATCGCGGTCGGTCGAACGAGAATATGAGGCAGGTTGGACGAGTCGATCTTGCGCAAATCGCGAGGCAGAAGACCGAACTGTGCTGGTGTTAGTGTCGCTGGCCCGCGCTCATACCAAATCCAGAGAGGGAGGGGGGCTTACTCTTGCAATGAGCTCGCTCTTCTTGAACTCGCTGTCGACCAAAATGGTCTTGCCGTGCTCGTCGACTTCCGTACACCGCAAACGGGGCTCCAGGGCCGCTTTCTGACTGAGCTGGCGGCGTGTGTTGAACATGGAAGGGGCCTCGCCTTCACCATCTTCACTGGGGAGGTCGTCCGGCTGCAGTGGGTTGGCTAGCCTTCTTGTACCCAGACCCCATAGCCTCTCTGTCCATTTCGGCTTGCATTGCGAGTTCGGTTTGTGTGTAGAATTGTAGCGAAGACCGATTGCCGGGTCTGGGCGAGGAAGACTTGAGTTGAGGCCTTGGGTATTTCGCGCTGGCTTGAACGAGCCGAAGCCTAGTATTCCTGCCTGTAGAGACGTGGTCCCATCATGGAGTGGTGAGTTGAGCTGTTTCCTGCTTCCGTGAGACGCTCTCTGGGCGACATGGACCGTATTGGTAACAAAACCGTAGCTCGGACTGAAGAAGCTCCAGTTCTCGGATTGGCGGCGCAAAAACCGAAGGAGCCTCATTGACGGCACCGGCGGACGTGTTGGCGACGCCATGGTTCGAAGACAACCTAGGTACATTCGGAGGGCACGATTATGGCGAGGTGCGTTCTGCTGCCAGCGCCATCGTCGCTCGTGTTCGGTGAACGTAGATGCGATTGGAGCTGCACTTGACGCGGGCAAGAAAAAGTCACTGCAGGTGACCATGGACCTAAGAAATGTAGGGCGCCGATAGCTCATGGACACCCCGATAAGCGATAAGACCTGGTGATTGCGGCAGCTGCGACAGTCGCCAGTCACGAGCTGTGCTCATCGGGGACAGACTCCACCAACTGGCAGCAGCTGGGTCCCTGCCAGAACCTATTCCTCAGTGTCTCCTAGGCGGCCCTGCTCGCGTTCCCTGTTGTCTCTGCACTTACAAACCTTACCTTGAAAGGCCCTTCTTGACCACGTACGGGACCTTACTACCTCGAGGGGCCATCCTATCACACCATGCTCGCACCACGACAAAGGAATCTACCTGTTTGCTTGCTTCAATGATGATGCTCCGAAACAGGTCCCGGAGTCGAATGGTTGAGGAGGCATCGTGGTCCACGAGGATTGTTAGCTGTGGATGAGACACCCACACACTCGCTCATGCAACATACGAAGCAATGGACTTGACCCCCATCAAGATACGCGGGAAGCGCCGTCGTCGAGGAGAGCCACCAGCAAATGTGTTGCCTGTGGCCAAACGTCCCAAGGCAAAGGCCACGGGGATACGCAAAAAGGCCAAACCCCGCGCGAGTCAGGTCTCCTATATCGAGAAGGAGATCCCTCTGGAAGTGCTTGAAAGAATATTTTGGTTCAGCGAGAATGTCAACTTACCTCGGGCGAGTCTGCGCTTTGGTCGACTGCTATCAGGTGTCTCTACTTTACGAGAAACCTTTATCCAAGCCTTTGGCCCGACTTGGGAGGTTTGGTATGGATGTGTGAGGGATCCTGCCACCACTTCTCACACCGTCCATAGTTACACTGGCTGGGAGCAGGACTTTTCTCGCTTCGGAGGAAACCCCGAATTTCAGGTATGCCTCCTCCCAATGACTGCTACTGAGTACCCAGCTAATCGATCGAAAGTCTGCGCTTCTGGAATATTCGTGGACTGATATCTCCCTCATCCTAGCCTGTTGGGATATCTGGGTTCGACGATGTGCCAGAAATCGACCTTTTGAGTATGTACAGCTATGGGAAACCCCAAAAGCAGTTGATCAAGTCCCCGGCACTACGGACGTCTCGCCCAGAGAACCGTCATCCTATTTCTGGCACGACTGGAACGCGTTCCGTCAAATCGAAAGTCAGAATCCACCCGAAGCTGCCAGCTATTTCCAGAATGAAAGGCCCGTCGCAACCTGGATTGAGGTTCATAGAAATACGCGGATCCCAGATGCTCTGTTAACGGGCCCCTGGGACGAGCCAGCTCTGCAGAAGCTTTTTTGGCTGGTGCGAGCTGGCTCGCAGCTGTCTGCTGATCAGACTTGGGAAGTTACTTTAGAGGGTTTCCACAACGCCATCGCAGAGACAGCTTCTCGGAGCGACAACATCAACCTAACGGTCGTACGACTCTTCAGTCTTCTTGGGATCTTCACAACGTGGCCAAATTACGTCGGCATTGAAGAGCTCGAAAAAGTCCACCGTATCCGCACGTCACAGCAAATTTCCAGAGAAATCGACAACAAATACGCGTACATCCAGACGCGACTGTCCAACTTCGCAGACCCCTGATCCACGCGGATCTTCGACTCGATTCTACAGCTCACCCGAGAGCTTTGCAGATCAACCATCGTTCCCTTTACTCAGATTCTACACCTCGACCCTAGCTCGGCGAGTCCACTCGCCGATTACGTTACCAGTGTAACAACGCTGGAGCACCACGGTCTGAGGAATGAAAAGATACAGCAAGACTCACGTGGCAGTGCTCATCTTCAAAGTACATTTTTCGCCGAGCCCTACCATAAGCCATCGAACGCAGCTTTCTGGTGCCTTCTTTATTGCACGATGACTGGAATACTGGGCTCTGCGGTGTATCTTGTCGCCTGTGGCACCGATTTCAAGTGACTCCCTTCGATTCAAGGTCTGTTCATCCGCTGGAATCATAACGTGATGAGGAGCTTGAAGCTACATGACGAGGACAGGAATCCCGTACCATCTTAGGCAGATTCAACTTGTCAGCTTCAAGCCAAGCGCGGGTCCAGTCAGGCTTTCAACTGCTTGTGGGTTGCCAATGAAGCAAACGGAAATATCATCTTGGTCGCACGCAACATCCTATGATGGACCACGGCAGCTATCAGCTTGCCCATATCACCGCGATCCATCCGCCGGGGCCGCTGCAAAGGCGAAAGTCCACGTTTCAGCTTTTCCGCACATTCCACATTCCGCTTACAAACCGACAGAAGTTTCGCCATGGTGTTGTCTCCGTAACGTAATCAAGCCAGAAAACAGCATCGAGACTTGACCACTGGGTAGAAAGGACGTCGAGAATGCGTTGACTCAGACAGTTATCTGTCAGCCGGCCAGCTGAGGGGCAATTGTGCGGGCTGCGCAAGGGGCTGCTGACTCTAAGAAGCCACAGGAATAGGACAAGGCATCCTTTCCGCCCGAGGATGGAAACCTCGTTTACTTCTCGTTGCGTGATTACCTTCGGGGACTCCGAAGCTTCGCGCTCATCGCGCAGAGTTAACTTTGCCATATTGACTGAGCCGCCTCCTGATTAATCGACATAAGCGAAATCCCTCAACTCCCTGTGCCATTTGCAAGGCGTACTGTCCGCTAGCGGACTCTGTTCATTCTGGTACGGCAATAAGAGTTAGCATGTGGTCTCACGGGTTGTTGCTTGACGACCAGGGCCAGGACGTGGTCGAGAAGGCATAATGTGCGCCGACACAATGTTTGCCAACACTACGTTTGAGCCCCAGGACACCAGAATATACCCCAATACACGGTACTTGATTGCATGGCGTCAGAGTTTCAAGCCTCTTGGGAGCATATGCAGTGTTACCTGGGCATGTGGGCGAGGCTCAGCTCATGCACGTTTGCGCACGTTACAGACGACAGACCAACAACACGCCTCATTTCACCTCGGGGAGTAACAAAAAGCAAAAGCACCAACAACAGTGCATATTGTGTTGCATTCACAAATGGTCTTGCGTCTGGCGGTCTGGATGCGACATGTAAAGCCCGTGAGGCGTGGTGTGGTCGGGAGGGGCGACGACTCGTCGATACTAAGACACGTCGACGATCACACCGAAGATGGGTTTCGACATCGGGCCGTGTCGTGTTTATTTTGCTGACTTGTTCCTCAGCAATGCGATATGTGTGGGGAAGATCCCCTTCGCCACCTTCTCACATGAACGCGGCCGGCCATCTTATGGGTGGTTGCCTTGGGGGCTGCGACACCGAGAAGACTTAGGGTAACCAATAGATCAACCATCCCCACGGGTTTTCTACCACGTCACGTGTTTGAGGAAATCGTCTACAACCTACACTGCGACCGCATCGCGAAGATCGCCGTGATGGCCTTTCGCCACGTCAGTCCTTCACCGTCCGCCGCGGCCAGCGATTAGGGTAGCATGTTAGCCAGGAACTACTCCTTTCCGACCCGTCGCCGACCCAAGCATGGCCGCCCCATAATCTTCCATATGAGTCAAGTAGGCTGGATGTTCAAACTCTCATAGGCGAGTTCACGGTCAGGTCCATCCCATGCCGAGGCATGGGGCCTCGTAACAGATCTCGACCCGGATTCCGCGGCCACCCTTTTCACCAGACCTATTGACTTGCAGCGACAGACGAAATACGGATTTTGGAGAAGGTCCGGGATCCGCCATACCGTGGGTGAACACATGTACCAAGGCTTTCAAGCAATTGCTTCGGAACATGACAACGCAGGCGGCCAGGTCAAGCTAACATACCAGCCTTCGACATCATGACTACTAGGAAGCGTCGCTGTCTGTTTGTCGTTCATGCGTAAGATTGCAGCGAGACTTGGGAAGCTTGCATTGCTGCGTCTCGGGTTATGAGCTGGTGTTCTCCAGTGCTCTTGGGGCAGTTGAGAGGTGTACGTCTTGCGTCGGGCGGCAACACCGAACGGCGAAAACACTGCCTTCTTGGGATATTCCAAGGACATCTCTCGCATAGGCGTGACATCTACATCCGAACACTCGGGCCTGAGCGAGCCCGTGCCTCAGCCTTTCCACACTCGCCTACCGATCCTTCGTCGAAGAACGGCGAAGCCGTCCACATGCGCGTCCATGTGTGTCTAAATAAGAGCACAATACGATCCTGAACGTATCTACGGTATCGTTTCCAGAAGCGGCAAAGGAGTTAATGCACGTGCATGTATTGGCTCGCTCCTAGCAGGAAGAGCCAACCCTCCAAGCATATTCGATGAGCTACCGGGATCTTCGTACGAGGCTGTCGATAGACCTCGGGATCACTGGCTCGCGGTCTGTTGGGACGAAAATAACTATCCTTCCATCCTGCCGGTAGAGACTCTCGGAGTGGTCACTGGAGAAGAGGGTCATGGCCTCTGAGGACCAAGGCCCCTACTTGTGATCCGCACGAGCGGAGAGCAATGGAAGGATGGCTATGGTGGCCAGGCGGCCTGTTATCCGCTACAGAAGATGTCAGCGGTGCCATGCTGACGCGACATTCACGTCAATCTGGTATGCGTTAGAGGGAAGCTCTTCCGCGCTCCGGTCCTGGACAGCTCGATAGTGGAATGTACTGTTTACGTGGCCAGCTGACAAGCCCAAGATGAGCTGAGACTGGCTTCGTGGAACGGACGCGGAGGAGGGAGTTTTGACAAATTCGGGATCCCTCCCTCGCCGGATTGGCATTCGCCATGTGCGGCTGTTCGTTGCACAGCTCGAAGCTGGCAGACCAGTAACTCTGCGAGGTCGTACATGGGCAGCTGGGCCGCAGGCGGCTGCGAAATTGGGCGGTGGCTTCTACCTACACGTATCTAACGGTAACAGCACTTGTGGAAAATCCTACAAGAGAGATCCCTGCATGGTCTCGTCTTAGGTCATGCAAGACTGGTGGGTTGGTGGGTGTGGTGCGTGCCGACCACATGGGAACTGGGGCTTACAAGGCGTCGAGGGGCGTGCTTAAGGAAGGATTCCTGTGAGCTGCAAAGGTACCGGAGTCTGAGCACGACCCCTGCGAGTATCCCAGATTCGTGGTTCAAAGGCTGTAACGCATGGAACCTGCAGCTGAGATTCCTTCACTATGGTGTACCCACGGCCACCGGCCGGCCTGGCTGGGTGAATCCTACGTCGAAGAACTAGGCCCGATGGGTCAGCGTGTCAAACTTATTCACAATCCCCATGCAAGGTTCTTTCGCGCACAACTTCGGCGAGCAAGGCCACTCGGGGCAGGCCTCGTCCCGGAGAATGGTATATATATCGAGCCAGCCAGCAGAGGACCCAGAGTCAAATATCGCGGCTCGCCCGGCCAGAAGCAACAGCAACCGACTGCTCGAGACCACGTCGCGGCAATCCCTCGTATCTACCTTACCCATACCTGCAGTACTGCCAAGATGCCTTCACACGCCATGTCCATCGACAACCTCTGCATTGCGCAGGAGGAAGACTACTCCCGCTCACCCAACTGGGCCACGCCCGATGACTGGGAAGTTCATCAAGAGACGATCAGGCGGCTCTACCTCGACGAGAAGCGACCACTCAAGGATGTAGTGGTGATCATGGAGACAGAGTATGGTTTCCGCGCCACGTACGTCAACAGACCCCTTCTTCCTTCTCTTGCAGCTTTCCGAGCTCGTCGGAGGTTGCGTGTCGATCCATTTTCGACGTTGCAGTGCTAACTCGGGCTTTTTTTGTTCTTTGTCTAGTGCCAAGATGTACAAGACGAGGTTAGCGAAGTGGAAGATGCTGAAGAACCGGCCGCGTGGCAGCGGACACTCATAGGCCGGCATCCAGATGAGCTGGCAAGGTGGCAAGCCGGCATGCGCTTCTGAGCCTGTGGTGATGATGACGATGATGGCTAGCCGCGGTCTGCGGTCTGCGGTCCACGGGTCTGCGGTCGACTTGGCTGCCCGTCTACTTGCCGGCCTACTGCTGTCTGCTGTCTGCTGTCTGCTGTCTGCGTGTGGTCTGACCGGCCCTGCCGTTGCGCGACCCAAACAACGGGGACCGGTCCCGAGCACCCAAGCAGCTGGGATCTGACCACGCGAGACGGGGCAAGGCCAAGGTGTTCGCGTGCTCGGCCGCGCATTGGCTCGGCCGGGGGGCTCCGGAGAGGGACAGCGCGCGCAGGCAAGCCAAAGCCACGGCGGCGATTTTTGCTGCGAATGCTGCATTCAGCTTGGGTTGACCAAGACCAGCGGTGAGGTCGTTTTCAGATACATGTGCGACGTGATTGGGCACGGGCTCGGTCACACTATCATGCACGTTGGGGCCGCATCCTGCAGCGGCCGTAGCCGGGAATGGACCGGCCTGCGTGGTCTACAAACTGGCAGTGGTGGGCTGTCTGCGGGTGCAGTCGTCGGGTGGGTGTTGAGCTGGCGAGCTGGCCCTCGTGGCCCTTCCGGCCAGGCCTGCACGAGGCATCATGCGATGCGATACCTCGTTATTCTACCTATCAATTCCGGATTACAGACCACCAATACCTGCCTGTCCGGGCCGCGAGGGGGCATTTTGCCACGACCAACAACAACAACAACAACAACAACAACAACAACAACAGCAGCAGCAGCAGCAGCAGCAGCAAGACTACCATCCTCACCGGCACCGAAAAGAGCAACTGTTGTTTGTTGTCTTGCCTTGCCCGCCGCCCGTCGCTACCTACAACTACTTACAACCTCGATGCACCAGTCGGTCTGGGCAGCATCACATCCCCTCCACCCGTGCGACTCTACGATGAAACCCAAGCACGAGATGGAGCTGGACAACCACGTGTTGTGTATTACCACGTGTAATGTAACCAGAGGCGATCAGCGCCCTGCATTAGCATACTAATTTTGTAATTGACGGACCGGCTGTCCGCATCAGATAGAAACAAGACGAACCTATTACAGCACCCCTGAAGGATTGACGGCCACACGCACACGCACACGCACACGCACACGCACACACATATGGCACTCTGAGGAGAGCTGACGGTCGGGGGTGAGACCCAATCGCACAGCACCGATAGTCCCTAGCTGCCCGGGGACCGTTGCAGATGTACTGTATGTCGTATATTGGAGTGGAGGCATGCTGGGCATTGCCGGCTACACGTGCTCCAACCGTCGCTGGAATCCTGGACCGGCGCACTGCAGCGGAGCCTGACACCTGATCAAAGTCAACGGGCGCTCACGACGTTGGAATGCGGCTCCAAGCCATGTGGTCCTTCGTTCGTCCCCAGCGGAAGTGCCAGGCTGCCAGCGATATTTGGGTGACATGAGCGGCAGGCACGGCGGACAGGGCGGCTGAGCTGGAGGAGGAGAGACTTTCCCGACCTTCTCTCGGGCAATGTCTTGCGAGCCGGGGCATGCGCATGGGCATGGGGTGGGGTGGCTGGGGTTGCTCACGGTACCTCAGGAAGTACTTACATACACTCTGATGAGTCTCTGACACATAGAAGGAATCCTTCGAACGTCCCAGAGCGCGATCGAAGCCTGCAGCGAAGCCGAAAAGAAGCAGGCGCGTCTTACGGGCGTGCCGTGCCTCAAGTGCCTGGCAGGGCGCCGCTCCCCGCACGCACGCACGATCCCTCGCCTCCACTCCACTGCTCAGTGCTCACGAGTCACGAACGCACGAGAAGTAAGCCGAGCCGCCGTCACCTGCTGCTCGGGAAGGACGCGTCGCGAGCATCTTGGCCGGTGCCAGGTAAGGTATGCTTCCTGGCAGTCATCAGTCCCAGCTCGGCGGCCATATCCAAGGAGGCATGCATCCTCGTGAGATGACAACAGGGTCAAGTCTAGCAAGAGGGGCCCGTCGTCCCAGCCGTCAGCCTCCCGTTCCCACATCCACATCCACTTCCACCCCACTAGGGACTTTTGACCTGCAGGTGGCAGGTAAACGGGCAAAATTACCATTTCCAGGGACGTGGTTCGGGAAGTTGATGAGAAGATTCAAGAGCGTTTTGCGAAGAAGCTGATTGACTGCCTAGTATCCGTATCTGTACCCCGTACCGTGACGAACTGCCTACTTAGGCGGTGTTCGCCTGAAAAAGCCAATCCCTAGATTATGGACTTCTAGCCCCTGTACGGTACTTCGCCGGATCAATTAAGGTAGGGGTCGTTGGCCATAATCCAGTCAAGGTTAACTTTCGTAAGCCCGTCAGGTTGGCTTACGCTGGCTGAAGCTTATGCCAAGCACGTCTGCCTCTTCCCGTCCGTTGCCGCCGCGGCCTCCCGATATCGTTGCGTTTCGATTGGGTGCATCGCTGATAAAAAATTTAGCGAAATGAAGTTGGCGCGAGCGTCGGGAAGCCTTTCGATCAACCACTTTGCAAGTACTTCGAATACAAGCCCCACGTATACATCGTCGGAAAAACCAGAGGTATATGCCAAGACGACCGGCATAGCACGGGCCATAAGCCTCCAAAAAGATTAACAGGCGAACACCGCCTTAGGCGCCTTAGCCATTCCAGGCCCGCTTCTATTTATAGCTGCTTACTTACTTAAGTACTTACTTATGTGTTTCACAATGTGATACCACCGACTTCCATTCGCTCGGGGATAGGAGACTTACCTGACCTTTCCCCCGAAAACCCCTTCTCTCACAACCGTGACGCTGTCACACGTCAACCCAGCAGCAGCCCTCAGCACTGGGATCCACGTCAGCATGGAAGGTGAGGAACCAGAGGGATATAGTGGGAGATTGTAAATTCGTAAGCACCACATACAACAACGGGACTGCTTCGAGTTCACTGCTCAACCTACCTTATGCATAGCACTTACGGAGCTCCGTACGGAGTACGCACCCTACCGACAAGTCATCGGACTGGATTCCTGCTCCAGGCCGTCGGAGGTCAGTTCCAAAGTGCCCCGAGGCATGCAGCCCTTCGACGAAGCCCAGTCTCTCTAACTTTCGAGTCTGCCGCGAACTCCGCCGGCTCCGCTTCCCAAGGGGCCTGGCGTGCCTGGGCGGTGCGACTGGTTATTAGTGGTTAGTCACCTCGACGGGATCCGTGATCGGTGATCAGTCATCATGGATGGCCAAACCTCCACGTAAAGATGTGACCCCCATCTTTGCCTGCCTGCCTGCCTGCCTGCCTGCCTGCGCGATCCGGGATCCTGGAAGTCCCTGCTGCTCAGGCCAGCCCCGGGTGCCGGGGCAGGCAGACGGCAGTGTCGAGGAGAGGACTGAAGCTTACAAGACAAGGACTGCCTCGACTGCCATCTGCGAGACCGACAGCAGCTTGCAAGGACAAGCAGCCAACGCGAGGGCGGCGCTGGCCTGGTACCTGCTACAGTGCTACCTACCTACGCAGTATACATAGGGAAACGACAGGCATCGCACGGACAGACGACATCCGGGATGACTACGGGGATGACAGCACAGATAGCCCAGCAAGGCAGCGCAAGCGCAGGCCAGTTGCCAGGCATCTCCCATGCCCGGAAGGATCCCGAGAACCGCCTCGTTCGTTGGACGAAGCGTTCCCCACGAACCGCGAACGTTCCTGCGCGCCGGGCGCTACCTACGTACATACATACCTCTCTCACCGTCGCTGCGTCCGTCCCCGGCATCCAGGTCAAGGGAGGGTAGGCGACAATGTACGACCCTGGACCGTTGGCATTTCCAGGTTAGGCTTCCTGCCGATGCCGGAAACCAACTGCTTGCGGGCGGACGGGCGCTGGCTACTGTACTAAGTGGGGCGTGTGCGAAGAAGCCTGAAGGCCTTCGCCGATGCCCACCGACCGGGGTCCGGGACGAGCGCAGCCTGGGCCGTCTGGGTCGGCCCACTCATCGGCGTCGGGGCCGACGTAGGATTGTCTGCTTGCTACGAAGCGACGACGCGACGCGAGCAAAGCGCGACGACTGCCGCCTTCCTTCCTTCCTTCCTTCCTTCGAGAACTGCCAACCTCATGGACACTGCCCGGGATTCGAAATCATGTCGCAACGCCTCATCCTACGCTAGGTATCCGTTTCACACGAACGAACACCGGCTCCCGTACCCGCTCGCCGTGACGATGTCAGCGGCGGCGTTGGCAGGCCCTGGCCTGACGCTGCTTAGCGCTGCTGCATCGATGCCGGCCGGAAAGTACCAAGCAAGCAAGCAGGCAGCTACATACTGGCATATCACTTTTCTGCAGCCTGAAATCGGGTTATCAATCTAGATGATGTAACCCGATAGCAGAAATGCGACGGCATCTTCCCCGGACCCGGCTTATGCTGATGCGGGGGGGCTTCTGGGACCGAACCATGGATCGTCTGACCATGGCACGGCAGCTTGCTGGCTGGCTGTCTGTCTGTCCTCCTCCCCTTCACCGCACAGCTGATAGGTTCACCTTCGCCGGCAGAGGCTCAGCAATGGCGTATCCCCTTCACCGAAGGGCTGCTACTGTCTGGCTCGAGCAAGACCCTTCTTCGGAGAAAAACAGTGACTACCGGAGAGTCAGTCGTTTAGTGTGGTGGCACTGCATTCTCTCCAACACACCTGATGCGCGCTACCCTGCGCCGTGCCTCATCATGATGGGTGCCCCGATCAGGTGCAACTCGACAATGAACCCTTCATATACATGCAACTGCGCTCGTTTGCCTCCCTCGGACAGCGTTGCGAATACCACTCTTGCCATTTTCCTGACCCGCGCCCGCCCGCCCGTCCGCCGCGTCAACTGAGACTTCTACGTTGCACAGATCTGGTATCCAGAGACATACGCAAGCTATCGTGGCGTCTCCCGTAGCCTCTAACAACAGCACCACTCGGCATTCTTATCGCTCTATGGTGACGGGGCCGTCTGTGTTGCGCGGTTTTCTCATCGACCCTGCGTTGCATTGCATGGTCCAGTGAGGGATATTGGGGACAGGCCCAGATTGCCGAGACCATAGGCGACCGAAAGCCTCCATTTCCAAGACAGCAGCCCAACGTGGGAGGAATCTCGATACGAGTTGCCAGGCTGACCGGATCTGTCTACGTCGAACGATAAGCTTCCCGTGCCTGGAAGCTGCGGTGCGTGCGAATGTAACGAACAACGCACTGCTAGATGATCATGCACCACGAGACGGGTGTACGACCACGTGTCGAGCTTTCCGGCTGTCAGGTCATAAATGGCATCAGCACTGAATAAGACAGACGGGCTCTCCGGCGCAGGAAGAGGCTGAAGAAGATCCCCGATCCCCTTACCCGGGTTTCGTGCTGAGCTGGCCTCGACGCTGACGACCGTCCCTCTCAGGTACAGGCTGCTCGAAGAGTCAGAGTCAGACTCTGACTGTTCGTATGCTGAAGACTGGCGTACACCTGCGCCCCAAGGTTGGAAATCTCTGACCTGTATGTCTAGCTGAACGCACCCCTCTCTTTATCTCTCTCTGTCCGAGTTATAATGCTTGATACTAGTGCGCTGGTAACGGCGCCCTCACGGTATCTGAGGATCCCTTACATACGTACCTGGGACCCGACTTAGCCAGTGGCAGTGACGTGGACTTGGTCTGTCTTTCCTCCCTACAATCCCTCCCTTCCCTTATCATCCCGCCGGACTTGGGGCTTCTCGCGCTCACCGTGATATGGCATGGATCCCTCGTCCGTGGGTATTCCACGCTGCTATTCTTAGGGTCCGCGGACCTTCCCGCCCCGTCGCGCGCCCCTTCGTGCCGCCTGCACGACATAGCATGGCATATACCTAGCTACGTATACAGGGTCGTGCTGACCCTGTGCGTGGGATGAAGTGGAAGGGGAGTACGTGTGCCCATGCTGCTGTTATTGCTTCTTCCGGCGGTGTGGTATACACGGTTGAAGGAGGACCAAGTGCACCGGCAGGGTCCACGTGTGGAAATGGCCGTGGGCAGACCCCCCGACGTCGTTCCAGAACTGGACCCCTTCTGACCGGATCTGCGAGCCGGCGATGGGTAACAGGCAGATGAAGAGGCATATGCGCGGGGCTCGCCCGATCGAAGCAGATACGCGACGTGGTAGTTCCACGGGACAAGGCGACCCTCCAGTGACGGAATGGTTTGGCGCGGCTCAGGTACGCCAGATCCGGATCCGCCGCCCGCTCTGCACGAGCAAGATCCAAAGACAAGGACCGTCCACCTGTCTCATTTCCCGGAACGCCGGCCGGCGCCCACCGCTTCCCTGTGGCTTCCGCGGCGTCCGGAGGGAGGGAGGCAGGACAGAGGGTACAAAGGGTCCTTCCTGGGTCCCGGTCCGGCGCCTGTTCCTGCATGCGCCGCACATGCCTGCGTGGTCTGTGTGCTGCGGCTGCTGCTGCTATTATTATGTACACACGAAGTCCCCGACCGACCGACCGACCGAGCCACAAGACGTGGGAATCAGGAACCGACCAACCTGGAGGCACAGCAGCGGGAAGCGAAATGAACGAGCCCGTCTCCCCAACTAACTCTTATTCCGCGATAGAGGCTTAGCTCCGCGGACCTAAGGTAGGCAGGTGTCGGAGTTATGAATGAATGGCTGCTTCTTTCTTGGGATCCCTCGCTCGCTCTCGTACGGGACGCAATCCTGCTGCTGCTGCTGCTGCTGCTGCTGCTGACATTGCCGCTGCCGTCGCCGCTGCCGCTACTGCTGCGCCTCAGTAGATTGCTGATGCTCTAGGAAGGATTAGGGCTGGACACGAACCTGAGAGAGTGAGAGCTTGGCATCACATGCCACCATAGCCACCAACCCCAACGCCCAAGCCAGGAAACTCAGGGCACCTTGAACTCCCGCCTGCGATCACCCTCCCGGCCCGTGCCGGCGCGGAAAGGCGCTGCGCTTCCGCTCGGTGTAGATAGGTAAGGCACAGGTGAGGAAAGGCAAGGCCGCCCAAGGCGCACGAAGCAGGACGCAGATCACAGGCCGCACAGGTGGCCTCGAGACAGCAGAGGCGCGCATGGCATCGGGGTACGCATTCTCGCGGGCTAATTAGCCAGGTAGATAGATACCTTGACAGAAAGTTGGGTGGGTTCTAAGCTTGTACGCACGCATGCAGGACGTAGGACTCGCAACCGACGGGCTGAGTCCTGTCTTTTACGCGGTCCTGTGGGATATCCCATTCCCGTCAGGCAAAGTAAGTACCTACTTAGGTAAGTAAGTAGGTAGGTACCTAGGCATAGAAGATCTGCTTATGCATACCTACCTGGTAGCGTCGTATGATCCACACGTGATCGCGTTGACGACGAGGCGCCTCGTGCCTCGTGCCGGCGGTGAGAGGCTGGGGAGATCGCGTGCGTTCCATGCTCGCAGTTGCATGTAAGATGTGAGTAAGATTCTGGAAGAGCTTCGAGGGATAGCGCACGGCTAGCTAGGATAGAGGGGCATCGCGACTGCAGACCTCGTTGAGTCAAGGAAGAGAAACCCCGTATCCCAAAATAACATCTGAGTAAGTAGACAGTAGGTAGCCGTACCCTACATCGCCGACCACCAGTGGAATATCACACTGACATCAAGGCGTTCACAGATTGCCATTACGATTCATTTCATCGTAGAAGCAAGCTACTGTACACCGAACTATCGCCACTACAGTTCGAGTAGTGCACACACATATACCCTGGCTTCATTGAGCTGCCAGCCATGTGTTCGCACGGAACGGTAGTGGTGGTGAATATCTCATCCACTAAGCAACACACTCCCAAGGCCTCATTGCCTTTTGAGGATATACACACGAGCTAGACCAACGCCGGTAGACATATACACGTGGCATCCGAAGGCAACGCACTCACAAGTTAACATTTGGCACACACACACACAAACACATCCCCATCCCTTAAACGCTTACGCAGCAGCGCCAATAGCGCGCTGGATGCGGACCAGCTTGTTGAAATCCAGGCGTCGACCCTCGGGGGGCATGTGCTCGCCCGAGGCGATGCACAAGACGCGCATGCGGGGGTCGTAGCGCAGGCCGGTGAGGAGCTTGGGGGTGATGAGGAAGTACTGCGAGGTGTGCTCGCGGCAGGCGATCTCGACCATGCGCTCGTGGACCATGCGCTCGTTGCGCGGGTCCATGCCCTGGTTGATCTCGTCCACGACGCGGAAGGGCGCCTGTGCCATGCTCTGCAGCGCCATCAGGTAGAAGATGGTCGACACTGCCCGCTCGCCGCCCGACTGCCGGTGCTGGTTGAGTTGCTGTAGCGTCTCGTTCTCGCTGTGCTTCGTGTCAGTCCGATGTGATCCCTAGGGGACTAGAATGGGTCATGGAGAAGCAGGACAGCCAACATACCGGAACTTGACTTTGATCTCGATGGCCCATTCTTCAAAGTCCTCGGCCTTGTAGACGCCGACCTCACCCGCACAGTTGATCTGCTCGAAATTGTAGCCGAAGGCGTCATTGATCTTGGAAACTAACTCGTCCACCCGTGGCTCCCACTTCTTCATCAGGTCGTCCATCTGGCTGGCGAGCGACTCGACTTTCTTGGAAGCCTGTTCCCTCTGCCGCGTAAGGCTCTCGATATTCTCGGCCCGCTTCTTGAACTGCTCCAGAACAGCTCGGTCGGGTGCATGAATGAACTCGAGCTTGCTTTGCTCGGCCTCGATCTCGACACCGAGTTCCTCGGGTGTCTTCCCGGCAGCCAGTTCGTTGAGATAGGGCAGTTTGTGCTCATCGCCATGACAGGCTTCTTGTACCCTTTCCTTGGCCCGGGAAGCTCCGGCTCGGTGTATTTCAATGTCAGCCTTGTGTTGACTGATCTCCTCTTTGGCACTGTCGAGTCGTGTCTTGACGTCCAAGTTGCGCTCTTCTAGCCCTTCCGCGTCCGACTTGGCCTCGATGAGGCGTATTTGCGCTTCCAGTAAGGCCTGGTAGGCATCGCGTATGCTGCCGAGGAGATCCTTGTGCTGGAGCACAGATCTTGCTTTCTCGAGTGTGATTTGGTCCTCCTCAGCGCTGTATTGCTGCAGCTTCTTCCTGCATTCCTGGAGCTCCCCTTGTGTCCGGTTCAGCGTTTCCTGTTGGGTTCCTAAGAAAGTGTTAGTCATTTAGACAGGATGGTAGGGCGCTTTCTGTACACTGACTTATCTTGTCGGGCAGCGAGGCGTATTCAGTGCTAGCCTTCTGCAATTGGTTTTTCTGTTGTCTCAGTTCCGCCTGAGTAGCTCGTCAGTCATAGTAACAAGAAAAGCGATTACTCTACTCACCAATTCCTTTTTGACAGTTTCGCCAGCCTCATCGATCTCACGAATCTTGTTCCTGATACCTCTGGCATCTGCCCTTAGAGCGTCCACTTCGCGACCCAGCTCGCTCTTTTGGCTTTCTAAAGTCTGTTTCTCCGAGTCACCAACAGGCTGATCTGACCAGAACTGCCCGCGCCTCACTTTGCCTGTGGTTGTCGCGACTGCACCAGCGCCGTATTCACGTCGCCGCTGGACTCGATACATCGTTTGCGTCGTGGCCCAGCTCGGGATTCCTTCGCAAGCGAGAATCTGCTCATACTGGCTGTCGGTAATTTCCCGAAGAGCAACAGCTGAAACATGCAATTTCGAATTTGCGCAGAGCATGGCCAACACAGGTTCAGGACCCTCTAGGTACTCGATCGCATAGGCTTCAAGTCCCATGTTCGCAAGTCGGCCTTTCGGGAACGGCGAGCGGAAACTCTCAAAGGCGGTTCCGCAGGTTCTGACGGTGAGAGAGAAGCCCATATGCTTGTAAAACTGTTCGCTGAGTTTCTTATGGTCGTTTTTGGTCTGGCATGTGAAGCACAGAAAATCCTCTTGACTCATCAGCGACTGTATTATGTCGGCGTACCTGTTGTCGGTGACTGAGCAAGTGAGCATAGGCGGTCCAAAGACCTCTTTTTCGAACTGGTCTTGGTTGTCCTGGAGCCACTCCCATCCCTTGACTGCTTCAGGGCGAATACGATTCAAGTGGGCCAGCCTCTGTCCCTGTTGGGAATCAAGGTCTTCCAACTTGGATTCGGTTTGCTTTATTTCGTCTCCTTTGGCATTGCAGATTCTTCTCTTGTCCTCAAAGCTTTCGTACAGCTCACGCTTCTGTGCCTCTTGCTGCTCCAGAACATCGTCTTTTGCTCGCTGCGCAGAAAGGGTCAGATATTGCCAAAGGGCAGATTGTTGAAGCACACTGAAATGTCAAAAGAAGGGTCAGGGGAAAGGACATTTACTGACAATCTTCCTGTTCCATTCATCTGCTCTGAAAGGTGGTGGCTCGTTTTTCAACCTGGCCTCCAGATCGGTGATGTTCTTGCGTGTCTTAGCAAGGCTCGTTCTCTTTGTGGACAGCACCTGCTCTTCTGTATCCTTTTGCCCCTGCACTTGCTGGATTCGCTCGTTCTGGGCCTCGACGGCGCGCAAAACACGGTCGGCTGCCGATTCAGCCTCCTTCAACGCCTTCTTCCGTGCATCGACAACAGGCCCGATCCGTTCTTGATACTCCCTCTTCCGATTGACAGCCTCAAGTGCCGGTCCGCAGGCTATCTCGAGTTCTTTGAGTCTTTTGCTTGCCTGCTCCTTTCGGGTCTTCGCGTCCTTGAATTTGGCGCGGACATAATTGTACTCGGCGACAGCATGTGCGTCTCTAAGATCTTTAACCTTCTGCTGGATGGCTTCCCTCTCACGAAAGCGATCGACATCGGCTTGTTGAGCCTGCTGGCGGTTCTCATGGCCCTTCAGGGTCTCGGACAGCGAATCGAGGTCTTCCTTCCTTTGCTTATGGTCCTGATGGAGCTCTTTGAGCTCCTGGTGCCAGTTGACCATTTGTCTAGAGGCAGCGGCTCGCAGGGTCTCGGTAAACAGGTTTTCAGGTCGCAATGCGGCGAATTCGGCGACCTTGTCCTGTGGAAGGAACTGGCACAGATTGTCGATCTGGATGTGCAGTCTTGCGATCAGTTCTTGGACATTCTTAAGCGTGCTATCGCGGCCGTTCAGCCACCATTTTCGGTTGTTGTCTTCCTTGTTGATCTGAACGCGGATGACGTGGTTGGCACGCTCGTTGGGCCTCTTCTGCAGCTCGACTTCGATGATGGCGGTGTCTCTTCCATGCTTGACAAACTCCCCAACATGACTGGCACGACCAAGGTGCTTCGGACTGTAGCCCAAGCCCAGGCAAATGGCACAAACCAAGGAGCTCTTGCCGGTGCCATTGGGCCCGATAACCATGTTCAGGTTGGGGCCGGGGAGGAACTCTGCATGCTCGTATGTGACGAAGTTCTGCACGAGAACGCGGACAATGGCACCCGGGTGAAACTCGTCCAGACTTTTGCTCGGACGCGTGAGACCGTTGATCGAAGTTCGACCGTTCTTCGGGCGTGGGGGCCGACTTGTGCCGCCTGCGAAAGGATCGGAATCGTCGCGATCGGTGTGGCGGCGCTGGCGCTTGGAGGATTCGGACTCGGAAGAAAGCTCATTGTCGTCGTCTTCCTCGAAGCGCGCCCTGGAGCGGCGGCGGGGCTCGAGGGAGGGCATGGTAGGAGCGCGTGACGGTCTGCGGCTCAGACGGGACACTGGGACATGCAGACGGGAGTATGTGGAGGGGACGAAGAAAAGAACAAGTTCACATGCAATGATGACGACGTGGGGTCATGATCTTGGACACGTCGGGCATGCACCTGGACGGGACACCAGGCAGCGTTTGGGTGAGACTTTACGCGTTCGTGCACCTTGAAAAGACCGGCGAGGCAAAGGACGCGTAGGTGGGGGGGCACTCAGACACCTAGGCCTGCCTGCCTGCCAAAGAAGGCGCTGGTACCTGAGCTGAGCGGAAGCTGCCAGCCGCTAGGCTCAGGCGTGGATCTGCGGTACCTGCCTGAAATGGCAATGCATTCAAGACACTACTCCGAAAGGGGATAAGTGCACTACGGCCTGGCACGGATATCAGAGGCAGCCGCCGCCTCAATGCTCCGGACTTGAACCGACTCCCTTTCAACGTCAACTCCTACATTCCCGAGCTTTCTGGACAGATGGCTTGTCACCTGGAGCAGGGTAGACTGGGAAGGCTCGTTCGACCTTGCTTCTATCGTTTTCCGTCTATTGTACTCCACCATTCAAGACATCTGATCTTGCCCGAGAAGTTGAACAAGGTCCCGCCCGAGCCCATACCTAAGGTATGCTTCATCTATCGGTCTATGGATGAGAAGCCCAGCAACCACGGTCGCCAGCCCTTGTCCCGGGTCGTAAATCGCACACCAGAGAACGGCCGAAGCAGAGGGTCCTTTACCCTCAGCAGCAAGTCATGAACGGTACAGCAAATAATGGGAATAAAGCATGATAGCTAAGGTACCTAGAAGTAGACGGGCAAGTAAAGGCATGGCGGGCACGACCGTGTTGCTGTGACTCCAAATCGGCCTTCACAAATCAATGTTGATTAGGTATTCTTCCTCGCCTAACACCGCCGCGGGGAAGAAGAGGGACCAATGAGAATGTGCACGGTGCTGGTGGTGCCGCTACGGGTTCTGGCTAGGTGTGTATCAGACTTTCAGTGTGCTTGTCTTCCCAAGTTCCAAGCCTGGTGTGCGCCCTAGACCCCGATCCGCCATAACATCAACACGCCTTCTTCGCTCTCTTGACCCAGACATTTGGAAGCTCGCCGGCCAGCCCGTGAAACACCACAATCCTTCTCCGGCTTTAGCCTTCTGTTTTCTTGCGGTCCATAAGCACCCACAACCTTGCCCTTCTTTTCTCCCCCACTCGCGTGCAAGCCTCATCTTGGGAGGCCTACTCTAATACTTTGCGGTGCTTACGCCTGCCCGCGTTGTAGAAGGTGGTACCTCTACCTCCATCTGCCCAACCTCTCCTCCCCTTGCCTCCTTGTCTTCTTGTCTTGTCGTCTGTCTCCCTCCTCGCTTGGTGCGCCCTCCGGCCTCACCCACTTCCATCACCCCCGTCCGCCTAATTGCCGTTGCTCCCTTCGCCTCTCCAGGGTAGCTACACCTCTCCAGGGTAGCTTCTCTTCTCTTTGAACCCCCTATCCGCTCCAATATTCCACGCCCTCTGCGTCTGCGATACTCCTTCCCGCGGCTCCCCTGCGGAGGCTTTACCAGTACCTACTCTTCCAACCAGATATGTTTGGGTACATGCCCGTTCTGTACACTTGAGCATGGCTGATCGCGGCACCATGGTGCCTCGTGCCCACCGCGCTCCGTTGAGTGATACAACCAAGCAAGTCGTCAATTCGTCCTCCAAGCAACTGGAAAAGCCATTCCGATCCCAGGATTCCGACGTCCATCCGCTCCGCGCCCACCCGGCCAAGCCAAACGTTCGCCCAACTTCGGGCTCGAGCTCGAGATCCAGACCAACGAGCTTGGTTTCCAAGGCCATGGGTTCCACTGCCAAGGTGCCGTCCAACCACCGCCTCTCTGCCATATCACAGGATGACAGTGAACCTGGAAAACGAGATTCCCAGTTCTCCCACTCTAGCGGCACATCCAGTGGCAACCGAAAAACCCACATTGGACCATGGGAGTTGGGCAAGACCTTGGGCAAAGGTTCTGCTGCCCGCGTTCGCCTCGCCCGCCACCAGACCACCCAGGACCTGGTCGCCGTCAAGATCATGGCGAAGCACAACACGTACCTGACCATGGCCGGGAGTCTCGCCGAGCTGGACAAGTGGGACCGCAATCGCGAAGAGTACACCACAGAGCGCCATATGCCCCTCACTATTGAGCGTGAGGTTGCCATACTGAAGCTCATCGACCATCCGGGCATCGTCAAGCTGCATGACATCTGGGAAAACCGGTGTGAAATGTAAGTCGTCGCCCATCCGCGGGGCACTTCTTATCCACCGGCCACATCGTACTGACACTGATGTAGCTATCTGGTCATGGAATACATGGATGCCGGCGATCTATTCGCTTACGTGAATAGCCACGGACCTCTTGGTGAGGAAGAGATGATGTACTACTTTCGCCAGATACTGACTGCTCTGGACCATGTGCACTCCTTCCACATCTGCCACCGAGATCTCAAACCAGAGAATATACTAATGACAGCTGATAACCGGGTTAAGATAGCCGACTTCGGGATGGCCGCGATGCAACAAAGTCCGAACCATTCGCTCAAGACCTCTTGTGGTAGCCCCCATTACGCAGCCCCTGAACTTGTCAGTCGCAAGCAATACCGAGGGGATAAAGTCGACATCTGGAGTTTGGGTGTGATTTTGTACGCTTGCATGTGCGCCCAACTCCCCTTCGACGACCCTCATGGAAATGTACCGCGGCTACTCGCCAAGTCTGCGAAGGGGGAGTACTACATGCCAGATTGGCTGCCAGAGGGCTCTCGCGACTTGATCGACAGAATGCTACAAATCGACCCAAACAAGCGCATCAGTAGCAGAAGAATTTGGCAGCACCCTATGGTTCAGAGATACGACTACCTGGACGACTACAACGACGGGGGCAGGACGTTGAAATCTCGAAATACCGAACGATGCCGACCAGTGATGCCCGAGGACCTCGATATGCCAACACTCCGTCAGTTGAAGGCCATGTGGCACACCTTTTCGGAGAAGCATCTTGCGATGCAGCTGATGAGCCCAGAGTGAGTGAACCCAGTGCTATCGTGTCAGTGGAACCGACAAAACTGATAAAGTACGCAGACCTAATGATCAAAAGATGTTTTACTGGCTCCTCTGTGAATACAAGGAGAGACAGTTAGAAAACTTTGCGACCGGATTGACGCATTCCTCAAGCGACTACCATCACCTTCGACCTGTTCACTGGAAGAAGAAGTATACGACGGCTGAATTTCCCTCCAGATATGGGCGAACTCCGTCCAGATTCACTGTCATCTCGAATGTCGCCAGTGACCAAGGCAATGACTGGGTAGATGCTACGACAGATGGTGGGGGCACCATTCAAAGCTACGACCCGTACAAGTCTTCTCTGGTCATGGACGATGATATCGTGGCGAGCCGTGCGAACATCGTCATACATCGCAATAACAGTTCAGCCAAGGGATCATCGCGGTCTTCGCGTCTTCGACGAGCGCGGAGTGGGTCGCTCCGAAGTAGTTCAACTTGCACCAGGTTAGGCAAAGGTGGTCGTCACATCACCGCTGCAGCCTCCGTACGGGCTTCCCGCCGCTCCCTCGGTTCGGTCAAGAGCGGCGACGGGGGGCCGTATCTACGGCCTGCCTCGAGACACAAAAGGGGAGTAGACTTCTCGCGTGTTCGTCAAAATTCGGCGCGCCCGCGGGACGACCATGTACCCCATGCGCCAGCGAGTATTGCAGGAGATGACTCTACTTACGACCGGGATTTCAAGTCTCCTATAGGATCCATGCGGCAGAGCCAACTTGCGAGACGGACCGGTGGAAAGGCGGCGGCTTATACTCAGTCACTGGCCAACGTCAACAGGCCGAAGACTGACGGCTGGCTGTACACCGAGGAAATGGACCTATTCACCAGCAGTATTGCGAAAGACTGCGACGAGGCATTCAACAGTTCTCTGCTGATCCCACAATCCTACATGGAGGAGGACAGTTTCGAACCATCTCCAGCTGGAAACGGACGTCGCATCTCAGTTGCAAGCGCGCCTGCGAACGCGACGGCCCCGACTACGATCACCTCGGCAGCGACGGACGCGCCCGATGAGACAAGTTCCTGGAACAGCCGACCGTTGCCGCCTGCACCTCCAATGACAGACTCTGTTCGGCACGAGATAAAGATGGCAAAGAGACGAGCGGAACGTCGAAAAGATCAGGCTCCCGAGGTCTCCAACCATGCTACCCTGATGGCTACTGCTGCTAACTGTACAACCGGGTCTAATCTCTCGGCGCCAACAGATGAGTCTGACCTCAGGGCTGTATCGGCGCCCATCTACTCGCAGTTCAGTACGCAGTGGGGGAAGGACACCATACCTCTGCCGTCTATCAGCGAAAGGCAGAAGGAAGACAGCCGAAGCAGCCACAAACCGCGTACCGTGTCAGCACCAACGCAGAGCTCTAAGTCACGGCCCCATGCCGCAAAAGAGCGCGCAGGCTTGGACTACCTTGCCCACCAGGAGAACACGATTCGTGTTGTGACATCACCTTCTGCGCTTCCGGCACCCTTGAACATCCCTAGAAAAGCGTCGCGAAACGTCAATGCGCCCCCCAAACCGCGACAAGAGCCTGGTCTGCGTCGGGAATCGGTCAACGTCAAGGTCGGACGGCAGGAGACAATCCCGGAGGAGCCGTTGACACCAACCCAGGAGGACTCACCCATTCCTGCCAAGAAAAAATCGTCTTGGTTCAAGCGAAATTCGAAGGATAAGGACGACGCCTTTACCACCAAGGCAGGCTCGGTTTCGAGCACCACTGACTTCGTCACATGTACCGACACGACTTCGACGGCCGCTGCACCCATTCCGCCGGCGAGGAGGAAGAAGAGTTTCAGTCTCGCATTCTGGCGTACTCCGAAGGACCCGGCTTACATGCAGCTGGCGAACGCGGGTCAGTATCTATCACGTGAAACGTACCTTACTAGTAGCTTGCAGACACTAACGGAACTCACAGGTTGCGATGTTGAAGACGCAACGTTACGAGGACCTACACGTCGGTCCAGTCGATCGATACGACCTGGTCGTGACAAGGAGAGTAAGGTAGAGGACGAATACGTGAACAGAAATGTCGAAACGCACCAGAACTGGCTGGCCCGCTTGTTCCGGGTCAAACCAGTCGTCAAGCACCTCTGCTTCTCGTCTACTCGACGTCGAGCGCGACAGGAGATAGCTTTCCTGTTGAGAGATTGGCGCAAATATGGCGTGCGAGACATACAGA
Organism: Xylariomycetidae sp. FL0641; assembly: GCA_022376655.1. Taxonomy (NCBI): domain Eukaryota; kingdom Fungi; phylum Ascomycota; class Sordariomycetes; species Xylariomycetidae sp. FL0641. The sequence goes on from JAJJKE010000038.1 coordinate 192,966, forward strand.
TTGACAAAGAAAGGTGTATTGTTTTTGGAAGAGTTGCTAAGAAGAACCGTAAGTCTTGACCAGGACTTCCCCCCAACGTACCTCTACCTGGCTAGGTCTACGCAGCTAACTGAAACTTCTCTCACTAGTCCTCAACTTGAGACCGGTAAGCTTTGCAGCTGAAATCATGACGGTCATCGAGCATGGAAGACGTGGCCCGCTCTGCATTGCTCGATTCACCCAGGAAAAGGGTGCGGCCAGTAGCTTCCACACAGTAGTCGACACGACCGAGACGGTCATGGCCTCGCGCAGCTTGTTGGTGACAGACAAGCGCAGGGCTAAGATGATGATCAACACGTTGAACGTGGGAGGACCATCCGACCGCGAACGCCGTTCCTGATTTGTTTTACTCCAGTATTGGAGTCAAGGCACACACACACACACACACACTGCGCCTAGGGGAAGGATTCCATTCCATTGGGCACCATCGTACCGTGGTCAACTGTCTTGGGTTGGACAAGACCACACCCCCCGCACCCCATCAAGGGCTTCTCTTTTCGTCTGGATCTGGACAGCTCTCTCCCCACCACCCTCTATCGTCTGCAACCAGACGAATGGCGAAACAACGCGAGGGCACGACGGGCCCGGGGCGGAGACGGCGAAGGACAAATGGATTCGTCCGAAGTGGATGAGGCGCGCGATGTACAAGCTCATCTCTACCTGTTGGAGAGTTCCTTTCAGGCTTGCTTCTTGCATGATGTTGGGAAGAGCTTCCACTGCGTGGGCTCTTTTCTCCTTGTTTTCCCTGCACGGCACTGCGACCTCGTTGATACGAGAGCATCACGGTGTTGTTGGATCCATTCACTTGGACCGGCGGAGGACGTTACACAATACTGTGTACTAAAAAGAAAATGGTGATGGCGGCATAAGAATGTGCCAAACCTTGTAATGGGAGGGCAGCTAGTCTCTAAAAGCTCTGTTAATAGGCATTTCGCTACGGTAGTTGAGTAATGAGACAAACCCCTTATAATATGGTGGAGGTCCGGGTGAAGTGTATCCTGGCAGGCCTTGAGCAAAGAACATCAAATGCTGTTGCGCGGACTGGCCGACTCGCTCCATCGATATGAACTGTAGAACGTGTGCTAAGGTCTATAAGCCGTACCTCAACTATAATACAAGTAAGACACATAAAAACCACGCTTTTACCCGTGCGTGGAAAAGCAAATGCAACGCCTCTATTTCACCGGTCTTATCTGCCTATCATGCTGTCTACCACATGAACTCTGCATCGCTGCTGATTCTACAGACTACCAATCCCTTCCCATGCATATCAGATTACTCCAACTCGATGGTACCGGGGGGCTTGGATGACCTGGAGGGGATTAGCTATCACATCCGTGGCGAGAGGAAGGGGAAGTCTCAGGGGACGTACAGGTCGTATGTCACCCGAGACACGCCGTCGACGTTGTTGACGATCTTGCGGGCAATGTCCTGCAGCAATTTCCAGGGGAACTGGTACACGTCGGCGCTCATGAAGTCGCTGGTCGTCACGGCGCGAAGGCTATTCATGAAATTAGCAGGGCGACCATGCAAGAGACAGGTAAAGTGGAAAAGGGGCGGGTGTCGCTCACATAATGATATATCCATAGACGCGAGAGTCACCCATGACTCCGACAGCTGTAGTACGGCAAGTCAGTTAGCAAGACGGGGCGTTCCCCATGTTGTATTTGCAGACGAGGTTCGCGACGTACCCTTGTTGGTATCAAGACCAGCATAGGCTTGCGACATCTACAGAAGTGGAATTAGCCAATCGTCCTCATCTCCGTGCTTGATCAAGGAACATACCTCATTGTAGATGCCGGCTTCCTTGATCATGCTGATATATATGTCGTCGGCCTTCCGCGCAATCTCAACTCTCTCGGGCGTGACTTCACCGAGAATGCGGATAGCGATACCAGGGCCGGGGAAGGGGTGTCGCATGACGAGGTCTTGGTGAATGTTCAACTGCTGGCCGATCTTCCGAACCTCATCCTTGAAGTATGTCAGCTCTACGTGTCCAGGAGACATCGACATTTCTCGCCTAGATCTCAATCCTAGCGTAGGGGGCAACTCTACCTTGAACAAGAGTCGGAGCGGCTCGATAAGCTACAGCGAGTAGGAGTCAGTACACTCTTCTATGATGCTAAGATTGATGAGAACTTACACGCAAACCTTGCTAAATAGAGAGAAGCGGTCAGTACGAGCATAGACCATGCAGAAGAGCTAACTTACGCCGTTCATCATACGCTGTGCAACGGTTAGCATGATTTCTGCGCGTGCTCAGGGGACAGCAATGCTTACCTCAGGTAGCCCGCCTACGTTGTGATGGGCTGTTCGAAGTCAGCAGCTGCGCTTCTGGTGTCCAAGTGTCCTGGATGCATCTTCAGAAGCAATGGAGCCTCAATTCAATGCTCATGTATGCCCACTCACTCTTAATAGTAGCTGAAGGCCCCTTAAAGCTCAAGGACTCGATACTGAATAGGAGCGTCAGTGTCTGCTAGTTTCAGCTGGAGGAACAATGCATACACGTCAGGGTAGAGCTGTAGAAGAGGTAGGTATTAGAACGATCGAAATATAATAAAGGTCGCAAGGATCTCTCACCGTCCCCTGGAGGAACCATTCGACCTTTCCGGCGTTCGGGGTGTTTTCCGCCTCCTTCTCGATCTGACCAAACCAGTCAGCAAACGTTTAACCGCAGAGCTACTATGAAGAGACCTACCCTGATCGCTTCCTTCTCGAACAGGTCGATGACTTCGAATTGGTTAGCACGATTGATGAGCACATAACAGCATTTGCATACGACATACAAGTAGATCCTATAATCTTGCGCTTCTTCTCTGGTTCCTCAACGCCCTTGAGACGGCCGAGGAATAGCTCAGCAGCGTCAACAACTGTGAGGTTAATTCCAAGATGATGGCTGAGGGTCTCCTTGACCTGCTGGCATTCGTTGAGGCGCATCACGCCTAGGAAGGGTTAGTGGCTGGTTATTCGAGCGTAGGAAGGTGAAGGCGTACCGTTGTCGACGAGGACAGCGTGGAAGCGGTCGCCTAACACATGTCAGCCACAGACTGTTCTCACCCACTTGGGTTGCATTCCGTCATCTTACCAATAGCTTCCTTCATGAGCTTTGCAGCTACTGTGCTATCGACGCCTCCCGAAACAGCACCGATCACTTGGGCGCGGTCGCCAACCAGATGTCGGATACGAGTAATCTCCTGTTGAACAAAGTCGCCCATCACCCAGTTGGGCTTGGCACCGCAGATGTCAACGCTGAAGTTGCGTAGAAGCTCACTGCCGCGGGGTGTCTGGCTCATGCATTAGTGAACTACTGAGGCATAAGCATGGATTTGATAACCAACGTGCTCAAGCTCGGGGTGGAACTGCACACCTGTCGACGTATTCCGTTAGCAGGTGGTCATCCCTTGGTCTATGATCCTATAGGCTGGATCCATTATGAGGAACATACCGAAGATGGGCTCCTTCTCGTGAGCAATGCCCGCGTACTCAGAGTTCTTAGTGCTGGCTACGACCACAAAGCCCTGCGGCAACGAGACGAGCTTGTCGAAATGGGACATGTACGCTGCAATTCGTTAGACCTCGTTTCAGCCCACTTGAAGACAACCACGTCTTCAGTAGAGCGAGAGCACCAACCATGCATGGTCTCTCCTAAGCCTGCGAACAGACGATCAACATGTTCACCTGCCTTGTGAACATTGACATCGGCATGGCCATACTCTGCAGGGCGAACACGTTAGAACTTGGCTACCAATATTCGCAGGTGAGAGCGCAGACCTCGGGCCTCTCCACGAGCAACGTTCGCAGAATCGATTCTCCAGGCAATTTCCTATGCGTATAGTCAGCCTTTAGCTCAGGACTTCGCCATTGATGGACTGAACAGCGCCGTTAACCAACCTGACAACCGTAGCTGGAATGCATAGCGTCAGTGATAGGCTACGTAGATAGATTTAACCCATGTCATACCATATGCCCCTGGGATTTATGTCAGTGACATGTTCATTATCAAGCCAGATCGTCAAGTCTTCAAGGCACCTACAGGATGGGGACACCAAGCTTGAAAATCTCGGGGTCGACATCTTATTCATCAATCAGTACAAATCTATGGAACATAAGCAAGAAGGAGCTCTCACGGGGTGAGCCCTCATCGTATACAGACGAGGGACCTCCAGACAGGATGATACCCTTCGGCTTGAAAGGGAGGTCCGCGAGTTTCGTCGTGCAAGGTAGCATTTCGGCGTACACATTGATGGATCGTAGACGTCGGAGGATAAGATGGCTGGTTTGGCTGCCAAAGTCCAACACCAAGATGGTCTGCAGCACGACATATTAGCCCTCGATCTGCCCGACTACGGACGAACTGGCCATCGCAGCAGCAGCTCCCTGCCTACTGCTCCCTCTCGATTGTCTCTAATGACGAATCCATGACCGAGGTTCCTTTGTTGAAGCTCCATGTGGATCGGTAATGCGAAGTGACTCGAGGACAGCGTTCGACGGAAAGATGTGACAGCAGAGCATTCTGTGGGGGTTATTGGCAGATTGGACACAAGCTTGTCGCCGAATGCACCCCCCATTGACTAAATGCTTTTTCGAAGGTTACGGGACACTCCCTGAGAATGACCTCCTCGTAGACCCCCGCGTAGTGCATCGCAGCTCCATGTCTGGACTTATAAGACGTCGATGTGAAAATTGGCAAGCGCGCGTTGGAAGTCTGCTGCAATACTCAATGGCCAGACAGGTTCTCGAAACTTGTATAGAGCCATCACTCGAGAGTTATCGTGGGATTATTCGGTGGATATTCCGTGGAATCGCCCGTTGGAAAGTTCGTAATGTTCAAGACCGTCGCATGCGATCACGGCTCGGTGCGAGAGACTCGAGAGGGTCCAGGAGCATTGCTAAAACGAAGATAACGGCATTGAGGTATACATACGTCGAAGACATTGTGAGGCAGCTCAGCCTCGATGTTGGCGACCATCTTGATTGTCTGTATCGGCGGTATTGAGGGTGAGGGCGAGGGCGACAGTGATGGCGATCTGCGCAAGAGAAAAAGTTCTGGGTGCTCGATCCGGAGGCCGTATCGGCGAATCCGTAAGGGACCCCTCCAATGATTTTGGCTGCCCCTCGGCTTATCTTGGCTTATCTTAGCTCACCTCATGCGGCCTATTCCCGTCTGGGCACTGGGTCACTGACGTGACTGCTCTCCATCCCCAGACAAACCAGGGGGGTTGAGCGTTGAATGGGGCCTCACTCTTTAATGTGGCTTGGGTGAGCTGAACCCCAACTTGCCAACTGCCCAAGCTCCAGCTTGCCCAGGTAGGGTTCGGAAAAATACGTATTTTGACGGATTATACGGTATTTATACGATACCACGCAAAATACCGCAGTATACCATACAAACTAGCTTACTATGCAATACAGCTCCACATATAGCCACTTAACTTACTAAAACACGCCTTATTTACTAATTTTTAATAGCGCTAATAGCGCTAATAGCATTAACAGTACTAATAATACTAAGGTATTGCCTAACCTCTTTTATTCACTCGTTTTTACGGCTTTATTTAAAAAAAACCTTACTAGCACTAACGCGTTAAGTGCCATTACTGTAGTAAAGAGCTGGACGTTTAGTTACTAATAGGTGCAAGTCCTCGCTAAAGTAACCGTTTCTGGTTAGTGCTATGTATTATACGTATAAGCAATGAATTATACGGTATTAATATATGTATAATACGTGTTATACGCATAGTGTATTACCTAATTCCGAACCGTATGCCCAGGTCCCAGCGGGAGTGGCTCGTGGCTAAGTCGAGAAGATCCCGGCACGACAGCTCCGTAAAGATCCGTTGGTGTTTCGCAGCTTTCCTCCCAGTCTCCCATGCAGTGAGCTCTGCTGGTGTCTTGCATTGCCGTTGCGCGCTTTGTCAAATTCAGCCAGATCAATTGGTCTTTTTCGAGCTACCTAGTATTATTTCACGCAACTCGCGACTGTACAACTGCACTTGAGCCTAACTAACGGCATTGTCGAGTGATCAGCTCCTACCATAACTTCTAACCTACCCCCCCTGCGTCATTACTCTGTCAATCCGGCAGCTCCTCCTTGCGTAGAGCACGATCGATTGACCAGGGAAGCTGCCCTACCCCAACCATCATGCTTCGGTCGGTACGAACTACAGCCGCGGGCTCTGCGAGGAGCGTCCTAGGGCCGAGGACGGCTCAGGCACCTCGTCTGCTTTGCACATGCAACTACTCCTCGGCCTCCTCCACGCCCTCATCCGCCGTCTCGAGCCCCGCGATCCCCTCGATCCCCTCCAACCGCATAGCTAGCAAACAGACCTACCCCCTACGATTCCAAAGAAACCTGCACGCTACCGCCACCAGGATGGCTGCCAACACGAGGACCGAGAGCGATGCCTTTGGCGAGATCCAGGTCCCCTCGGACAAGTATTGGGGAGCTCAGACTGAGCGATCTCTGGAGAACTTCCGCATCAACCAGCCTCAGGACCGCATGCCGCCTCCGATTGTCAAGGCATTCGGTATCCTGAAGGGCGCGGCTGCGACAGTCAACATGCGATATGGACTCGGTATGTGTTAAGTGACATCTACCACCGATACCTAGACTATTAGCTTGATGTCTTTGGAACTCCCGTATACTACCCCATAGCTTACAACTAGCTTCCTTGCACAGATGAGAAGGTTGGCAAGGCTATCCAGCAGGCCGCCGCCGAGGTCGCCGATCTGAAGCTGCTCGACCACTTCCCCTTGGTTGTTTGGCAGACGGGTTCCGGCACGCAGTCCAACATGAACGCCAACGAAGTCATCTCGAACCGTGCCATTGAGATCCTCGGTGGCACCATGGGCAGCAAGAAGCCCGTCCACCCCAACGACCACGTTAACCGATCCGCCTCCTCGAACGACACATTCCCCACCGTCATGCACATCGCCGCGGTGCTCGAGACCGAGAACTCTCTCCTGCCGTCCCTGAAGAGCCTCCGGGACGCATTGCAGAAGAAGGTCGATGCCTTCGAGGCCAAGAACATCATCAAGATTGGACGTACTCATTTGCAGGACGCCACCCCTCTGACTCTGGCCCAGGAGTTCTCTGGTTACGTCGCTCAACTCGACTTCGGCATCAAGCGCGTAGAGAGCTCGCTGCCTGACCTACGACTCCTTGCACAGGGTGGTACTGCGGTGGGTACTGGCATTAATACCTTCGAGGGCTTCGCGGAAGCCATCGCCGAGGAAGTGAGCAAGATGACGGGCACCGAGTTCAAGACGGCACCCAACAAGTTCGAATCGCTCGCTGCGCACGATGCTATCGTTCAGGCATCGGGCTCTCTCAACACCCTGGCTACCTCGCTCAACAAGATCGCGCAGGACATCCGCTACCTTGGCAGTGGCCCTCGCTGCGGTCTGGGCGAGCTTATTCTGCCGGAGAACGAGCCTGGTTCCAGTATAATGCCTGGCAAGGTCAACCCCACGCAGTGTGAAGCTTTGACCATGGTTTGCGCCCAAGTCATGGGCAACCACGTTGCGGCGACGATCGGTGGCATGAACGGCCAGTTCGAGCTCAACGTCTACAAGCCTCTCGTGATCCGCAACTTGCTGCACAGCATTCGGCTCTTGTCAGACGGCATGCGCTCGTTTGAAAAGAACCTGGTTGAGGGCCTCCAGGCCAACGAGGAGAAGATCTCCAGCATCATGAAGGAGTCGTAAGTTTGAGACTTCCTCTATTCTGAATTGAGCTGTCCACTAATCCACGAATAGTCTCATGCTGGTTACCTGCCTTAACCCCAAGATCGGATACGACATGGCGTCCAAGGTGGCCAAGAACGCGCACAAGAAGGGCCTGACGCTCAAGGAGAGCGCGATGGAGCTGAAGGCGCTGTCGTCTGAGGAGTTCGACCAGCTGGTCAAGCCTGAGCTCATGATTGGGCCCAAGCCTTACAAGGGCTAGGTGCATACGCAAGTGGTTGAGCCGGTTGTGCACTTTGTCAAGACTGAGATGGACCATGTGGAAAAGAGAGTCTGCGCAGGGAAGTCCCATGGGCGAGCCTCGAAGGAGAAATGAGCTGAGCCCCTTGATATTGCGGCTACAAGCTGCTGCTGCCAATGCGCTTGAGCGGGCAAAGTCGAATTCGGTCTTGTACACATCACTATGAGCAAATTGTATATACCACCTGAGCAAACATCCAAACCTGGAAATAGTACAAACAGCCCGAAGCTCGGGTTTCGGTGACTTGGAGCGGAGGAGGCTCGTATCTTTCAAGGTGGAAGAAGCTCCATGATCGGCCTGATGCTCACTACATCAATGGATTTCAGATTCTAGTGTCGTGCCGTGTCGCGCGGATTGGCCAGCGTTGCGGTTCACCGTGAGAGATTATCAGGAGACGACAGATCGGCGGATCCCGGAAGCCTGTCGGTAAAGCTTAGAGGGCCTGGGGGCAGCCCGACCTCGGCAACTCGCCCTGCGCAAGGAACACAGCAGTCCCAGATCAGTGGAGCCCCAGCTGGTGACTTGGGAGATGGCTCGGTACTTCGGAAGTTGGGGGATTCTGCAGGAATGCCATGCTATGCACAGTGGACTCTGGCGTTCTGGTCGGTGTCGGGCGGCATGGTGGCTTATCTAACCTATCGGAACAGAACAATAACGTTGTGTAAGTGCCTCAGTTACTCGGCGGAGACAGCGACACTACTTAGTAAAGTATGTACCGATGCCGGAGACCCATCCTCACGGTCTGTTCTTTGTAGACGACCATCGAACTCGCTATATCCTGAGGTACTGTAGGGGTAAGAGAGATACCTAGACGCCGTCATTATCATCGAATTGGTCCTCCATAAGGTAGGTAAGGTACGGTGAATGAATGGTGAGGTGAGCACTGGGGGCCCTCCTGAGCTTCCCCGGACCGGGACCAGTCCAAAAGGCGGGGTCCTGACGGCCGCACGTACGGAGGAGCGATTGGGCCAATAACGGCTTGTTGCTGTCCGTTTTGGTGCTGAAAAGGGTACTCGGCGCGGCTCTGGGGAAGGCTTACGGCCAGCAATCTGAGCCAAATACGTAACCGCGGACAGGGATTCACTGAGGATCGGGAGGAGCCCCCAGCATACCGTCGACGGCCGGTCTTATCACTTATTACACTTGCATGTGAGAGGGAGAGTCACCGACGGGACGGGTTCGCCAACAACTCCTGACTTATCGCCAACCAGAGGAGGACAGCAGGCTTTTCTGCCAGTTTGATAAGGCGGAAACCAGGCGTGAGTGAATACGAAGAGATATATTTGGCCCTCATACTTACCTAGGTATCTTACCTTATGAACTGTTCGGACGGTGTAGTGTACCGGTAGAGGTGACTGGCCAGCTTCCCCACACTTTCACAAGCTCACACAGCCGACCACACCTCTCCATCCCTCCATCCATCCACCCAGCTCCTCGCTTCCCGCCGGCTAGCAGACTTTCCACGACCAGTCAGCAAGTTTCCTTCCAGCCGAAGCCAAATCATAGAGGATCCCTGAGCATCGAGGCCGTTCACACCAAGGCCACCGTTTGAGCTGTGCGTATTATACCTCGTCCGGCACAGGGGAACTACATAACTCATCGCCTTCCCACCCCGCGTGCTAGTCATCCCTAGTTTGCTGTTGTCTCGTAGAAGCTCGAGGAAAACCAAGCTCGGAGCGTTGAAGTATATCGCCATCCTCGTCATAGCCATCCTTGCGCATTGGTAGCCGGTACTACCCAGCATTGCGGTCTGAGAACGAAACGCACCACCTAGGTATATAGATTTCTGCTCTCCCCTCGTGCTCATTTATCGTGTCACGATCCTCCGTTTTCGGCCTTTTCTCAGCTTTGTAGGAGTTCATTATCAACAACCTCGGTAACTTTTATCTCATACGTCACTTACACGCTTTCCCTACAGAAGCACGCCAACGACGAAGAAAGAAGACGAACGAGGTAGTAAGGATACCAGCAACTCAACTCAACACCAAGTAGACCAAACACAATGGCGTCGACCGATACTATCCTCCAAGGCGTCACGATCTCAGGGGCGGTGGGCCCCGAGCACAAGAAGGTGTTGACACCGGCGGCGCTCGCCTTCCTGGCACTGCTACACAGATCCTTCAACAACACACGCAAGAGTCTACTGGAGCGCCGAGTGCTGCGGCAAGCCGAGATAGACAAGGGAGTCCTTCCCGACTTCTTGCCTGAGACTCGCCACATTCGCGAGAATGCCACATGGAAGGGCGCCCCTCCGGCCCCGGGCCTGGTTGACCGCCGTGTTGAGATCACGGGCCCGACGGACCGCAAGATGGTCGTCAATGCCCTCAACTCTGACGTTTGGACGTATATGGCAGACTTTGAGGGTTAGTAACTTTGCCTCCCATTCGTGTGCAGTCATGATATATGGGAAAGTTCGAGGCGTGTAGGAGTCAACCAGGGCATGTTCGCTAACAGCACCGCAACAGACTCGAGTGCCCCGACATGGGACAACATGATCAACGGACAGGTAAACCTATACGATGCCAACAGGCGGCAAGTCGACTTCAAGCAGGGGCAAAAAGAGTACAAGCTGCGCCAGGACCGAACACTTCCCACCCTGATCGTGCGGCCGCGGGGGTGGCACCTGGAAGAGAAGCATGTGACGGTGGACGGTGAGGCCATCTCGGGCTCGCTGTTCGACTTCGGCCTGTACTTCTTCCACAACGCGTTCGAGAGCATCAAGCGGGGCACGGGGCCTTATTTCTACCTGCCCAAGATGGAGTCGCATCTAGAGGCACGCTTGTGGAATGACGTCTTCAACTTGGCCCAGGACTATATCGGCATGCCGCGCGGCACCATCCGCGGTACCGTGCTTATTGAGACGATCTTGGCCGCCTTCGAGATGGACGAGATCATCTATGAGCTCCGCGACCACTCCTCCGGCCTCAACTGCGGTCGCTGGGACTACATCTTTAGCACCATCAAGAAGTTCCGCCAGAACAGCAACTTCGTCCTCCCGGACCGTGGGTGTGTCACGATGACGGTACCCTTCATGGATGCTTATGTGAGTGCTGCCGCTGTTCCCTCGGAGAAGAAACACCCACGTGCCAGACAGGGGGAGACTGCCTCAAACCTGTGAACAGATTGCTGATATGATTGTCACATAGGTCAAACTCCTCATCCAGACCTGCCACAAGCGAGGCGTCCACGCCATGGGTGGCATGGCAGCTCAAATCCCCATCAAGACGGACAAGGCGGCCAACGACAAGGCGATGGAGGGCGTGCGAGCGGACAAACTGCGCGAGGTGCGCGCCGGCCATGACGGGTACGTCTCGTCCTCTCACCTATATTCCTTGTTCCCCCTATCCTCGTAATCCAAGCTGATAAAAACCGCCGCGTCCAGAACCTGGGTGGCGCACCCGGCGCTGGCCTCGATCGCGACCGAGGTCTTCAACAAGCACATGCCGACGCCGAACCAGCTGTTCGTGCGGCGCGAGGACGTGCGCATCGGGCAGAACGACCTGCTGAACATGAACGTGCCGGGCCAGGTGACCGAGGCCGGCATCCGCCAGAACCTCAACATCGGTCTCGGGTACATGGAAGCGTGGATCCGCGGGGTCGGCTGCGTGCCCATCAACTACCTGATGTAGGTCCTTCACCTCGTCTCGTGGGCATGTACATGTTTAGATCGCTAATATTTGTTGTTTCAGGGAGGACGCGGCCACGGCCGAGGTCTCGCGCTCGCAGCTCTGGCAGTGGGTGCGCCACGGCGTCACTACCGCCGACGGCAAGAAGGTCGACAAGGCCTACGCCCTCCGCCTGCTAAAGGAGTGCACCGCCGCCCTGGCCCGCGACGCGCCCAAGGGCAACAAGTTCGGCCTCGCCCAGCAGTACTTCGCCACCCAGGTCACCGGCGAGGACTACGCGGATTTCTTGACCTCGCTGCTGTATAATGAGATCACCGCGGTGGGCGCGACTACGCCCGCGAGTAAGTTGTAAGTAGAGACCGGCCAAAAAAGGGGGGAAGACTGTGTGGTGTGGGGTGGTGGTGGCGATGGTGGTCGTCGTTGTCGATAACTTGCCGACGAGATTGTTGATCGGATGGCAGGGAAAATTGAGAATGGAACATCGTTGAACAACATGCTTCATGGTTCATGGAAACCTGGGCACTCACTCTGCGGCGAATACGCAGTCCACAATGTCTATTTTGGGTATTTAGCTCAATATCATTGCATCGCAAGCACGTATGGTCGAGAAAGATCCTGTCCCTTCAACTTGCTGGTATTTGGATAAGTCCTCCCTTTTGTCCCACGTTGGTGGATAGGCATGGTTCAACGCTGAATGCTCAGGGACATGTGAATGCCGGTACACTAACCCCAGCAGAATTCTTGAACGTCATCACTGATTTCCGGAGGAAACATGGAAGAAGAATTGATTGAGGAAACCGGGTCTTATTTACTTCCGAATACTCAAATGTTCAGCCCTCTGGGGCAGCTTCGGCATCATGATGGATTACTCGAGATCTGCAGAGTTATCTGGGAGAGACACCATTGGGCATCGGAGTGCAATACAAGGCCGGAGCAAACTTGGGTACTGAGCCAATGATGGCCTACAGAGCTCATGCAGGAAGTACCGAGACAGTCAAAGTTTAGGTAGGGTAAGGTAAAGTGAAGCCAACCCGATTGACTGCATCGTGGCTGCTTGTTCCCCCGCCATACATCACGTCACCACTCGATCATTCTTGTCAAACCTACCATAAGGTACACACCCATGGAACTCCCTGCGGCAACTGCAGGATGGTACTGATTTCTTAGCTGCCTTGAGTGCTTCACATTGAAGACCAAACTCGTTGATCAAGCATTGTGTCCTACAATAACCGGATTCTGCTCGATATCCACCGTATAGCTAGCTGCCATGAAGACTGTACTGATCGTCGGCGGAACGCGGGGACTGGGAGCCTCACTGGTGAAGCACTACGCATCTCAAGACTCGACCACAGTCTACGGCACCACCCGCGGTAAACAGGCACCCGATGGCTTCCCATCCGGCGTGATATGGCTTACCGAAGTCGACCTCACGAAGCCTGATGTGGGACAGCATCTCTCCAAAGAGCTGGAAGGGGAGAGACACCTGGACATCGTGGTTCGTACCTATACACTCACTCACCTACCTATCTACCTTAATCGGCACGCGTCCCTCGCAGGACTGACCAACCCACCATGGCCCAGATCATCAGCGCCGGCGTATTCAAGACGGAGGATTTCAGCGCGTCCAAAGGGCCGAACTGGGCAGACGAGCTGGCGATGTACCAGACGTGCGCGATGGCGCCGGTGTTCATCGTGCACGCGCTGGCGCACGGGCGCAGCAAGCTGAAGGAGGGCACCAAGGTGGTGCTGGTGTCGAGCGAGGCCGGCAGCATCACGCTGCGGCACCGGAAGGAGGGCGGCGGCAACTACGCGCACCACGCGGCCAAGGCGGCGCTCAACATGGCCGGCAAGCTGCTCAGCATCGACTTGCGCGACAGGGGCGTCGTGGTCAGCATCGTCCACCCCGGTTTCATGCGCACCGAGATGACCAGGTCGGTGGGTTTCGACAAGCACTGGGACGAGGGCGGTGGTGAGTTTCCAGGTTTTTTTTTTTCTCTCTCCCCCTTCTGTGATAGGTGAAAGGGATTGGAAGGGCGGCATTGCGGCTGACAAATCCATCTGCTTCAGCCGTGACACCGGACGAGGCGGCAAAGAGCCTCTCGGAGTGGACGGAGAAGCTGGACATGAGCAAGTCGGGCGAGTACTGGGCACCACGAGGACCAAGTAAGTCGTTGCTGCCCGGAATGCGTGAAACCGTGAAAGAAGACTGCTAACATGAAGCCAAGGGGATATTGGAATGGCTACGACGGTGCTTGGTGATAACCTTCCCACGCCTTTGCAGCTTCCATGGTGATAGTGGTTAGGTAGGCGGTCTTACACAGAGTACGGGTATGCGTAGCGGGGCGGCCCTGAATCATGCGTTGGGGGAATCGCAGTGTTGGTTGAACAAGAATGGGAAAGCAATATATTCACTTGGCATGCCACGTGGTGGGAAGACGTGCATTGCATTGCAATGCTAGAATTCCCAATTTCGGCCGCGAAGAAGCCAGGCGAGTCCGGCGAGAATGAATAAGGTAGGCATGGTTCAGGGGGGCTTGAGAGAGCTCTCCCCCGACCGGCGAACAGAGAGAGCCCTACGGACAACAGCTTGGATAGGGGCTTTTAGAATGTGCTAAATTATGAGATGCTATGCCGCATCCGGCTGTCATTCTTCTGCCTTTGAATGCTAGCGGCCGCGCGACACCGTGCGGTCTTTCGAGCCGTCTTACCAGCTTGCGGGCCTTAGGGCACGCCAGAGTCTCTCGACCGGGACGGTGCTGACCAATGAGCGAGCAAGCCGGGGGGTTCCTGTGGTCCTGTGAGCCAACCTCGGCCGCCCCATGGAAGACCCCTATTCTCTGCCCTACTACTCTGCTGAACAGGCTCGATCCGATCAAGGAACCTCGGACGCAACCAGCTCGAACCGGGGGGATAGCTGAATCGCGCGAGTTCAGACGACAGACAGACAGACAGGACGTACTTCAACCTTTGACAGCCAAGACAGCTTCCCGGGAATTACGGAAGGTAAGGCGGCGCGGCAGGGACGGAGAGAGAGAGAGAGAGCCTGAGAGACGCAGAACAAGGGAAGAAGGAATGGGTACCGTAAGGGACTGGCCGTGCCCCATTGCGGAATTCGTGTTCCCACTTTTCAGCAATCAAAAAGCCAGCAACCGACCAGGACCCTTATTATTTTTGCAAGATTCCATCGCGATGGGAAATGCAGAGTTGAGGGCACAGAGGCACGTCTTCCGGCTTGCCGCTGTTTCAGTAGCTTGTTGCCAACCAAAGTCCTCAACTCTCGTCAGCACTGACGGAGCCCGGAGTATTTCTTGTGTGATCGGCGGCAGGCGCGTGGGCTTCGGGGTGGACTGGCCGCTGGCAGATGATCCGAAAGCGGTCAGGCGGTGCGGCGAAGTACCGACGGGAAATGGAAGAAAAGGCACCAGGGACTCCAGGGCCACCGCCGCCGGGCCCTCCAAGAAGCTGGGGTCAATAATGAGTTGCTGGGGAGTGTGGGCCCTCCTCCTCTGGCCGTCGCCCTCGCGGGAAGTTCCCGAATTGAGCAGGTAGCCTTGTTCAAGTTAGCTTCTCGATGTCAGTGAGCGTGAATTGCGAAGAGCATCGAGACCGGCTGGCACGAAAAGAACAGCTTGCCTGAGCCGCCACCCAACTACTAATAATAATAATATGCCCTTCAGCTGCCTGAGTATGCGGTTCATGCGTTGACGCCGCGACGGCAAGCAATTGTCCTGGCTAAGATAGGTACTTTACAGATGCTTGTCATCTGATCGATCACCTTTTGGTTGGACCAACTTACACCGTGCTCGGGATCTTCACCTCACCTCCTCTCTCCCCGCAACTGATGCCATTACGTACAGGCACAATACATGTAAGGTAAGCGTGGTAAGGTACCTGAGGTAGGCATGCAGAGATGCATAACAGCTTGGATATTCCGAGGTATCTACCGTATGCAGGTTGATGACCATTAACATCCACAACGAGTGATCAGTGTCGCTATACCTTCGGGTAAGTGAACTTGGCAGACGTGTAAGTATCTCATCCCGTAAAGAGTCTAACTTGAAGACTTCCGCCCTGCTGGCCCTGGTCCGAGACTCTGAGACCTGCATGCAGCCTGAGGGACCATCCGAACGAAGCAATAGCTGGTCTACCGGGGCCGTCGTGAGCTTAGCTACGAGGACTACCAGGCAGGCCGACCTCCGCATAGCGTTATTCAGGTCCTTGCAGTAGCCTTTCGTTCCTTGAGGATCTCCCTGGTACTGTATCCGCTGCCTCCCGTTATGGCAGCTGCACAAGCTGTCCAAGGTTGTCCTGTCTCGCCCAGATGCAACCTCGGATCCCCCTGGACGCCGCCCCGGATGCAGGCAATACCTTAAGGTTAAACGAGGACGTAGCTGCCTACCTTACATACATACATCAAGTATGGCTGCCCCCATCCTTGGTCTTGATGGCTCTATTAGAAGCAAGAGCCGGAGGCTTTTTTTGGTTCCTTTCTCGAAGCCTTCTATCCGCCCTCGCCTTCCTGCAGCTAACCGGAACTTTTGGTATTGCAGCGACAGGCGCTTCGGTTGGCGAGGACTTATACCTACATCGGCTCCAAGGTAAGACATCTGTCAGCCTGGCACTTCTACCCCAGGTCTCCCATCCCTTGCCTGCGACGTATCTATCGAATGTCAACTGCGGCAAGTGTAGGACACAGAAAGGTAACGGGAGAGATAGATTGGTCGTCCCCTGGCAAGCAGCGTTGGAAGCATCCCCGGACCTCGGAGCCTTTGGACGGTGTCTCTCGATCTAGGATAGGGCGAAGCTAAAGAAACGGTGTTGGTCCGTGTTGACACCTCAACGACTCATCCAACAACAGCAACAACAAGTAACGGTCGTTCCGTCCTCCGTTGTGAGCGGTTGCGTAGGTTGTGCCTCCTGTCTATTCCGACAGTCGAGTCACCCACTCGTCACTGCCATCCCATCTTCTTCGCGTCCCAAAGACTCCTCCTCTCAGTCCGAACCTCACCTACCTACTCGAGGCGATTCGATTATTGCCTAAGGTACCGTACCTAACCTCAGTGAACAACCTACGAACTCAGCTCTGCCAACTCCTAGCACCCTTTCTCATTGACGGCCCGTTCTTCTCCACTGCTGCCCGGTGCCCGCTCCCCACCCAGCCGCCAGAAACACGGTACAGAAGGAGGCCCATGATTTCTGGCCCATCCTACCTTACCTACCTGGGCAAGCTAGGTCCAGTGCAGTAGGTCCAGACTACGACGACCACGACCCAGCCATCGCCCACCCATCGGCCACCCATCGCGGCGCGCTACGATAATTACACAGCAGGTCTTATTACACCATTAGGGGTCCCCGTCCCGGACCTTTGCGATGATCATCAGCCCGGACGCAAGCAAAGACGAGGCCGACAGATTACTCCCAGCCTGGAAAATCTCATCAGCCGACCATCTGGACGAGGGCAAAACAGAATAAGTTACTCTACTGGTACCAAATACCAAATACTTAGCCTTCCTTCCATCGCGCCGCTGCGACCGAGGTCTTCCCATCTCTTCCTCTTTGTTCCCTTCTGCACACCGCACACCACCCGTCATCTCTCTTCGCTCCAACCCCTTCCCATTGACATTCATTTGCTCACTTGCCTCATCTCTCCAAGTCCTCGTGACCACCACCAGGGGCCGGTGATACTTCATTCTACCTTCTTTCCATTTCACTGTCCGCACCCAAGACGGTTCGTGCCCCTTGCATAAGTCCACCGAGCCACCGAGCGAGCCACCGAGCGACCGCCCAGCCAGCCGGTCTCGTCGACAGCCTGCACCTATAATACTACTACCACCACTACCACCACCACCGCCATCGCAGGCGCTACCGACTGCCTACCGCCACTACCATTCCCGTTAATAATTGGCTTTTGGCTTTGAACCGGCGCAGGCCAACTGCACCCGGCGCCTTCGACAGATCAGACGGGACAGGGACAGACACACTCATCAGGCACACACATACACAACCAACCAACCAACAAACCAACCCGCCGACTCTCCATCCCGCCACCCGCGTTCACCCAATACCCCCCAGCCGACTGCAGCATCTTCTACAGTTATCCATTCAACTGAACTGCTCCGTACTCTTCTTCTTCCCTTCTCGTGCGACTGCCCTGCTCTGCTTGTCCCAGTAATTACCGCACCATCATCGATCATCATCATCGTCGATCGGTCGGTCGGACAGCACGGCATTGCATTCCAGGTTCCAGAGGTTCCAAAGGTTCCAGATCGCATCGAGTGCAGCCATCGCGGTCGCAACTGGCAAAGCTGCAAGCTGCAAGCTGCAGTGCTCCTCCGGCGTCATCGGTCATCAGTCATCGGTTCGCCACAGCTGCAGGGGTTCTCATCTCTGACCAAGCAACCAGACCAGCCAGAGCTGCCAAATATAATCCCATTTCCCAAGGCCGATCGCTCACCCTGAAGATCACCCACTCGACCTGACCTCTGAGCTTGCAGACATTGGCTGAACCACGGTTAGGCCACTGCTAAGACCAACTACCACAGCCTCTTCAGGTCTATTCAGGTCCATTCCCGTCTGTTCGCCTGCCGCATTGCCACACCCACCCGGCCTCAAGTCCGTTTTGAGAGTGTGCTGCGTCTACTCACACCCCCAAGCTCCCTCCGCCCGCTGCGTGTCAATCCTCGAGATAGGCCGCCGACCATTCTTATAGGGCAGCAACCCCTGCGGTATAGCACATACTTACCGGAGCAATCACGCCCTTGGTCGGTACACCAAAGCAAGGAAAGCAAGGAAATCAAGGAAGCAGGTCGCCCACAATGTCGAATGCGCAGGGAGATTTGCTTGGTTTAGGTATGTGTGCAATCAACTTCTGTCATTGATGAGTCCATTTGGTACACCGGGCCCTCAAATCGAGACCTGTGCTGCCTGGGAGCAAACAGGCAAGCAAGCAAGCAAGCAGGCAAGCAGGAAGTCCGGCAAGCGCAGAGGACACTCCCCCCTTTTCTATCCCACAGATGCACAGCATGCCTGAATGAGGACCCTTCCAACCTCCGCGACAGATCCCTCCAATCTCCTCAGGCCCCTTTGTCCCCTTTCTGGCAGAGATAGGGATCGGGCCAAGATGGGCCAGCGGTCCACTTAACCGGACCAGTCGTGTGTTTCATTGCCAAAATTGTTGTTTCATATCGCCTATCACCGTCGTCATTCCTGGCCTGCAATCAACCGCCGACTCCTATCCTGTCACCTGTCTTGCCGCTTGCCCTACCGCTTACCGCACCCGTGGGGAGCTATTAACCTGACCTGTCGCTAACATTCTTCTGTTTGCCTATCACACAGGCCAGTCCTCTGACGCCCGCTCCTCCTCGCCTGGCTTGACCCTCAACCTCGCCTCCAACAACCCCTTCCGCAACCGAGCTGCCTCTCCCAACAACTTTTCCCCCACGCCACCCCGATCGCCTTTTGACGACCCGCCTCCGCGCCCGTCGTCTTCGAACCCATTTCTCGATCCCGGCAACCCCTCGCTGCGAGCCGTCTCCTCACCCGACAAGATGTCGTCGCCAAAGGAGAAGAAGAGCCCGACCGCGGAGGAGCTATTCGTAAGTTGTCCTTCCTGCTGTCAACCATCATATGTCGCTGACAGTCTCCCAGGACCAGTTGATCATCGATGATACCAAGCGTCCCGACGGTGCCAAGCCCTCCCAAGGTCCGCCTCGACCTGGTGGCGGCCGACCTTCTATGAGTGGTCGCCCATCTGGCGGTCCGTCCCGTGGGGAGAACATGCCTCCGCGAGGACGAGGCGGTCCACCTCCCAACTCACACCGACCGACGCGTTCTCAGGAAGAGGCTCTTCGAGCGCGAAGAATGCAGGCTGGCAGCAAGGGCGAAAGACCGATGCCTGGCTCGCCTAACAGGCGACCCGAGCGACGCGCCCGTCGCAACAGCGAATCATCGATCATGGACAAACCCATGTCCAGCGAAGAGAAGAAGGCGCGTGAGCAGCGACACAGAGAACGCGAGAGACGCCACCGTGAGGGTGGCAAGGACGGCAAGCGCCCTGGTCGCCGAATTGACGTTATCGATCAGCTAGATGCCACCAGCATTTACGGCACTGGATGTAAGTTGATCCGAGGCAACCACCTCAATCCCACAACCTACTGACAAATTGCTTCCAGTATTCCACCACGATGGTCCATTCGATGCCTGCAACCCGCACCGCAACCGTAAGGGCAGTCGCCGTGCGCCCATGCAAGCATTTGCGAAGGACTCGGCAAACAACTCCCTCGGAGGGTCCGGTCCTGTCAATGCGCGCCCCGATCACAAGCTATTCATGGGACAGGAGCCGCATGAGGCTACTAGCATGTACGCGAGTGGAGCTAGGGAGAAGGATGGCGTGACCAAGACCGACGTCGCCTTCTTCGACCCCAAGCAGGGAGAGGATTACGAATATGGCGAGGTGACGGACGGACTTGGAGGCACTACTTTCTTCGAGGGAACCCCAGCCACCCGCACGGCCATTGCGAACGATCAGCGTGAGACTGCCCAAGCGGCCATGGAGGGCCTGGGTAGAAAGAAGTCGGTGGTGCAGCGATTCCGAAGCATCAAGCGCCCCGTGCGCGACTACGGCGAGGGCCGCATGAACAGCCCCGAGTACTACAGCCCGAGAGACATGCCGACTGGCGGCAGCGCCAGCGAGCGCAACCCGTTCTTTTCGGAGTTTGACAAGTCTGGTGGCGAGGATCGTATCACGGTCAAGAACAAGGACAGCGGCGCAGGAAGTCCCACCAGCCCGAGCGGACCGGCTACCGCACCCCCCGCTTCCCTCGAACGTCGTCTGACCTCGGATGCCACGCTGGACGGTGCCGAGATGCCCGCGAAAGGACCATCGGGTGGCGGTTTCCTCTCCCGCGTCAAGAGTTTGAAGGGTGGACGCCGAGCGGCGCCTCGGCCCCCGACCAAGGAGGTTCCTGTCCCGGTTCCTGGCAGTGCCATGTAAGCTATAGCAACTGGAGCACGATGAAATTCGCGAAAGGTGGACGACTACCGGCTTGCCACTGGAGAGGCTTGGCCGTGGGCCAAGGGAAGGTCATTTGACTGGTTCTAGCCGGGATTCCACGACACACGGATTCTTTGGTTTTGCGTGTCGATGGCCCTCTTTCAAGCTCGAACATGCTGGACCATCAAGGCGCACATTCCGATGGTTGTTTCCGCTTTCACAGGTCCCGGGCCTTTTCCGGGCTTTGGGACTTATAGGCCACGAAAACTGAAGTGGCCTGGTGAAGGGTCCCTGACATGGCGAATTTCCGCCAGGATAGTTCTTTCCTCTGTGATGTGAATACGAGGAACTCGGAGAGCAGGTCTAGAATGGCTTGCGAGGTACACCGGCGGGAACCGAATGCCATCGCGGCAGATGCTGCTATGGGATACCGATTTGCACGTACAGAAGTTCTTACAGACTGAAATTCTAAGATGAATCAATCCAGAAATGCCTAAATCATTGCCACGACAGGATGCGTGTTAAAGTGATATGTCTGGACCAGGCGTAGAATCTTCCTTTGGCTGTCGATTGGGAGGTCAGCAAGAAGGCATGTGTTACTACTTACTTATCTAACCTTAGGTACTTAGTTGGTAGTGTGGATTTTTCACTCTGAACCTAAGTCCCAGTTTCCAACTCGGTTCGCTCTCGGTTCCGGGTTGCACGTTTATATGCCTTGCTATAGAGGCCTGCCTACCTTAGCTTGGTTCTCGAGGATCTCCAGATACCTTAGATTCCACATGCCGCTTCATTAAAGTATCCCCCCACACCGGTTGTGGCAGTAGCGACGGGCCGCACGTCAATGACTTGCTCGATTTGGACACACCACATCCTCCCGCACTTTCGCCGTCACGTTATTCGTCACGCAGCTTCAAGCAGCATCACTACTTTAAGGTACCTAGGTACCGTCTTAGGTAGCCAGCCAGGTAGGCCCAATATTTCCACGCGGACAGGTTCCAGAGCGGAAGCTGAACAGCCACCAGACATACAGCTCACTTAAGTACTTACCAACCTACCAGAGGCAGGAAAGAGAGAGGCAGGCATCTCGACAGCTCACACGATGGAATCGCCGCCGCCGCCGCCGCCGCTACCCCCCGAACCCGTCACCGGCGCCACGCTCCTAGCGCTGGAGATGGCGAGGCGGCGCCTCCTCGACGCCGAGGTCCTACCCACCGGGTGCCGCGAGCTCGATCGCCACGTCCTCCTCGCGGGCGGGTTCGTGCCGGGCGAGGTTGTCGGCGTTAGCGCCGAGGAGGAGGGCGTGGGACTGTTGGTAGGTTCTTCTCTCCGTTTCGTTTGCTTGGGGCGCTTCAGGCGGCGGTGGTGGCTGTGGTGTCGTGAGGCTGTGGAGGAAAGCGGAAGGATGGCGGCATGGGGTCACTCGAGGTTGAGGTCACGGACAGTGTGGTGGTTGGTAGAGCGAGGTGAGGATTTATACATATATGCCTGACGGAATGAATAGCTGGACCGCCAGCCCCGAGTACCTAAGTACCTCGGTAGTAGATATCACGGCTGACATGACATCTGCCCACAGCTCGGTCTGCAGACCATTGCCCGCGCCCTCGTCTTCGCGGACCCCGAAGACCGAAACCCCGGCGGAGCCGCCATCATCACCACGCTGCCGCCCACCGCGATCCTGCCTACGCTGCGCGACGTCGTGCGCGCGCAGGTGCGCCTCAAGCTCGGCCCTGCTGCGGAGGCGGACGGCGACGAGGTCCGCCGCTGTCTCGAACGCGTCGCCGTGTCCCGCGTCTTCGACCTCGAGGGCCTGTGGGAGGTGCTGGGGGAGCTGGAGGAGGAGGCGGCGGACGAGGCTGCCGGGAAGAGGGAAGAGGAACCAGCCGCCGCACCAGGAGACGTGGAGCGTGACGCCGAGGACCACGGCGACGAGGGAGAAGGCGCTGAGCCAGCATTGCCTCCGTCCTCGCAGAAGCCTGCCACCACCCGAGCATCACCTTCGTCCTCCTCGCCCCTGTCCTCGCCGCCCCGGTCCTCCTCGCCGCCCGCGACGCAGCTCCCGCCGCTACGGCCCGGCCCCGGGAGGACACGCAGACACGAGGAGGTAGTGCTCGACAGCGAGGACGAGGACGAGGACGCGCTGTCCTCGCCCTCCCCGCCACCACCGCCGCGAGAACCATCGCCGCCGCCGCCGCCGCCGCCGCCAGCAGACGCACCGCGAGTACCCGAACCACCACCACCACCACCACCACCACCACCACCACCACCGAACCCCAACACCGCGACCCCGCGGCGCCCGTCCATCATCCTCGTAACGCACTTCGGCGCCCTGCTCTCGGCGCTCTTCGCCCGCCGCGACCGCCGCGACGCGCACACCGCGCTGCAGCTGCTGTCGTCGCACCTGCGGGCGCTGGCGCGCCGCCCTTATCCCCCTTCCACGTCCACGTCCACCTCCCGCTACCCCCCCCGCACCACCGCCCCCTACCCGGGCCCGCTGATCCTGCTCCTGAACGCGACGTCTGCCTCCGCGATCCCCCCCGGCCACCACCACCACCCCCGCCCCCTCGACCCGACCCTGCGCTCCATCTTCAACCCGCCGCCCCCGCCCCCGCCCGGCGCGTACGGGACAGCAGCAACAGCAGCGGCAGCGGCGGCCCAGCTGAGCCGCCGCAACAAACCCGCCTTCGGCGCCACCTTTGCCCAGTTCCTCGACCTGCACCTGCTGTGCGCGCGCGTGCCGCGGACGCGGGCGGACGCCGCCGCGGGCGCCGGCGCCGAGCCCATCCGCTACGCGTGGGTGGTGGAGGCGCTGCTGGACGAGGTCGGGGTGGTGGTGGTCGTTGGTCGCCAGCCCGGTGAGCAGGGGCCCGGGGTGGAGGGGGAGGGGGACGGGGGCGGGGTGGCGGCGACGCGGCGACGGAGTCGTGAGCAGCGGTGGGGCGCCGTGGACGTGCGCGGCGGCGTCGTGCTCGTCGATGCGTTCGGGGAGCCGAGGGCGCCGCCGGCGAGGACGGGACCGGTGCGGTTGGCTGCTGGGTTTGGGGGGCCGAGGGTCTAGGGTAGACGTGGTATATCACGCAGTCTGAAGTGTCTGTCGTCACGATGTTGATGATGAATTGCATGGACGACGATGTTGTCCGCGATATGAGAACCAAGAGCTTCATATTCATCGCTGCCAAAGAAAACCGAACACTGCTACATGTAACGAATGAATGCTTCGACCTGAGCTTGACGCTTCACAACCCCGTCTGCGAGACTTCAATCTACTATAACAAACTCAAATGAAGTGGGGTTTTCGTTGTTTTCGTATTTTATGCGCTCTTCCATCCAAAGATCTTCATGCCATGCTTCGTACTTCGTATATCATGCTCCTTGCCAACGGCAAGCAGTATTCAAATCCAAATTCACGTATCCATGCAAGCCGCTAGCAAGGCAGCTTCACCTTTCTCTCAGACTTCAACCCAGCGTAAATCACTCCCTTTACAGCTCCTGCCACTCATCGCTCTCCTTCTTCTCGCTCTTCTCCTCCTCCACAAAAGGCGCAAGGCGCTCGATCAAGTCCTCGACCTCGATCTCTCCCTCGACCGCGGCCTCGCCGTGTCGGGGGTGCGGGGGGATAAGGACCGAGTTGATGACCTGCACGACACCGTCGCGGGCGACGCCATCCTTGACAGCGACGCGGGTGTGGCCGTTGGCGACCATGCGCACGAGGCCGAACCACTTGTCGATGTCAACGGCGATGCTCTTGTCGTCGAGCAGCGTGGGCAGGTCGACGTGGTAATGCTTGGCGCCGTGGCCATAGCCGCTGACCGAGATGACGTCCTCCTCGGACTGCCGTCCGTAGTACGCGTCCGAGTACAGCGTCTCGTTCACCACGACGTGGTACTTCAGCAGCGCTCGCAGGTACCCCAGCCCCTTCTCCGTGTTGAACAGGAAGGCGTTGGCGGCGGGGCCCAGGCGCCGGAAAGCCGTGTTGGTCGGCGCGAAGAGCGTCAGCCCCGTGGACTTTCCGCCGCAGTCGTGGTGCTTCTTCTCGTCGTCGTCCGAGTCGGAGTCGGAGTGGTGCCTGTGCCCGTGCCCGTGGTGGTGCGCAAACCCGGTCTTCTCGGCGGCGAGCGAGAGCGTGGAGAATTTGGACGGGAACAGCGAGATCAACTTCGCTGCCGGTGGGGGCGGCACCAGGATGTGGTCGACGCCGTGGGCGATGCCGTTCTTGCAGAACTACGTTGAGGAGGAGGGGTGTTAGTGGATGATGGACGGCTCGAGCAGAAGGGGACAGGAAAGCCGGAGACGACATACCAGGTTCACCATGACGACCTTGCTGTAGAAGTTGATCCTGACACCGAACAAGCCGAGGCTGACGCGCAGCCGCTGGGGACGGTCGCCGAGCATGGCACCCTTGAGCTTGGTGGGCAGGGTGTCATGGGCGAGGACGCGGCCTGCCGGATAGTTCCCGTCGAGGATGTGGTACTGGATGATCTTCTCGATGAACTCCTTGGGTGGCTTGTGGTCCTTGTCGCCCTTGTGGTGGTGGGGAATCTTCTCGAAGGCCTTGTCGATGGGTACGAAGGCGGTCACGTTCGCCGACGTGCTGTTCAGCGCCTTGACCAGGTCCGGGTAGTCGTCGACCAGCTCGGCGAACTTCTTCGTGAAGTTTGACACCTTGATCGACTGGTAGACCGTAAGGTTCGTCGAGCCGTGGTGCCCGGGCCGTCCGATGTGGCCGTTGGTGTTGCCGTCCTCGTCGGAAGAGGATCGCGAGGTGTAGAGGGACTCGGGCAGGAAGTTGGCCAGCTCGGAGTCGGTCTCGATCTCAATTTCGGGAAGCATGTCACCCAGGGCGTTGGCCTGACGCTCAACGGCGTCTACGGCCTCCGAGAAGGCATTTTGAACGTCATCGAGTCCAGGTAGACTCTCCCACCATGAGGCTATGGTATTCTCGGCCTGTTGTTCCGTCTCCAGGACCAGCTGCTTGGCGGTCGTGTCATCCGGAATAACAAAGGCGGCCGCTGTGGCCGCCAAGGGCAGTACAGTGGTGTACTTCATGATGATCGCAGGTGTTCGGGGTACTCGATAACCACCTGGGAATCGAAGCGGGAATGGTAAGAGGAAGAAGGGGGAAAGAGAAAGCAGAACGACACACTAATAAGAGGGATGGCAGTTGTCAGCACAGCTGCTCCGGTCTTGCCAGTGTTCCTCCCGATGCAGGGGTGTCTCTGACAACTCCTGACGTCAAGCCAATCCACTGCTTCGAAACAGCACAGCTCGAGGCTAGATACGCTTCACCGAGTTCTTGCAATGATTGAAGGGTGTCGATCAGGATAGGATAGCACTCGTGATACCGGTCGACACGATGGCGAGAGAAAGACGCTGAACTTACTTACATACATTTCTTACCTCTCTCTGCCTCCCAGCCTTTTCTTTCAGTGAGGTGTTTCCCACCGATTGGCAGAGCACTCACAGCCCGCCTTAGGTAGCTTCTCCCACTGCAATCTATGGATGGAAGCCTCAGCCAACGCGTCTCCGCGTCATGATCGAGCTCTAGGTAGAACAGCTTACGTCGTACGATTCTCATTGGAGCTCGGCGACTTTTAGCTGCCCTCCATCGGACACGCCACCGCCCCGGCCTCCGAGCACCCTTACTTAAGCCGGCCCCTTTCCCCTCCTTAATCCCGACCTTAAGCATCGTCCACGTCCACGTCCACGAGTGCCCGCGGGATCCGGAGAACACCACGCCTTGCATGCCTAACCTCGTCAACATGCAGATATCAATCGCACATGTAGGTGCGGAGTACAGTTGGATAACTTGCAAGTAGTTTTCGTTGTTCAAGTGGAATGCTGAGCTAGCTGCCGAGATTCTGAATGGGTTGCGTTGGGTAAGGCTAGGTATGTACCTAAGAAGATAGGTAATTCTGCGAAGCTCTGTGCCCGTGTCCTACCTGCTTCAGGTAACCAAAGCATAGTGCCCCTCTCGACCTTCTGCATTGAGTGCTATCAACAGCAACAGGTCGAATCGCAATACCCTCCCTTGCGGACTAGAACTTCTTGCCTCGAGTCATCTCCCCTTGAAAGTACCCGAATGACACCACATATTGGATTGTCGTAAACCATGTTGCTCAAAGGGTCTTTCAGTTGCGGTATGAATGACAGCACCACAAGATGGCTGAAAGCAGGCATCTTTGATATGGCAACAGCCGTATACAGATCCGGCATCTCAAAGGGAACAGTTTCTTCGAGCCGTAGCTCCCCGGTCGTCGCAGCTCGCGTATATCAGACGGCGGTGATGTTCACATCAAGGACAGATCCCCAGAAACATCAGCACATCCAATCAACAAACAATTGAAACAAAACCTAGAACAATCTCCAGACCTTCAAACATCATGTCGAACATCGAAGCTCAGTCAGAGTTCCCGCCGTCGAAGCCCGAGTCTTCGTCGCCGAAGCCAGAAACTGGTTCGCCAGAATCGAAGCCTGCATCGCCTGCGCCAGCACCGGTGCCCGAGGCTGCGGCTCCGGACTCCAAGCCCACGAAGGAATCTTCGTCTTCGCGGGCTGCGTTCCCGGAGCCGCCCACGAAGGAATTCGCCTTCTTCTCCCTTCGGGACGCATACGAGATGAAAGTGAAAGAGCAAGAGGCTCGCTTCGAAGCAGAAGCGACTGCATTCACTTGGCCGACTATGGCCCTTGCGTCGTTGTTGCCCAACGTCGATCCGCAGGCCTTGCTGCAGTTCGTGGAATCGCCAGTCGTTAGAATGGCGTTCCTTGAATTTTTAGACAGGACCTGGAATCTGGACAGCAATTTCCCTGAGCGAAAGGGGAGATTGCAACATCGATACATTGACTACAGTGATATCCGTTATGCTCGTTATGCTCTGGATAGAAGCAAAAGAGAGTTCGTTGAGGGGAAACATGGTGATGAGTCGCGGGACTATGTATGGACTCATGGGCGAAACGGCG
Organism: Xylariomycetidae sp. FL0641; assembly: GCA_022376655.1. Classification (NCBI taxonomy): domain Eukaryota; kingdom Fungi; phylum Ascomycota; class Sordariomycetes; species Xylariomycetidae sp. FL0641. The sequence goes on from JAJJKE010000038.1 coordinate 220,564, forward strand.
CTCATGATAGAGTAAAAACCTGGCCTATGGGTTGGTCATTGTACTGTATGATGGACCGTTGCATTTATTGGGCTGAAAGCGCATGCCCGAGCTTACCCATTAAGCCCTACATGCAAGATGGAAACCAGCGGAACCAGATCGTCTTCGGAGCTCTCATGGTGCACATCCGCCTCCATTCGCTTGGAAAGCTTCCTTCCAGCGTACCAGAGGGCAGGCATTGTTTTGACCACGAGTCCTCATACAGTCCGCTGTGGTTTCCGGCTTGGCAGGCATGGCGGCATCGTCATAACGTCAGTCGCGAATATGCCCACGAACGTGCCATTCACTGGGCCCGCAAAGTCGCTGAAGATTATCATCAAGGGAATCGGCCCTGCGAAACTTTTTGGTTTGAAACTTCAGTCATTGACGCACTGGAGGCAGCTCAGCAAGGCGACGGACGGTGGAGGCTTAATCAGGACGGTACGTGTCGTTATGACCATTTGCCAAGAATGGAGAGAGACAAGGACACTTAGGTCATGAAGGCCTCGATGGGCTACGATATCATTAATGTATCGTTACAGCTTGAAAATGCACAATGCTACATTGATTATTATAGACAGAACCTACGTGCTACTGAGAACATGAAATTGACCTTCTAAGGCACGGCGTAAGCCACAGTGACGTTTCTTGCGGTATGATCATGCGATACTATGTTGACTCACTTCAGGATAGCTTTAGGAGAATAGTTTCAGGAAGTCAGGAAACATAGTTGTCATTACTGCGCCTTGAATAAAGAATAAGGCAGCAACCGACAACTCACTGCTGATGGCGATACCATTCGCACCGGACCGTCAATCATGGATGGTCCAGAGACACCGCCTTTTCGCCCAGGAACTCCTCAACAACACGATTGAAGCCAAGGGGGTTCTCCCAAAGCACAAAGTGAGACCCACCGTCCTCCTTCTTGAACGACACCAACCGGGCCTCTGGAATCTGCTTCGCAATCCAATGCATTCCCTGTGTGGAGAAGATGCTGCCTTCGGGCGCGACCACGAGGGTGGGTACGCTGATTCTGGGTATGACGTCTCTCCAGTCCATCGAGGCGTGGTCGATCAGGAGCGCACCGGCCTTGGACAGCGACATCTTGCCGTTCTGCTCGAGGGTCCATTCGAAATCCTCCGAGCTGATGTCTGCGGTGAAGAAGCCCCTGGCTAGCTGCGTGAAACTGGCCTTCCCTTCAGGCCCGCTGAAAGCATTCGCCAGCTCGTAAGCTTGCGCGGGTGGGAAGATGGCCGCGAGGTTCATGGCCTCTTCGGGCGTCCATGCTGGGTTGGCCGTCATGACAGGTGCCTGGTCGACGAGGACGAGCTTGGAAATGCGTTCGTGGGTGAACAGGTCCCAGAATGCCCAGATGACCGAACAGCCCATCGAGTGGCCGACGACCGTTACTTCGCGCAGATCCAGCTGTACCATGAGCGCATGAAGGTCTGCTGCGAGACGAGTGACTCGGTAACCGAAATCTGGCTTGTCCGAGTCGCCATGTCCTCGGTGATCATAGGTAGTGATCCGGAAATTCGTCTGGAAGTAGTCGACTTGCTTCTGGAATTGAGCAGCCGTTTGGGCCCAGCCAGGGACGAAAAGGAGATTGGGGGCAGAAGACGGGCCGTATTGCGTATAGCGAAGACGGACGCCGTCGTCGGTATTGATACACCCCAATGGTGGAGGTGCGTCGGCCATGGCTTATCTGCGGAGAGGAAAAAAAACCGTGATTCTGTTCGATTGGTCAGTTCGGGACTTCCACCGCCTGGGCGAGCCATGTTTTGCTTACTTGAATACTTAAACGTCAAGTATCAAGTGAAGTTTGTGTCGGAATGGCGTACGTATTTTCATCAGAAATCGAGTGGAAATCCTCGTGACATCGTATGCGGCTGGTGTGTAACCGAACATATGATGGGATCTTCTTCCTGGTGCATATTGAATCCAAGTGACGCAGGGGCATTCGGTGAACCAATGAAACCGCTCGAAGGGATCACGACCTTGTTCGTCTGCATGTCAGCGAGCAGAAACCCGCAACAATGCAACGTTGGAAAGTACCTAGGTACCCTGTTCATCGCAGGCAATGGGTGCTGTATGTGCCCGTGGCAAGGAGGGGAATAATTGCCCCAGAGACACAAGCGATCTGAACGAGGTCACCGACGAGTGGAATGATCGTCTGGATCGAAGTTACCTTGCTGCGGGACAACTCGTTTCCGCCTAAGAAAGACTTCCAGCGACAGTAGCAAGGTATCTTTCCCGCCCATAGGTTCTCCGAAAATATGTAATAGATGCATTGGAGGCTCAGGAAAAGAGGGGGGCATACACCCGCGCCGATTAAACCCCAGGCCTGTTCAACGATGATAGGGCTCAAACTTATAGCCTTGCGCCGATCAAATACAACTAATAAGGTATGCTAAAGCGACGAAGGGTATCAGGGTGTTCTCGACGCTAACAGCGCACTAGCTGTACCACCCTCTGGCTCCTGGGCCTTGTTGGCTCTGTTCCTGACGGTGCTCGATGATGGATTCAGTGATATTGAAGGCATCAATGATATCTTGCCAAGTCTGCATGTCTATAGACAGCACGGCTTGTTGTTTCTGAGCACTGCTCTTGGAATTGCCAGGCTCGTCTTGTCGATCAACGGGATCTTACTTCAGTCAGAAAAGCGCCATCTGGGTTTTGAAATTCCAGGGGACTTACGTAGTTCGGGAAGCCCATTGCTGTCGAATACGATTTTCACCCGTCCGTCTCGGATGAGAAAGCTGACGTAGAACATGTTTTCCACGGTCTGTCCGAAGGAATGCGGATTGACCACAAACTTCAGAAGGTCGATCCCACCGTTCTCCCTGATACCATATTGCTGCATCAGCTGTGTGGCCTCTTCGTCGCTAGCCCCTTGATCACAGGCTGTTTCCACCTTCTCTTGACCCTCTCCCAATACGTGCCAGAGCCGCTGAAGTATTTTGGAGCAAATGGCAGTCAGGTCATTCTTCTCCGACCTTTGAACATCCTCGGCATTCAACACTTCCGGTCTCGTCTCTCGGAGGTTTCCCGGCCTAAAAGGAGCGCTGCGCTTCACAACTTTGCGAACCTTTTTCTCGACCGATAAGGGACCGAGAAGGAAACCAGGCACTGCTGGTCTTCGTATGTGTGGTAGGCAGGCGAAACGCCCGAAATGCTCCCAATTCAACATGTCGCCTTCGTCGCCGATCTCGTCATCCTCATCGTCAGCACCTCGACCGCGTCCTCCCCGCCCAGGTTGTCTCCGCTGTTGTTGAGTAGCCGTAAGTTCGGGGGCGTCATCTTCGGCAATGCCGCCGCCAAGTCGCATGTAGGTGATGCACTTTGATAAGAACTCCTCGACATCGACCCCTTGAGCGATATTTCCTGATGTCAGGCGAAGTGTTTTTCGGTATGACGCATCTGCTGTGTTGACCAAGAGCTTGGAGTCGATGGTAGCCTCTGTCGTCTGCTTGACATGGCGCGAGGCTTCATTGGCTTGCTGCAGGATAGTGTGCAGGCCGGTGGAGTCGGGACGCATGTACTCGTCGTTGTTCTCGTGCAAATTGCGCATGAGACCTCGGTAATGCCCAATCGTTTCCCGCTTCTCCTCTATCGACTGATCAGGGTCGTAAGGGTTGTCCTCCTCATCGTCGCCTATAATCTGAGGTTCTCGAAGGCGGCGACGTGAAACCGAAGGCCCGGTTCCGCTATCCGGAGCACGCTTCCTCTTGCCATCGATACCCTTGCCCTTGTCTCTCACAGCGAGGCTACTGTGCTGATTTCTCACACGCGGCTCGGAGCCAGGCGTGTCCGGCTCCGATGACGAAGGTTGGTCTGACATTGCGGATAGGCCGAGACTTGGTTCTGAGAAGGACAGAGGATCATGAGATTGCTTGACAGCGCTGGGCAATAGAATCCTCTTCGTCGGCGGGAAACGACCTGTAGCCGTGTACGGGACAGACGGCAGATTCGGGGGGGTATCACAACGTGCGTGGGCAACGAATGTTATTTGCAGAGCCGCAAATGAGGCGCGTTTGACTGCACCCGTGGACCTGGGCAAGCAGGACGCGTCGCAGGGTTAAATTGATTCTCACCCCGCGTTCGTGGCTTCTTGATCGGTCCACTACCTTAGCACTTGGCAGGGAAGCTGTGGCTGTGTGCGCCTGACCCGATGCCCCCGCCGCCTGATGGATGGATGTGGGACAATTGGACGGGATGGTCTGGGCCTTCCTGGAACTTTCGCGTGGTGCTTGGGAAGTGAGAAGGTTGGGACCGGGAGTGAGACTAAAAAGAGCCCCTACCTCCTGGAGATGATAAGATAAGCAGTTCTGGATTGGGTGGGGATGGCCCAAGCTCCAAGCTTACATCATTCCTTTCCAGGTCCCGCCTGACACCTTGCGGGCTGTTGTGGTGCTTCGAGGCTGCAGCTGATTGTTTCCATGTGATCAATGCTCAACCACACGCGCACTGGAGGTAGCTGACCCTAGGTACACTTGCCCTCTCGCTGGGTGCTGAACTTGCCAAACTTCCCCGTCTTCGATCGAGGCGGATACCATGGACCTGCGACCTTGACAGCACCATGGAACCTTTCTCATTCGGCAGTTCCGAATCACTCGATTATCCGGTCAGTGTTCGCATGTAAGTTGACAACAAGGCGTCCAAGGTCCAGGCGACAGAAACAGCACTTTGTAGGATATCCCTAACAAAAGCATTTGTGATGCAGCATTAACCTTGAAGGTGACGAAGCCCCGTTCCTGTTCTCGACCCTATTGAAGCGACCTGACCTCCGCCATATTGGGTCGAATACGAGGTTCGTACAGCTAAGAATCAGCTCTCCCGTCCTGCGCGAGTCATCGTTTCGTCAGCTTCTAACGGCAGTTCAATGCAGCCCAAACTCCGATCTTCACGTATCCGTCCAAGTATGGGCTGCGTCGAAGCCTCTCACGGTCCCTGTCCAGACATCGTACAAGGCTTTTCGGAATGAACGGAGGTGCGCAACCCGAGAACGCACGCGTCGCCTGGCGCTAACACATCCCAGATGGAACGAGTGGCTCAGTATTCCGATACCCTACAAGTCTCTCCCACTGAACTCGTATCTCGCGATCACGATTTGGGACCTGTCACCGAACGGCGGGAAACAAGCTCAAGGGCACTCAATTCCGTTTGGCGGCACCACTCTTCCTCTTTTCGATCAAGACAATCAGTTGCAGAAAGGCAGGCAAAAGTGCCTGGTCCACAGGCATCGCCAAGCTGATGGCAATGACAATACTACCACGCCTTCTAGTGTTGCGAAGTCGAGAGCTGGCGCTAGAAATGGCGAGACACCCGTGGTCGACAAAGAGGCCGAGGAACTTGAGCGCATGGAGAAGCTGTTCAAGAAACATGAGATGAATGAGATACCGCGAGTCGAGTGGCTGGACCAACTAGTGTATCGCGGTACTGAAAAACGTGGCCTGCAAGCTGCCAGGAATTCAATCAAATCCGTCCAGCGCCAATCGACCTGTAGCGGGAATGGACAGACTGGTGCTTCCCCAGGAAGCGAGGACGTCGAGAGGCCCGGTCCGTCCAAATTCGTCCTCAATATCGAGTTACCTCGCTTCGACTTTCCTGTGGTCTTCGCGGACCACGAGTATCCGCCACCCCCCATATCATCATACCAGCAACTTTCCGGCTCGCAGTCCAACGTTATTCTGAAACCTCCACCGGAAGTCTCCTATGGTCCTGGGATCAACGCAGAAAGCGAACGTATCATTCGAATATACGATCCAGAAGTTGGGGCCAAAGACAACCCTGCAGAAAGCAAACACAGGCGTTTAGTCAGAAGTCAACACCGTCATGGTATACTTGACAAGGATCTCCGACCGAATGCCAAAGTCCGTGACGAGCTCAACTTCATATTGTCGTACTCGCCGACACACGTATTGTCTCCTGAGGAGAAGGATCTCGTCTGGAAGTTTCGCTATCACCTGACGAAAGACAAACGGGCTTTGACAAAGTTCGTCAAGTCCGTCAACTGGCAAGACCAGAGCGAATCGAAACAGGCCATCCAAGTACTCGGAAGATGGACGGATATAGAAGTGGATGACGCCCTTGAACTTCTTGGTCCTACATTTGACAATCGTGCAGTAAGAGCCTATGCAGTTGACCGGCTGGGGAAGGCGGACGACGATGAGCTACTCCTTTATTTGTTGCAGCTCGTCCAAGCGCTCAAGTTCGAACACATCTCTACCGACTCGAACCAAGCTACTATCAGTGCCTCTTCGCTTGCAAATTTCCTTATTTCGCGAGCCGTGGAGAACTTCATACTTGGAAACTACTTCTACTGGTATCTGGGTGTCGAGTATGACGACAAGAGCAACGAGCAGGGTGAAGAAGTACGTACTATGTACGCGAAGGTGCAATACGACTTCATGAGGGAGTTGGAGCTTCGGCCAGGCGGGCAAGAAACTAGAGCGACCATTCGACGGCAAGCCGAACTGATCACGGTCTTGTCCAAGATTTCGGCTGAAATCCAGGCTTCCCGCGAGTCTACACCGCGAAAGTTGGAGAAAGTCAAAGCCTTCCTAGCAGACGCCAAGAACGAGATTATAAGCATGGAGATCCCGATCCCTATGCCCCTGGATCCCACGGTGATGGTTACAGGAGTTGTGCCTGAAGAGACCCGGGTCTTTAAATCGTCACTTTCCCCAATCATGGTCACCTTCAAGACTACCTCAGGCTCCAAGTACCCAATATTGTTCAAGACCGGCGATGACCTACGGCAGGACCAGTTGGTGATCCAGATCATCACTCTCATGGACCGACTACTGCAAAAAGAAAACCTGGATCTGAAGCTGTCTCCTTACAAGATCCTCGCTACCAGCACAACGGCTGGTGCGTCTCAGTTTGTGCCCTCACAGACTTTCTCGGCAATTTCGTCCAAGTACAACACGAATCCTGCGCTGGCTTACCTTAGGCAGCACAACCCCGATGAGCGGGCGTACTTGGGGGTACGCAAGGAAACACTGGACACGTTCGCCAAGTCGTGTGCAGGCTATTGCGTCATCACCTACATACTTGGTGTGGGCGATCGTCATCTAGAGAACCTCCTCCTGGCACCAGACGGGCACTTCTTCCACGCAGATTTCGGATTCATTCTGGGTCGTGACCCCAAACCGTTTGCCCCGGCCGTCAAGCTGAGCAAAGAGATGGCAGATGCTATGGGAGGCTCGAACCCTCCCAGCGAGGTTTATCTGCAGTTCAAGCAATACTGTTTCCTCGCATTTGCAGCCCTGCGGAAATCGTCCAACCTGATCCTCAATCTCTTCAGCCTCATGGTCCATGCCAACATCCCGGATATCAAAGCCGAACCGGACAAGGCGGTATTCAAGGTGAAAGAGCGGTTCCACCTGGAACTGAACGAAGAGGACGCCATCCGGCACCTGGACCGTATTATGGAGGACAGCCTCAACGGTATCATGCCGGTTGTCATTGACAGACTTCATGATCTCGTTCAGGCCTTTAGGTAGAAGTTCATGGACTTATGATAGACCTGTCATTCTGTCTGCAATGGCAAGATTCTCCCCATTTGGGCGTATGTCTCGGTACTCTTGACTGGGGTGCTGGGGAGCACACCAGCCCGCATATATGCAGATCTACCTACTTGCAGCGCCGATGTTGTTCTTCGACCTGCACTGTGGAAACCAATATCATGCGCAGTGGTTAGTGGGTGATGCCCTTACACCGAAGACAGGCACGAACAAGCTTGGACAACCTTAGTTTCCCATGAATCTGATTGGGCTCCAGTTTGGCAGCCACCGTCCAGGGCATCTCCCTAGTTCTGCCCGGTGCGGCTAGACGGTGGGGGTTGGTCTGACGCCGGTGTCGTTCTAGCGCTTGAAGCTTTCCGGAAGGGTCCAAGTGGGGCCTGTCTTTGCCTCGTTTGATGATTTGCAAGCAAGGCCCCACGCTCTTCCTCATTCGCCCAAGACGGCTGGAGATGGGCAGATGGGCGGATGGGATCCCCCCGGGGAGCTTCTGCATGTCTCTTGAATCTTGATCTTGATCCCTCGGGACTTGTACGAACGTATATGCACGCACGTACAGAAGGAACGATGCTCCGTATTCCGTACAACCCCCAACTCCCCTGAGCAGACGACAAACAAAACACACGTTTCGGTGTCCAGCGACACTGACCTGCTTGTTCCTGAGGTGTTATTGTCCGCCAACCTGGCCCCTAATACACTGAGGAGATATATATTGCCCTGCCACGGTCCTACTGAGGCCCCGAGACCCCCAAGCCTCTCTCCGCAACCACTCGGCCAAGGCTCAAAGAGTCGTCGGGTGCTGGCGGGATCGCATCACCTCAACTTTCCAGGGTCGAACGACACGTCCAATCAGCGCGACCAGCAAGCAACGCGCCTAGCCTCTCCCGCCTCTAATAAGACCGGCTCTCAGCAGAGGGCGATCAGCACCCGCGACCACTGCCCAGCCCAAACCAAGCCTGCCTGCCAGCCCAAGCCAGCCACTTTCGCTGACTTTCCAGTGCCCGCACAGGCAGACAGGGTCCCTGACAGCCTGGTACACGCCTGATCCTGGCCTGCCTTCGTTCTGGCCTCGTTTTCTCCACCTGGAAAACGATACCCAGGGGCGCCACCATCTCTCCTTTCGTCCTCGTGATCTTCGCCTTCATCTGCACTCCATCCCGCCGTTTTGTGCTGTGGCTGTCATCTGTTCCTGCGCGGGGTTGCCTTGTTCGACTCCAACTACGGCGCCTTGCTTCTCGCAGACGTCGCGAATACATCCAGATTGCACGGCCTCGCGACACCCCAGCTTGACGACGCCTTGGCTCCATATCGTTTCCCGGCTCATCGCTGTCTTTCGCGCTAGGGCATTTCCTGGACATCCCATCGCATCCGTCGAAGACTGCCTGTTACCAGCTGCTTAGTTCACTCCTCGACATCTGCCGTACCGGTATCGTGAACGCCCGGCACAGCCAGCCCCTTCCTCTTCTGCAACACTGCTTCGTGCTCCTAGCTTTGTCGCCGCAAGAATGCCCGCCGCAGCTTCCGGCAATGGCGTTGCCGCCACCTCTGGGAAGCAATTCGAACTGCCTGCTTTGAACTTCAAGTTTGGCTCCTTAACCGAAGGAACCGACATTCCGCCACCCCTCCCTTCGCCGAAAGAAACCCCCGCGCTGCCTAAGACACCTGTAAAGGACGAACAGCCCCGGAAGCCAAGCACAACTGGCGCGCTCAATGGCCACCCTGCGTCCCCGAGGTCCGACATCACCAGCACGACCAATGGTGTCACGAAGAGCTCAGCGGAGGATGGTCCTGTCTCGCCAGCCCTATCGAACCGCGGTAGCTTGAGACGCTTGCTTAGCAAGACGCTGCTCAACAACACTTACGATGAACACGGGTCGATAACCGGCCAGAATGCGTCTAGGCCCCCCAGTCGAACCGCGAGCACCATAACGGAAGAAAAGAAGTCGAAGCGCAGCAGCGGATGGTTTCGCCGGCTGCGGTTGAACGAACATACGGACAACAACCACCACGAGACCCACCAGAACAACATCAGAAAGGCGTCTTCTGCTTCCACTTTTGAGGAGCCTAAGAAGCCTCTGGGTCCGCCGCCACCGATGATACCCGAACTTAATGCCCTCGAGACGAAAGTCGATACACGCCTAGGGGATGATTTGTTCAAAGAGATCGGGAAAACTACATGAGCGTGTATGTTCTGTCACACCCACCACTTGGACATCTATGTTTGGCGCCAGTACTCTTCTTAAAACACTGCAACGGATTTGCAGCCATAATTACTTTCTGGCAACTGTTATATCACCCTTTAATATCGCGGCTCTTTCGCAGATTGGAGAAGTCAACATCATGTCGGAGGTGGAAAAAAAATCGAGATACCCAGCCCAAACATGGGCTCATTCATCGACATCCTACGTCACAGGTTCCTTTCGTTCGATTCTACATCACCTGCCTGTCCTTGCCGGATCACTGGCCTGCCCTTGCAGCTGCCCTCGCAGCACCTAACTTCGGAGAGAGGAAAGTCGTCAAGTGGACTCTTTGAGTAACGGCCGCCGCGTATCAGCCCCATAGAAACCTCCATGGGGCTGTAAGCGACTTCCGGGTTCCACCACAGGTTTACGAAGAGACAAGCAAGGCTGGGGCCGGACACGCGCACCATCGGGGCAAAGCTGGAACCAAAGTGAGGGGAGCATGACCAAGATTGCTTGCAAGAATCTACAGCTATGTACGTACTTATGGGATACGACAGCGAAGAAGCTCATGTTATTCATTATTTGGGCGGGAGATTATCAATATTTGTTACTCGTTTTTCGTGGAATACAGCATTTCGGGCGCTTGCGATATCTCTGTCCGTCCATGTTTGTTTGCAAGAAGATGGCCGCCCCCTTGGATCTATTTCCTTGGGTGAATTTGCTTTCAGACTGCGTACAGGTGCCTTATCTCTTGGCCTTAGGTACCTTACCCTACCTAGGTAAGTACCTAGGTAGGTTAGCCAGTACTCAAAGGTAATAAGTTGACAAAAATACCCGTGGCAGCTCTCCGCCGGTATACTAATAATAAAAAGCTGAAATAAGGTTCCAGCTGCCACCGCGGTGCCGAGGAGGGTGACCGCAAGGTTTCTGGTTGTGTTAGCTTGGGTCTACGCCGAAGAGATCACTCCCTCAACCGCCAGCCCGCCTTGCCCGCCTTCGCCGGCAGTGATCCTTGACGCCCGCAAGCGGTAGAACCTTGACGCAACAGCTGCTGCAGTGGGCCCAAGGCGTGCAGCTCGGCAGCCAATGGCGCAAGCTCCCGCGGGACGTCACTGTCAGCAAAAAGTCCCACTGGGCCGGCGCCGTTACAGCAGCTCAACGTCATTGCCGAGCCCAGCTGCAATTGGTCCAGCTGCGTGCTACGGTACCTTAGGTAGGTAGTGTACCTATCGTGCCTATTTCCTTCCTATCTGTTCTATGAGCAGCTGCTCAAGCGCCAACTTTTGTTGCCTCTCTCATGGACTACGCCTGGCACCATGGCCACGATCCAGTCACTCAGATCGCCTTCCGCAGCGGGCGCGCTCGTGAGAGCTCCCACCCGACCATCGCGGCACTGCGCCAGAGCTGCGAAGCTCCCGCTCGTTTCGGTGCGCCATAAGTCGGGCCCGTATGGCTACACGCAAGCCAAGTCGCTGGTCTTCAGCGAGTGCGGAGAGCCGAAGGATGTTTTGAAGTAGAGTGTCTTCTGCGCCGGATGTAGGAAACCATGAAGGCTGACTCCGTCACAGGCTACACACGCATTCCATCTCTCCCACTCTGTCCTCCTCGTCCCTCCTCCTGCGCGCCCTCGCGGCCCCTGTGAACCCGGCCGATGTAAACCTGATTCAGGGCACCTACGGCGTGAAACCCCAGTTCAGCTCCCTGATTGGCACCTCTGAGCCGTCTGTCATACCCGGCAATGAGGGAGTTTTCGAAGTCGTCTCTTCCTCATCCTCCGGGCTGCAGAAGGGCGATTGGGTCATACCCGCAAAGACAGGGTTCGGCACATGGCGAACACATGCCGAGGCCCCGGCGGAGTCCGTTATCAAGGTAGAAAAGGAGGGCTTGAAGCCCATACAAGTCGGAACCGTCAGCGTGAACCCGTGCTCCGCCTACAGGATGCTACGGGATTTTGCCGATCCCCCTCTACGGGAGGGAGACTGGTTTATCCAGAACGGTGCCAACAGTGGCGTCGGGCGTGCCGCCATCCAGCTCGGTCGTCTATGGGGCTACCAAAGCATCAACGTGATCCGGAGCAGGGAAAGTGCGGAGGAAACCCGGAAACTGAAGAACGAGCTGCTCGATCTGGGCGCGACCCACGTCGTGACGGAAGAGGAGTTCATGGCGCGCGAATTCAGGGACATGGTCGCCCAGTGGACCCGAGGCGGACGGGAAGGCATCCGGCTGGGTCTCAACTGCGTTGGCGGCAAGTCGGCGCAGACAATCGCGAAGAGTCTAGGCACAAGCGGCACGATGGTGACGTACGGAGGCATGGCGAAACAACCTGTCGCGCTCCCCACCGGACTTTTGATCTTCAAAGACATCCGCTTCCTGGGCTTTTGGCTGAGCCGGTGGGCGGACCGAGATACTCAGTCGAAGGCACAGACCGTAAATGAGATCCTCGGCCTGATGCGAGAGGGCAAATTCAAGGACACACCCGTCGTGGACGTCGCCTGGAACTGGGAAACCGAAGAAAACACGTTGAAGGAAGCGGTACAAGGTACGCTCCAGGGCTTCCGGGCCGGTAAGGGAGTCTTTGTATTTGGTGATACCTGAGGCAGAAACGTCCCCAATAACCGGCTGAAGTACGGTACGATAGTGCAACGTTTGGTGCGTCGTGAAGCCTAAAAAGCTATGTTCTCTCTGCCATCAAATTGTCCAGTTCTCGGCAAATTGGTCATGCTGAGTATGACGGCCATGAGCAGAGCGCCATGCCATCAGAAACCGCAGCAGTGAGCTCTAAGAGTGGGGTGCCAGGGCTCCTAAACACCAGTTCCCTATCTAATCCTCTCCTGAACTCTGCTTGCCTTGCAGCACTTGATTCCGAGCCGTAAATAAGGCCCCAGTGTGCCACTGGGTACCAGTATGATGCGAAGTCACGGTAACCAACAAATAGCTGCAGAGCAAGCAGCTTCGTAGCCTCACTAGGCCTCGGGCGTGGCATATGTCTTGGTCCATTCTTTCGCAGTCGCGATAGCCTTGTTCTCATCTTCCTTCCAGCTCTTCGCAACATCAGCAGCCAAAGGATCGTCAGGGTTGGGAGCACCGAGGAGAGCTTGGATAGAAAGGAGGATCGTTCGGATCTGGAGCGCGGGGGACCAGTTGTCTGTAGTGTCATTCTTTAGCCCACAGAACACAACCACCGTACGCGAATGGAGCTTACTCTTAAGCACATCCAAACAAATACGACCTAACTTGTCGACGTTCGGGTGGTAGATCTTGGTCAGAAAGCGGATCTTCGGTGGGACCATGGGGTAGTCGTCAGTCAAGAAGAGCTCAAGCTTGAACACGCCTCCTGTTCGAGATATGAGTAACTGCGACGGTGGCCGTGGGTTATGATCGTAGCTAACCTTCGTATGGGGACCCATTAGGTCCGTGAATTTCCACATCGAAGTAGCGGAGGTTGTCCTCGTGAGGAATTGCGCTGATGCCCGGGACGCTATGCAACTAATCAGAATGACAGAGCCCAGATGATGATGATGATCAAGGTTCACGAGTATCGACTTACGGCTCGGACTTCAGGCGCTCTGTCTCCTTAAGAATTCGCTTTGGGAGCCCCGCCATGGTATTTGACGTGATCAGAGGGAAGACCCTTAGGAACGATGTGATATCGATCAACGACCGGCAACGAGGCTACGGGAGAGAGCGTTGGCTCAGCGAGGGGAGTACGGATGCAGAAGTGCAGCGTGATAATTCGGGATCAAGAACGTTAGAGATGGCAAGATGCGTAGAAGATCGAGTGCTCAATGACCGGCGTTGTATGGAGGGAGCTGCAGTCTGGTCGGAGGAAAGATCGTGCACAGATAACAATGTCCTGGAGTTTCCTACGATGGGAAAGCGATGGTGACGAGCATGGAAATGGATACCTTACGCACCGCCGCTTGCGTCCACCAGCCTGTTGCGATAAGGTGGGCTGCAGCCCGGCACAGCGAGGTAGGTACTAGGTACCACTAACCTACCTAAGGTAGGAGGTACGGATAAGGTAGCCAAATTGTGGGAATACCTCTGCCTCTGCCCCTCAAAGCACGACTGCAGCACCCCGCGGGTAAGCCATCAGACCATTCAGTCCCCCTCCATTCATCCCATTGCAGCTGCCCGACGGGGCTTAGAGACAGCGGATACAAGTATCTCCGTCCCCCCCCGAACAGCTCGGGCCTGGGAAGCCCTGGAAGGTGCGCCCATCAGGGTAAGGTCTAGGACCCGACCCACCTCAAGGCTCAAGCAACAGGTCGGACCATTGCAGTGCAGGTCAAGTGTCCATCGCCCATGCTCATCGGAATACTTGCCGTGGTCAACATAGGTTGAGCTTGATACAAGCAGGGCGGGCAACCTGCAAACCACGTGGGCTTGGCATATGACTTTCCTGCTACCAAACCCTGCGTCCAACTCCATGACGCTCCAATGGATCCGTTCGTCGTGGATGAAGAGCCCTATCCTATCTAACTTCAGCGACACGAACGCGCCAGACGCAATGAGCTGCGTTCTCGCGGCCACTGTTCCATGCAACGGATAGTAAGGTCTCCAAGCCTGGAGATTCTATCGTCACGCAATGCCTCTGAAATTTGACCAGCGCCTAGATCCCGCGAAGAAGGGCAAGCCTATCAAGTCTGCGTATGACAGCGAAACTTTCGATGCCAGTGGAACGATCCACGTCGACGGGCTGGTAGGCTCCGCTACGATCTCGCCATGTGGTCGCGATGTAGCTCTTGCATCGTAAGTCGGCGTCCCTCACTTACGTGACTGTACGCTAACATCTCCTTTCAAGTCCGGAGGGGCTTGCCATCATCGATCTTGATGTTCCTCTCAGTCCGCCTCGCCGATTGAGTAGCCATGGGTTGCCTTGGCTTGTGGTTGACGTCCAATGGTCGCCCTTCGCCGCCAGAGACTACTGGGTGGCTTCGACCGCCAACCACAGATGTTTGGTTTGGAACCTGAACCTCAGAGAGGACTCGCCCACAGGCGCTATCGAACATTCACTGCAGGGTCACAGTAGAGCCATTACCGATATCAACTTCTCAGCCCATCACCCTGATATCCTCGCCACCTGCGCTGTGGATGGGTATGTACATTGCTGGGATCTACGCAAGCCGAGGCAGCCTGTTCTAACCTTCTGCGACTGGTTTGCCGGTGCCACGCAAGTCAAATTCAACCGCCGGGATCCGAATACACTAGCCTCCTCGCATGACCGATGGCTACACGTTTGGGACCACAGGAAACCATCCTCGCCGCTGAAATCCATAAGTGCACACACCTCCAAGATCTATGGTATCGACTGGAGCCGTACTGAGACCACCAGTGTCGCTACGTGTTCTCTTGACAAGAGTATCAAGTTTTGGGATTATACGACGTCTGACGAGCCGAAAAGAATTATCAGGACAGACTTCCCTGTGTGGCGTGCACGTCACACGCCATTTGGTAGTGGCCTCCTGGCCATGCCACAGAATGACCCGGGAAACCTATATCTATACGATGTGCGCCGTAGTGAGGAAGACCCCCTGGACGGACCTGTAGATCCCCTCACAGTCTTTCCCGGCCATGGCAACAACAAGGTTAAGGAGTTCCTGTGGAGGACGAGAGGAGCTATATCTGAAGATGGAGTGGACGACCGAGATTTTCAGCTCGTTTCATGGGGAGAAGATAATGAACTTCGTCTGCACCGAGCCGACCTAGCCATACTCGAATCGGTCGGCCATGTGAAAGGCGGACAATTCAAGAAGATGCCGCTCACACGGAAAGGGGCAGTCTACAAGACCTATCGGGCCATCGACGACAATCTCAGCAGAGAAAAGAGGTCAGCTACAATGAGCGACCCTCGCCCAGGCAGTGGGGGGCAGTATAGGCGCAGTGCCCTCACTTTGGGTATGCAGACCATGTCTCCACATTATGCTCGTACTGGCAAAGGAGCGACTTGGAAGGGACCATCCATGAAGGCAAAACCTGCAGCAGTCAAAGGAGGCAGTCGCAGTCTCGACCAGCTTGGATGGATGAAAGGTATCACTATGAGCAAGAAGAGATCACCTCCTATCGGGCTGCCACAACGCAAAGAATCACGGGAAAGTGGAATGTTCAGCCCCAGTTTTCATGATGAACATTGGGGTGAGCCAGAGACCCTGCAGGAGGAGATTATACGCGTCAATCAGCAATTGCCCAATGTACAGTGGGATGACGTCGACATGGAGGCACTGACTCTGCGGGCTTCTCTCAAAGGTCCTTGGGGCCATGATGGGGAGACAATTTATATCAAGGTCAAGGTTGATATACCCACCCATTACCCAAAGTCGAGGCCACCCAAGTTCATGATCGAGAAGACGGCCTTGATGGCAGACGAAACATATCAGAAGATTGACCAGGAAATCAGTCAACTTGCAAGCCAATTCTCGAAAAAGCGCCAGAATTGCCTCGAAGTCGCATTCAGTTACCTTCTCGGCGAGATTGATTTGTCAAGCAGTGACGCTTTTTTCAAAAACGTCAGAGACCTTGACGATGGCCTTGGTGGATTGGAAGATGAAAGCTCAAGTGAAGAGGAGGATAACGAGATTCCGGCAGGTGGCTCGGCGAACATGTCCCTGTCCCAGGAATTGACTGCCAGCGTAGAGCTCGATAGCGCTCTCGCACCAACGAATCGGTCGAACATGCCTCCGCCTCCACGCTTGTGCGGTGGGAGGTTTTCGAACGACGGACGCCTGGTCTGTTTCTTTCCTACGAAGGAAGAGAAAGCCAAGGCACTGCTCTTTACCCCGACTGAGTCACTCCGGGAACGCCCGAGAGGCGAGCCAACGTTCGCAGGCTTTGGTCGGCTTCAACAAGAATCGACGCCACCCAGAAATAGACATGCGAATGAGGACGCATCTGCAACTGAAGATCAGTCTGATTCCGAGGGATCTGAGACTTCGACGAGCTCCAGTGACTCCGAGACTACCTACATGCACAAAGTTAATATGTGGTATCTGCCTGGCCGTCGGTTCAGGAAAACCTTCAGTGGAAGCTATTCTATACACTCAAGTGGCGGTGGAACGGGTATCGGCACTGGCACTGGAACCGGTACCAGCAGACGTCGTCCTGGAAAGCCTAAGAACGTCATTGCAATACACGACATCACCGATGACCTGCCCTCCAAGCGGGAGCTTGCGCGGGAGTATTCGATCTTCGGCGATGGTGCAGCAGTGTGCGAACATAATGCCCAAGTCGCCAAGAAATACGGACGCCGGGACTTGACAGACATTTGGGTTTATGCAGGCTTGCTGCTTCGACGCGATATCCCGTTGGAGCTGCTGGACCAGGGCAAAAGCAGAGACACCGTTCTAGTCATAGCCAAGGACGCAGTGACTCGCTTCAAAGACAACAACAATCCTTCCGGCGAACTCGAGAGTGCCGCTTTCACGGGGCGAGTCAAGTGGGGACAACACCCCCTTGCCAAAGACTTGATAACAGATCTTTTCGATTACTTCGAGAAAATTGCTGACGTACAGATGCTTGCAATGCTGTCCTGTATATTCAGCGAGTCGTCGGCAGAGGACAGCGTCGCCTATGCCGAGTCACACCTCACGCAACCGGAAACGCCGCTCCCCATGAAGGCCCCTTCATTCTCGCTGGACTATTTTCCTTCAGATGCGTCGCTTTGGAACGCATCTCACAGCAGCCACAAAAGCCGGATGAATTCCGCCGCCTCAACACCTAAGACGCTCCATACTCCTGTTCACACAGTTGGCTCGTATGGGTCCGAGGAGGGGATGTGGACTGGCGAACCTGGGTCCAACTCGTATTCTTGCGGGGAGACACCCCCATCAAGAACTCCGAAGGATCACTTGTCCGAGGGGGACCCGACTCAGAGCTTGTCCACATCACCAGACAACAGGTTCTTGCGTCGTGCCAATACTGCATTGACGTCGAGCCTGGCCAGCTTCCCTCGTCCGTTCTCCAATGTTGCTTCAACCTCCCCGCCTGGCCGCAAGCGCCCGAGTCCCGGCGAAAACTTCCTTGCCAACTTAGCCCCATCAAACATCACCTGGGGTACTTCCACTATCCTAGGCCCAACATCCGAGCCCTCGGCCACGGCCCGCAACTCGTATTCTGACGACGAGGTACGGAAAGAAGATGCCCTCCCCTTCGTCTGCTATGGAATATCTGCCGAGGTGGGAGATCAAAGCATTTTCGATGACGATGGTTGGCTCAATGTGCCCATTCTTGAGCCGCATCGTGAAACTAGTTACGCGAGTTACCGCTACGCATACGCGGAGATGCTTCAGATGTGGGACCAACCTTTGGCTCGACTTGAGATCATGAAGTTCAACGTGCTCAAGGATAACCCTCACAAGGCTTCGTCCAATTCTTTCGGGGAAGTTCGGTTCAATACTCTCCATCTTCCAGATCAAGACGCGGAGGGCCTGAACACCCCGCAGCCTCAGAATGGCACAAGCTCCCCAATCGTCATAGGGAAGAAAGAGCAGTTGCAGTCTGTGATAGCCTCTGGGCGTGGAATCGATGTCACCGGAATCTGCCGCGTACACGAGACCCATCTGGATCCAATCCGACCTTCGCAGGGAGTTGCCAGAGTGGGTGGCGCTGTAGGCACCTGCGATCGGTGCAGCAAGCCTACGCAGGCCCGCATACAAGATCAGCTGCTCTGCATATTCTGCAACGAGCCTATTGCTGCCCTTTACCCGCCGTGTCTAGGATGCGGCTGTGCTATACACGATGCGTGCCTGGCGGAATGGCACGAGGCTGGAGAGACCGAGTGTCCTGCCGGCGACGAATGCAATTGCGTCGAAGAGGCCAGCAGTGGACAAGTGGAGACCTGGGCTGCGATGATGGGTGCTCTGCGACAGGGTAAGACTCGCAAATTCTCGGACGAAAAGGAAGGTAGAAACGCCATCGACAAGCGTGGTTCGATCGACAAGGGCGATTGGGAGAATGTCATCAGTGGTGCCCATCTACCCCAGGCCGATTCCCAGGGCAAACCAGTTGAGACGACGGCGGCTCAGCAACCCTTATCTGCCGCCCGGATCAGTCTTGGGAACCGCCTACGCAAGTCTGCTGGTACTTGGGGCAGCACCGCTTCGCTGCGAAAGAAAGCGGGCAGCGTTAGCTCGGGTTTGTCCAGGCGGTAGACCATCATCAAGACCCCCCACCTTACACCTAGCATCTAGGCGAACGGCATGTAGTTCGCGCCGAAAAAGAAGAGCGTAATCGATCATCGCAGAGGAAGATTATACGAAGACACCTGCTGTTCGTTGCCCGTCTTATTCGTGTTAGGTATGGAGCAGTAAATGCCGATTAACAGCCGTCGTGTGAGGAAAGGACGTGGAGGAAATCTTTCTGGTCAGCTTTTCACTCCTGCGTACAGGTCGACCCAACGAGTTACCAAAATCTGCATTCTAGCCATACCTACTACAGGTGGCATGTATCTTGAACCACAATGACCTGTGACTTCTACATCCTCCATCCTTCAGAGCCACGCATCAGCTGACATTGAAGATAGGCGTTTCACCTGCACCGACCAATACCATCCCCATCGGAAAGGGGCTACTCCTTCCAGATCTTTTAAGCGCAAGAGCACATCTGGTGACATTGCGAGGTCGGGTCGGCGTGGCAGTTGACGGTGCTACCGGAACAGAAGCAGAGGTCACCGCAAATGTCGAGGCCTCCTCCACAACTGAGAGTGCGTGTTGTCGGGCCCGGCGGATTGCTTGAGGTGCTATTGGGCATCACGAGAGCCTGCGCCGCGGCGGCCATGAGGAGGATGGCGAGGGTCTGCTGGCGTCTGGTGAGCATTCTGCCCGTCTCCTCCATGGAAGTCAGACTTACCTTCATTATGGCTGATTGAGTAGTATGACGTGACGTGCAGGAGATGATCTGTCCTGGAACCTGGGCCTCCTGCATCCCTCGGCGCGGTGCCCTGGTTATATACTCGGGCCCGGGCGAAATACTCACTTTATCCGGGTGAAACACCAGGCCCGGAGCTTGGGTGAATGCAACCCAGCAAACAATCCAGGATAGTCGGTGATCTGCGGAGCAAATACGGTATCTGTTCACTCCGAAGAGAGGAACTCGGATTAAAGTTTGTCTCACTCACATACACAACCCCTTAGGCAGCAAGTAGTAGTTGTCGGATGAGGTTGTTAGGCTAATAACAGGTAATCACTCACATGAAACTCATGGCTCTGTTCGTCATGCTGGCAAACAACTGTGCAATGATTCACGGCTACAGAACCTGATGCCCGGCACGAAGAAACACCCCTGTCTGCCAATAGTCGAAAACGAGCTTCCAACAATTCTGCCTCCCTCTATAGAGCATTGGTAATTTCAGGGGCCACTGATACGGTTGACGAACCCTACTTCTCACTCGTGGTCCTAAACTGGATGGACCAGAGACACGATTGTCTCTCGCTCGTGATAGTTAAAGTTCCATCGCGTGGGCCACCGCCAGTCGTTATTGCTCAACTCTGCCGCCACAGCAGGCAAACCATTCGGACCGGTTAGCAGTACAATTCGTACCTACCTAGGTAGTCAGAGATGCCTACGGTCCGGTCTGCAGGCGGTCGGCTCAGGGCCATTTCCATCTAGGTGGAGCTACGGCGGCTGCACACCGGAGAGGGAGGGCGGAAGGATACGGAGACTTGACTTGGAGAAACGACGCCCCTAAGAATCTCAGACGGGTCCTGAATTAGTCTAGTTTTCCTGGTGTTGCTGTCTGCGCCCAACGGACAGTGGAAAGCGCTATTGATGACAGTGCAGTGTTGCGTCTCAAGCCGCCCGTGATTTTACGGGCTTTCGCTATCTATCAGAGGAGATCCAAGCCACCGACGGTACTGATCCAGCTGCGTTGTGTGCCTTGGGTACCTCTCCACAGCGATACAACGAAAGTCGGTCAGAATAATCGGCGCGGTCGACCGAGTGCGATCAGAAAAAAAGAAGACCAGGAGTAGTCATAGGCGCTCCATGTCGATAAAAAGTACCAGCAAGCAGTACCTGAACTAGCGATTCCCATCTCCGGCATTCTGTGCAGACGACAAGAGTATGGTTAACTAAAGCGACAATCTATAGGTCGAGGTGACAAAGACTTGCGTACCCGAAAAGGAAGACATTCAGCATCATGGGAATGTAGCAGTGACTGGAATCTTTGACACCGTAGTGCATTTGAGCTCCTATTATTCGATGACCTGACGCAATGAATTGTGGTCAAGTCATAGGGGGTAGAGTAGCCCATAGATACCTAGTCTAGTCTGTGCCACACGAACGAATACTGCTTGGTAGGTAGCTCATTCTTATCTAGATAGGTACATTTCACACAGTATCATAATTATGGAAGATACTACCGCTAATCGATGGTATTTTCCAACACGGTGCAATGAAGTAGTGCTGTAAAGAACAGGCATGTAGGGCTCGGTCTTCTTACCTCTGACCCATGCAACACGTTAATCGAACAGGCGGGGAGGCAACAAAGGAATGGGCGGGAAATACATGAACAATGCATTCTCAGCACCTACCTTGTCCCGATTTTGAAAGCATGCCGCATGCGTGCCTCCGAATCAGATCGTGAACGATTTCAGAAAATACACGGGCTACCCACTCGATCAGGGGCGAGCTGTTAGACCCTCACAAAAGAAGCAACCTGCTACAATGATAGTAAGGTGGGAAACAAAGGATGATGATTCCAAGTCGTCTGAAAACAGCATACCCATATGGGCTCTTTGTGGCGTATCTGGACAAAATGACTGTTGAGCGCGAGGGCGCGTTGGCGCGTCAGAGTACGCAATAGCTCTTTCTACACAACTGCCTTTGGATATCCGCGCTTCAATCTATAGGATGGAGAGCAGCCAAGACCAAGCCGCCGGTGACCAGGAACGGGAGTTATGCGTTACCATCTGCCAAAACGAGATCATCAAACACGTCGAACAGCAAGACGGCCAATCGGATGAGAGTCTCAAGAAAGCGAATCTCGAGATTAAGATACGCGAAGCCGTCGAGAGATGCGGACGCGAGATCGGTCAGATTGAGGCGAATTTGTCATCCAAAATACTGGCAAACGAACAAAGGGAAAATACGGAGAACCTGCAGCGAAAGGAAGCCGAAATTTCAGCACTGCGCCAGCAGTATGAGGATTATGTCCCACGAGAGAAATACGAGTTTTCAGAAAATGCTGTCCAAAGAACCGAGACGCTCCTCGCAGAAGAGAAAGTTAGAGTAGAAGAACTTGATCAGAAGCTAGAGGAAAGCAAGCAGACTCACAAGGAAGAGCTGGCAGCGAAACAAAGGTCCATTGATGACCTGAAACAGTATAGAGACGCCCTCGAAGCCCAGTCCGTGGAGGATACCGAGAAATTGAAGCAATGCGAGCTTAACGAGAAGGAGGCGCTCAAGACCAAGAATGATTTGGAAAAGATGGAGGAGTTGGCAGAGAATTTGACAGACCAAAATGCGATCCTTCTTAGGGAAAAGGATGGACTAGAATCTAAGATCAGAAAGAGGCTTCAGGAGGAATACGATGGAAAGCTGGCTGAGACGACCGAGACACTTGGGAAAGCACGAGATGAACTCGAAAGCAAGACAGAAAAGGCCGAGGAAAGAGCTCAAGAACTTGGTCGCAAACTCGCTGCTAAGGAGCGCGAGCTCGCTGATAAGGAGCGCGAATTCAAGGAAGCTAGAAAGAAGAAACGGACATCGTTAACTTCACCGGTTGAAGTAAGCGCAGCGGATGAGCTGAGAGGTCACGAATTCAATGGGTCTGACAACTCTTCGGAGGGAGACGACACAGAGGTTCTCGAGAGCAGGATCAATAAGCTAGAGGCCGACATAGAAGCTGGAACGACAGAAAAAGAGGACTTGCAGCAGGAACTGAACAAACTGAGAAAGGAGAGAGACAAACTCGATCAGAATAAAGAGGCCTTGCAACAGGACCGCGATCGGATCAAGCAAGCACACATGAGTTGCAGGACGACCATCTCGCAGCTCGAAAATCAAGTGCAAGAGCTCCGCAAGGAGCTGAAGGACGCCAAGAAAGCGAGCGGCAAAGTGCGTGGGCAGGTCGACAAGCTAAATGGTAGCGACACCGAGGGGCCCGCCAAGACCGACAAGAAGTGCACCAACAAGCAGCATCGGAATCTTGAGAAGCAGGTGGACAGTGCGAAGGAGAAGTTGGCCGAAGCAGAGGCAAAGCTGGGCAGAATCGAAGCGGAGCGTGAGGAGCAGCAAAACGAGCTGTCCACCAGTCTCGAGGCGCGCAATGAAGAGCTCAACAAACTTAAGGATGACCTCGCCAAGGCAAATGCGGACTACGCGACACTCCAGAATCAACAGCAAAAGCTCGAAGGAGAGAAAGATGAACTTGTCGGGGAAAGAGCAAATGCAGAAGGCAAACTCAAGGAGCGAGAGGACGCGCTCAACAACGCAAATGACGCCCTTGTCACCGCGCGAGAAAAGCTGGAGAAAAGCGAGAAGGCAGCGCAGGCGGCGACCGCCCTGAACACAGACACCACGGAGGAGCTGGAGAAAGCGCAGACCGACCTCGCGACGCAGCAAGCCCAGGTGAAGACGCTCCAGGAGGGTCTGGAAGCCGCCCGGGCCGCGCACACGGCCGACGTGGCCCGGCTGACCGCGCACATCGCGCGGCAGGCGGAGGAGGACGAGCGGCTCTCGGCGCGCCTGGGCACGGCGCTGGCCTCGCGGCCGGGCGGCGGCGCGCGCCACGCCGTCGAGCAGGCGCGGCAGGCGGTGCGGGACGAGGCGCAGGCGGCGGCGCTGCAGTCGGGCGACGACGACGGCGACCTGTGCGCGCGCATCGCGGCGGCGGCGGCGAGCGCGCGGACGACGCTGCTGGCGGAGGGCCCCGCGGCGGCGGCAGCGGCGGCGGCGGAGCTGAGCGGCGAGCCCCGGCAGCAGGCGGCGGCGGCGCTCGAGGCGGTCCGCGCCCGCGTCGGCGAGCTCGACGCCCTGGCCAAGCAGTGCCGGAGGACCGCGCCCCACGAGCGCGGGGACCTGCGCGACCGCTTCCTCGACGTCCTCGGCGACCTCCGCGCGCAGATCGGGCACCTGGCCGACGCGTTCGTCCGGGCGGCGGAGGCGGAGGAGGGGGGCGAGGAGGACGCGGCGGCGCTGCAGACGCAGCTGGAGGAGGCGCGGCGGGCGCTGAGCGCGGCGCGGAAGGAGTCCGAGGGGGCGCAGGAAGCGCACGACCTGGTGCTGCAGGCGGCGGAGCGGTCGATGGCCACGCTGAGCCAGTGGGAAGCCCAGTACCGGGCGGACCAGCCGGACAAGCCGGGCTCGGAGGAGAAGCGGCAGTTGGAGGATCTGAAGGACAAGATCGCCGTCATCCAGCAGATCGCGGCGGACGAGGCGGGCCGGGCCCAGTGGTGGCACGACCAGACCACCGCCCAGACGCGGCGGCAGGGTGCCGGTACTGGCACCGGCACCGGCACCGGCACCGGCACCGGAAGGGGGGTCGGCACGGCTCTCAACCGCCTGCTCGACGCCGACTGGCGCGCCATTGCACGGTCCTCGTTCTTCTGGGGCAACATCATCAACGCCGTCTGCTTCGTCGCCATGCTCGTCGTCATCTTCGCCGAGGCGCGCTTGTACACGACCTTCTACGGCTCCAACGCCCGGTCCGCCTTCCAGGACGCCAAGGACAGACACTTGCTCTGTATCCACAAGCCTGTATACGATGTAAGTTTCGCACTCTTCTCTCCTCGCCTCGGGCTTCTGCTGGTAGAGTATTTGGCTGATTTGATCGAAACAGTTCTTTTGGCATGCCGTGTTTTGGGCCACCGCGAGTATCACGCCTAGCCTCCTGATTTAATTCCGGTTTCTTTCCCATTGCTGTACTATAAACCAATGCAATGGTCGAGGGTGTATTTGTTTTGTCAGAAGATATGGTCGGAGGTGTGATGGAGTATGGATGGAATGGTATATGGTAGCTCATTCAAACCTGTCATTGCAATTGATATCGACTTCATGCATGCGATAGGCACAAGGTGACAATCGAAAAGTGTCGGAGTAAGCCAAAAGACGCGAAGTGCAGTGCGTCTTCCTTGTGGCCGTGGAATTCCAAATCAGTGAAAATCACTTTTGAGACCAGTCTGGACTTGGACTGACAGGTGACCGGCCCACTAATGCGGAAAGGGCACAGACTCGACCACCCGCATCAGATCCGCTAAAGATTCCCGTTCCGGTCTCATCCCCAACCGCTGGCCAATGACCATGCAGCCAGTTGCATGATGTAATGCGTGGCGCGCGGGAGGAAGAAAGCACGGAAGGGAAGGGGTCATTCATCAATTCAGGGCCTTGAAAGTTGAAACTACCTTACCCGCCTTGCCCGCACACTGCAGCTGCGAACTGCAAGCTGACAGATACCCAGTGGCAGTCAGCATCCGCACCCATCGGCCCAGATTCCATTCCCATCCATTCCAAATCATTCTTAAATTTCCCAAATCCGAGATCGTGCCCTCGAGAAGCCTCGGCGGCGCTACCTAACGGACAGCCGACCGCAACCGAGACCCCGTCAGCCCATCGTAGTAGAATGAATATAAATCGAACGAGCAGGCGCTTGGTAGCTAACAGGAATACCCAAGCAGTCCATACCGTCATAGTCGATTGTCTTGGCAGCCGTCGTCTGCCCGTTCTTAATAGCTGCTCTTATTACCGGCAGAGCACTTCCGCTAAAAGCTTCACTTCAGTCCGCGCCCCAGATCGAGTTCACACTCACTCTCTCACTCCCCCATCAACACGACCTCATTCAACCCACCCAAAGCGCCCATTCACCATGTCTTCCAAGCTCATTCCCACGGACCCCGAGTCCGTGGCCGTGATCCGCAACATCACCCCCAACATCGTCACCGTTTCCGTGCCGTTCGCGCGCTTCGGAACCGTCCGTGTCGGCGGCCGTGCTACCATAAGTAAGTGGCGTCGCCTGGCTGCTGACCCATCGTAACGTGTGCGACGTGCATGGCTAACCCGACCGCTGCCGTAGTACGCATGAGCTCCGGTGCGCTTACCGTCTTCTCGCCCGTGGCTCTGACGCCAAGCGTCCAGGCCAAGGTGGCTGAGATGGGCGGCAACGTGGGCTACCTGATTGCTCCGGACATGGAGCACCACATCTTCCTCTCCGAGTGGAAGAAGGAGTACGCGGGCGCGCGGCTGATCGGCCCCAAGGGCTTGCCGGAGAAGCGGGCCAAGATGAACGATGAGAAGATCGGCAAGGATGAGTTCGCGTTCGTCTACGAGCCCTCGAACGCGCGCTCCAATGCGATCAGCGACGAGTTCGCCGCCGATTTCGAGGTCGAGTTCGTGGATGCGCACCCCAACAAGGAGATCGTGCTCTACAACAAGCCGGACAAGGTGCTTGTCGAGGCAGACCTCATGTTCAACCTGCCCGCGATCGAGCAGTACTCCAAGGTGCCTGAGGCTGAGAAGAAGGGTGGCCTGGTGAACAAGCTCTTCGAGACGCTCAACGGCACCGCCGGCGACGCCAAGGCCCACAAGCGCCTGCAGTGGTACGCCTTCAGCAACGGCAACAAGAACCGCGCCGGCTACAACGAGAGCGTCAAGCGCATCGACAGCTGGGACTGGGACACCCTCATCCCCTGCCACGGCGAGACCATCGAGACCGGTGCCAAGGATACTTTCCGCAAGATCTTCGAATGGCACCTCCGCGGCCACAAGTGAGCGGCCGCGTGCATACCGAGAAGTACACGTCTCGCGCCTATCCTCACTAGGCGAGGCGGCTGCCCGGAAGACGAAGGCGCATACATATAACGTTGGAGGCGGACTTTGTGCGACTTGCTTCAGTTGATGATACCAATCTGTTAGATCTCTTTCAGCGATAATACCAACCTCTGTTCCTATACCCTCCGACGCTCCAGAGTAACCGATAGCGTGATAACGACCCTGAGAAACCCTCTGCCTGGCAGAATGCGAAGCATAGACCTAAGCTGTCGAAACCGCAAGAACCATCTACTTTATCAACCAGCTGAATACGCCACTGATGCAGGTTCACGCATGATATGCTGATAGGATAAAGCGCCTGCAGGTGAGATTGCGGTTCAAGACTCGTTTGAAGATCTCTTCTCTTCTATTCTCGGGTCGCAGACTTCTGCATTGAGAGTACCGCTCATCATTTTCGACGCCGCTTCGTTCCACACGATCCTTGTTCGCCCAGTCCATGAATCCTGTCTGTTCCCAACCCGCAACCTGAACGCCGCGTCATGACCCAGTAATTCATCGGGAGCTGCTATCCTTCCCGCAGCCACCCCTCTCGACGGGGCATGCCCTCTACATCTCGAGTACCGCACAATAATAGGTGCAGCATAATCAGCTCGTCGCTCGGTGTCTTCTGCCATTGCCAGCCTTCACTCAGGAATGGCGCCTAAAGTCGTGTTTGAACATGCCGGCCTTGACACGGCCGCGGCGCTCCTCGCGGCTGGAGCTGCTCCGGCTGGTGTCGTAGGATTCGCCGGAGCTCTCGTTCGACGACTGGCGGAACATCTCATAGCGTGATGACGTGCCCTCGTTCATGACCTGTTGCATGCGCCGTCAGCTGGGGCTGCCTGTCTGTACGTACGTACGTACGTACGCCTCGGGTCGTCATCGGGTGGAGTCGGCATGACGGTAGGTAAACATACTGTGCACAGCTTACACCGATCCCCGAACTGCGAGACTTTGTTGTGGCAGTTGACCGCGCCCTATGAGGTGGGTGGCGTGTCAGCACGGGTTCGAGGCTTCCAACAGGACCGGAACGGCGGTGATGTGATGTACTGACATAATAGTTTGCGCAGTAGCAATGCATCTTGGCAAAGTCTGTCGTGAAGAATTGCTAGGCGGGGGAAAGCAAAACGAAGATCCTCTGGGTAGTGGAACTGGATGTAGCAGTTCTATGGGAAGGTAATGCTCCGATATCGAGCTTTGGCGTAAGACCAATGTTAGTACCGGGTCTGGTTGGTGTAGGTAGGTTGAGGCGGGTAGGCGGAGTTGATCAAGGAATCACGACTTAATTCGAGACGAAGGTATACGAGATGTGCACGAGCAGACAGAGGAAGATACTAACCAACCTTGCCGAGCAGCCGGGGATCGAGCTCTCTTATACACCTGGGCAGCTCGAGGACCCGAGCCAGCTACTTACGGCACCCTGACCATGATCAACGGTACAAAGGCGTCTGTCTACCTTAGTCCCGAGCCAAGCAGGTAAGCAAGACGCAACCAACCAAGCTTGTTGGTCCCCGGCTCCCCTTACTTCGCGAGTTGGGATGGACGTACGGCCGTCCGTACTTTGTTTTTTTCTGACAGGCGCAAGCGTGTGCAGTGCGACAGGGCCTTGGGGGCCTGTCCAGAAGCAGATCCACGAATGGCACCATGTCACGGTCGAGGACCCA
The DNA here is from genome assembly GCA_022376655.1 of Xylariomycetidae sp. FL0641. Taxonomy (NCBI): domain Eukaryota; kingdom Fungi; phylum Ascomycota; class Sordariomycetes; species Xylariomycetidae sp. FL0641. The sequence goes on from JAJJKE010000038.1 coordinate 248,692, forward strand.
TCCGTGGGACCCGATCTCAGGAACCCCCCGATCCGATCGGGCCTTATGTGCGTGCGTGCATGCATGCAAGCAAGCAAGTCACATTGTACCTGGTCGGTCGGTCTTAGCAATCAATCGTATGTACTTACATACACCATCACTACCACTACTTACCTAGGTCTAAGGTAGGTATTAGTACTACCCCTCCAAAAACAGACAGCGCGTGGGGCGAAGCAGACGCTTCTTCGGACGGGCAGTGACGACAAGCGCGCTCGAGCGAGCGCGTTGGATATAGTAAAGATGATGGTGTCGAGAAAAGTCAGGTGTGGGTGGCACCGATGTCAGGAGAAGAGCAGAGCCCAGAACCCGACTTGCCTACTTACGAGCGAGATTGCGAAAGTCAAAAGCGCTGGCGCCGCCCTCCCCTCCCCTCCCCCCCGCCGAAAAGGCGAAACCCAATGGTACCGCGCCGCAGCAGCAGCAGTAGCAATGCCACCATTGTGATTTATGCCCGCCAACCCCTCAGAACAACGTTCGACCGCGCAATCCCGTTCCCAGTTTTCCGGGAGCCCAGGGCGGGCAGCAGGGGGGGGGGAGGGGGGAGAGGGGGGCGGCGGAGGAAGAAGAAGAGGAGGAGGAGGAGGAGGAGGCTTGTTTCGGCATTTCGTTCAACAACCTGCATTGCATTCATTGACCACCCCCTACCTACCTGCTTTCGCAAACGGGAGGGGAAACAGACCGACAGACAGACAGACAGACAGGACCGGGATGGACGGGTTCGCCCTGGACTGTGGTGAAACCTTACCTCTTTTTAGACTTCCGACGCCGTGATGATGGACTCGCCGGCACCTTGTTTCGGCCTGCCATCTCTACTCCCAGGCTTCGCTGCATACTGATGATGGTGGTGGTGGTGGTGGTGGTGATTCAGAGATGAAGGTTAGTACGTCGGCGATGGGCGCACAGGCCCGGGGATAAAAATAGCAGCATCGACGATGGACATGGTGGGACGAGGAGGAGCAAGGTTACAGTGGACTGGACTCACCAAGCTCCCCTCCCCCCTCATCACTGTCATCAGTCCTTCCTCCTCGCCTTCATCAAGTCTGGAAGCTTGGTACGGAGCACGAAAGGCTCATGAGAGGAATAGAAAACAGCCCCTTCTCATGTCACTCGATCGCGTGAGGGAGCTCGTGTGGGTAATGAGTACTTACATGAGAAGAACCCACCGCGGTGCGACGTGGACAGCGTAAAGTAGGTACCGGGTGTGTGCCAGCTTGTGTTTTGCGCGTTACACCAACCAGGGCAAGCCTGGCGTCCCATGGGGACAGAATAGTCTCTTTTTGACGACTTGGACCGGCTTACATGCGCTGAACAGGACCCGAAGCGACGACGCAATGTGACCGTCCCGTGCAGCTTTCGCGAACGAGCAGTTCTATGCGATGCGGCGCCGTATCTGCCCATTGTTCAGGAGCCAGGCGAAGCTGCATCGCTCAGAAGAATTAGGACCTACAGGGCAGCCCGATAAGACCGCGACGCCCGGGCAAACCTGCCAACCTGCCAAATCATACAACCGTACTCTGGCGACAAGAGAGCAAGATGAGACGAAAAGTGTGGGCAAAACCCTGAAGATCATTGTGTTCTAGAACTCGCTCGACGCCTAGTGGACTGTGGGATAGGGATGGATGTGGTGGTGACTAATAATTCTGGATTCGCAACTGACAGCACCTGGGCAAGACTTATTACTTGCGAAGAGGCCATCGAAGACGCACGCATCGACAGCGGGAGGGACTTGGTTGGTTGCTTGCCGCCTTTGGCACATTATCACGAGTACTTACCTACATCATGCATCAATAGGTAGGTACTTATGCATCATGTTCGCTTCGACTGATCGGCGCTGCTCTGCAGAGCCTCATCACAGACCTGCATACATGCATAAGTACTTTATGTACACGCAAGCCGCTGGAAGAAAGAAGGGTCCATCGATGTCGTGATCAAGGACGAAAAGCATCAGGACCGAGATGCCGGCATTTAGGCTATGCGGCCCACATCGAATCAGCGTCGCTACCGAGACGCCGGTGATGCCCTCCGGCGAGGTCGATACCGGTGAGCTGATGTACTTGAGTACATGCAGAGCTTATTCGAGCGGCTCTCGGACACATCGCGAATGTTCGAGCCTGCGGTGCGGTCGGTACCTGCATCCCCAACCGTTGAACAGGGCAGTAGTCCCCTTTGTCGGCATACCTACTACTGAATGCGTCAGCGACGGGCTCAGACGGAGGGGACAGATCCTCGATGACTTGAACAAAGCAAAACGCCATGCCGATGGCCTGACAATGAAGCAGCAGCAGCAGCAGCAGCAGCAGCAGGGCCAACGCATCCAGAACATGTCCGGGGGGCCAGAACATACCACCGATATCTATTCGGGTGTAGCACTGGTACCTGTACCAGCGAGACAGCTAGAAAGGCGACAAGTTGCTTGACCAGACCCAGAGCCAGACATCACAGACACGGCGTGCGATTGCGCTCAAACGTAACGTCACCACCGGAACGCCGCAATGCCACTCTTCCCATCGTCAAACCTCATCACCAACGGATCCGGACGTTCGACTGACGGCATCCGAGCCGACGCGATGGGAGCCAAAAGACCGGAGCTCAGACCTGTCGGTCGATACTTAAGGTAGCTAGCTACTTAGGTACCTAGGTTAAAGCAATAGACTTTTTCCCCCGTTTCCCGTCCACCTGCCTTTTCTCTGCCTCAGACCTCCGTTCCGAACTCTGTCCCGACCGGCGCAACCGCGCCCTCGGAACCCGGGCGGGCGGGCGAGCGCCGTTGCAAAGTCAAAAAAGAGAAAGACTCCCGATCCAATCCATCAGCAGCTTATCTTAGCCCGGCCGTGCCGCCCGGGCCTTTTCTAGCTAAGGTAAGGTAGAGAGAGTTATTAGTTTTCCCGAGACGCCGCCGAGGCCCGCGACGAGCTGTGTAGGTAGAGCTTGATAACTGGAGAGGATTTTCTACCTCAGATACCACCTGGACAAACAGACAGGCCAAGTATTCACTGGCGAGTAATGTATATCGCAAGATCCAGAGGCATGATCATATCATGCATCGAGAGACACGTCACTACATCTCATCCATCACCACCACCACCACCACCATCATCATCATCATCATCATCACGTCGACACACTCGGTATTTGGCATCAGACACCGCTCGAACCGGGAAGCCGAGTTTCCAAATCTTCGGTCTTTGATTACGGGTAAACTTTCCTACACGTTTGGTTCAGACCCGGTCTCCTCCTGAAGTTCAACTGCAACCATCTGCCGCCTTCCAGCACTCCCTCTTTCCTCTTCTCATTGCGCCCTTGTTGTGTGTGACCTGGCTTGCTCGCACGTAGGGAAATCCGTACCGCCCACGATATTTCCTCCTGGTATCTTCCTATGCCTGGCTGCATTCTGTACCGGAATCCCTCGGTTCGAAAAGGCCGGCCTCGGCAACGGTACTTGCCGAACATGTTCTCGCACGCAATCTAGGAAGAGGATATAAGCCGGCCAGTTCAATAACAAAACGCGTGCTCCTCTTCTAGAATGCATGCTTATCCAGTATTCCCTGGTCATACAAGAACCTGACCGCCAGTCAAAAGCTCCAAGCCACTCCTCGAGCTGGCCTTGACCCCTGATAGATCCTCCCTAGTTAAGACTCCTATAAAGGTCATTGTATCATCGGCATCTCCGATTTTCGGCTGTTCTTCCAGAAATCAATCGCGGCAACCACGTCGTTTCCAGCCTCGTCCTCATAAGCGAACAAAATCTATACCGCAGTTAGTATCCTGAACCAGGCGCGAGATAGTAGCTTGGCAGAAAATGACCAACCTCATGAGTACTACTGTGCAGCATCCGGATGTTCTTGTGCGGTACAATGTGGATTGCACCGTTCTCGATGTTGCGAAGCTCAATGAAATTGGGCTCAAACGCCAAGATCCAGGGGTATGAAAGCGCGAACGCCTGCGGTGTCCCCTCCCAGTCGATCCTCCATTCTGGCCTGGCTCTCCAGCCGTTCCGGTTGACGAAGAACGAGAAGTCGGTGTAGTTGAGCAGGAATTCACCGTTGAGTCGTTCGATGTGTATCGGCTCAACTCCTTCCTTCTTGGCCACAAAGTCTAACGACGTGTCCGCCTGGTCCAGCAGCGATTGCGTTTCGAGCGTCTCCAGTGAGACGACCTCGAAGCCTCGGGAGCATGCCACGCAGAGCTTGCTCTTGAGGAAGTGCACCGACGTGGACTCGGTGGGGATGTAGAATTCTTTGAACGCCTTGAGTTCGTCTTGCCCACCGTTGAACATCTTGCCGAATCCCTTCTGCTTCTTGCTCTTGCTCATCGCGTCATTGGGCTCGTAAATCTTGATCGTGGCCGAGAAAGCGTTCGTCTTGACGCAGCATACCAGATGCCTACCCAAGCAGATTCCTATCTTGAAGAAATTGCAGTTGCTCTGGATCTTCCTGGGTCGTTTACCAAGAGCTGGCTCGTTCGTATCAAGCGCGTTAAGCGGGTACGAATGAAGGGACTTGTTGGATAACGCCAGCAGAAGGTTGTACTCCTCCAGGACGTCAACTTGTGTAACGTGTTGAGCCTCAATAACACGCCGCGGGGGCTGGTCCTTATTCTTCCTATCCGACAGGTAGATGCCATGGTCGGTGGCATAGAGCAGTTTGCGGCCGCCATCTGTTACTGGATTAGCGATGCTGATACTTGCGGAATACAGCGCCGAGCACTTACCGTATGGGCACACGGCGTTAACGAGATTGCCCGCTTGGAAGAAGTTAGTCGAGAGGTTGTTGACGTTGAAGAAGTCGGCGCGAGCACGAAGGCGTTGCTGAGCATTGTCAATGAACTCCAGCCACTTCTTCCTCGCGGCCTGATTCGACGCGTAGACGACCTGCTCGTAGTAGTTCTTGCCAAGATGCCGGAAAGTGATGGGCCAACCCTCGGACGTCTTCTTGTCCGAGTCTTTGCCACGGAAGGGCAAGTTCGAGGATGTTCGTTTCACCCCGGACTGAGGGATAACCTCGTCCATTTCCTTGATGGAGAGCAATTCCAATGGGATCGGCTGGAAATGGTCAGCTGTGCGCCCAGCCTGAAGCTTGATTGGTTCGACTGGAACTTACCCTTCGATAGGCCTTAACCTCTTCGCCTTTGCCTACCTGCTTGATACGCACCAGAAGCACAGCATGGTCGAACAAGAAAGCCGTGATGTCGGTGGGATCCGTAGGCGTCTTCTTGAACTGGGTCTTGAAAACCAGTTCTCTGCCTTCCTCGGTCAACTTGAGGTCGACCCTGTCCGAGTTGTGACGGAACTTCAGCTGCTCGTGGAGACGGCGAAGGTTGAATCGGTTCTCCGCTTTACCAGACTCGGCGTTGACTCGGGTAAGGAGGTCTCGAATCATGACCAGGACCTTCGGAATATCTTCCTTATCGGGATTGCCGTCTTCCGTGTATTTCAAAACGTTTTCCAGAAGCAACGGGTAACGTGCCAAACGGGTTGTGGGTTTGGTCAGGTAACCGTTCAGCTCAAGCTTTCGGGATTCCTTCCTTCGCTCGATTTCCTCAACAAACCTGGAGAACATTGCGTTGCTTGATCGCTCGTTTTCGAATTCGAACTTGGCCTCCAGCTGCTTGGAACCATACAAAATGAACGGTTCGAACTGAGGAACAATCTCGAGGAAGATATCACCGAGATTCCTGACCACGGGGTTCCTTTGCTGCCTTTCTGTCAGGGCCTTGGCGAACCTGGAACTGACCGAGTGAATGCTAGGATGGTCAATGATATTGCTGAAGATATTCTGGACCACACGCTCTCGCCGTGGCGGAGGAATAGGCGACGCTTTGGAGCGCAAGGGCAAGATCCAGAAGTCCCGAAGGTATTCCAAGTCCTTGACGAAATCCCTTTCGGTGTAGCAGATTTCGGAAATAACCTCCTGCCTCTTCTTCTCCTTGTCGCCAACACTCTCGGCAATTTCTTTCGGAACGGTGTTGATCCAGAGCTTCTGCTCGTCGGTCTGATCGGCGTCGTCGTTGACAACAGCATCCTGGTCTTTCCTCAAGCCCACCTGCGGCTTCAAGTTCAAGCGAGAAACCTGCTCCAGTCGCCGAGGACAAGCAATGGAGTAACAGAGTTGATCCCTCGTGCAGGTCGGCGAATAACATTCCGAAAGCAGAACGAAGACACCATTGACAGGGGGCTTGTCCTCTGGCTCGTCCATAAGCGTTTCTCGGAACTGGTACATCTCTGCCGTGGAGTCTCGCAGGCGGTGTTCGTACGTGACATCGTGGAAGAACTTCTGGGCATCAAGCGCTCGACCCAGGAGTAACGCCAAATTGCGGTCGGTGGTCCTGATAATGTACGACAGAACGTCGACAGCTTCCGAACCACTGAAAGCATTCTTGTAGGTCAGCTCGTTCTTCGTCCGTTCACCCGTGATAATCTTTTGCCGGAAACACTCAGCGACTCGAGAAAGAAGGGCGGGGTAGACGATAGGGGATCGTATTTTCGCAGTAGGGGGACGTTCGCCATCGATAGATTTCGCGGATATCGAGGGCCTGTGTACAAGCTGCTGGCGCGCTTGCTCGGAATTTTCGGGTATAATGGTACTAGCCATGGACATAGTCCGGTTATGATCGCCAGCAGAAGACGTGGCGGTAGATGCCATGCTCATGGTGCGGGTTGCGTTACCCGGGGTATGCGCATAATTATTATATCCACCGGTGGGATGTTGGTTCCCCTGAAATGAGCCTCCCTGAGCATTCCCATTCATCGGGGGCGCCTCATTTGAAGGTGCTCGCATTCGGTTGGGAATAATGCGACCGCTCATCGTCTGGTGCGCGTCTCGCTCGGGTGGATAGCCGGTCATGGACATGGAACGGTCATCGTGGCGCTCCGGCACTACCCGACCTTGAGCTGTGGTGCGGGACATCGAATTCTGGCTTGGGGCATGACGAGCGTTGTTCGGGTATTGATTGTAGGTGTTTGGTGGCGGTTGATACATAGGCTGCCGCGGCATGCTGGCAAGCGACTGAGACCGATAAGGGTCATCTCTCATAGCAGGACCAGGCCCCGGGCCGCCCTGATAGAACCTGGGCCCTGGGTTTCGCGGAGGATAACCTTGCGGAGGCGGTCCTCTGGAGTCGAGTCGGGGCGGGCCAGGCTGGGACGGAGGGCCAGGATATGGACGTCGGTCAGGGGCCGGCGAGGGCCTCGCATAGGGATCCCGCATTTGCGGAGGGGGATAGCCTCCCGAGGGATTTCTCTGGCTTTGATAATAGCCGTTGGCCATGCTCGTATCCATCGTTCGGGTTCGACCGCTCATGCTGTTGTCTTCGTAGCCTCTTTGCTGGGGGCGAGGAGGAGGGCGACGCATGTCGGGCGGCATGCCGGACATGGAGGACATGGAGGACATCGTTTGTGTCCGCCCCTCCGGCGCTCCTTGCCTCAGCATGGGCGCACCTGATGAGGTCGAGTTCATGGTCCCCGTGCGGCCTGGAGGGGGGTGGGAGCCGAAGATGTTGGAGAAGGCGGCATCGCGCTGAGTGCCGCCACCGGGAGGCCCGTATCGGCGTTGGTCGTACGAGTAATCAGCCATTTTGTCGTCCTGGCCAGGAGCGATAAGAGAATTAGCTTTGAGGCAAGCCAGATCTACAGGGACGGGGGGGAGATGAGGGACTGAATAGTGGAGGCGAAATAGGAGGGCATCTGGTAGGGGTGCGGCACGACGCAGTTGCATGTGCTCGGGGCAGTTCGTGCGATCACGGGGCGAGGGAGCGTGGGGAGCAGGAGAGCCGAAGCCAGAACAGACAAGGAGGGACTCACTCGTGCAGAGCCTAGGCGGCCGCAAGCCTAGACAGAGACCACCGCGTCAGGGGAGGATGGTGGGAGATGGACGAGGTTGCCGACACTGACGACGGAGAGGCCGCCGTGGTCGACTGCTGGGCGAAGGAGCGCAGAAGCGAGCGATAAGGAAAAGGAATCTTCTCTCCCACGCCAGGGCAGGCCGGAGCGGTTCGCCTGCAGTTGGACAGCGGGCGACGACGGTTCGAGACCAGAACCGCGGGAGCACCAAGTGCGAGTGCGAAAACGGCGGCGGGACAGTCGATGAACAGCAAAGGCCAAAGGCGAAAAGCCGCAGTGGGTGGAAGGTTTGGTTCGCGGAAGGATGTCAGTCGTGTGGCGGCCGGGTCTGGGAATGAACGGATGGACTGGTTTGGAATGGAAGGGCGGTCGGTTGGTTGGTTGGTTTGAGGTTAGTCGGACGGGCTGGGTGCTTGGGTGCTTGAGCCTTGGGGGGGGGGTGCCTGGGACCTTGGGTAAGGGTGGTAGGTTCAACGTGGGAAGGGGGTTTGTCGATAGCACGCTTTAACGCTTGCCGCGGCGGGCGGACGGCGGACGGTGGACGGTGGACGAGGAGACGACCCCGTGTATAGCAACTCTTGACTGTTCTGCACAGCAGGCACTTTACTTGGCCAGCATTGGCAAAAAGCAGGAGACACTGGAGAGGATGCTGGGCTATGGGCTCAGGACCAGCGCTAGTGTTATTCCTACATGCTCAGGGCCGAGCTCAGGGATCAGGAGAGCGAGTGAGGGCTCCCGGCGCCCAACTTGCCAGGTGCAGAGTCGTGAGAGTGCGGGTTTGTCAGGGCAGAGTCAGGGCACGATTTAGGGCTCCCGCCGCCCTGCCGTTGGGTCCCAGCCGCCGAAAACCCCGACCATTTCGAGCATCTCAGGGATACTGCAGCTGACAGGCAGTGGCAGTCCACCCACAAGCAGCACAAGCAACACCCCACTGATGCTGCTACCGGCGCGCCTGACTGTCGGTTTTGTGCAATCAATTCTACCTCCATCAAGGGCTTGGTCTGCGCTATTCTCCTGTTCTCTGTTCTGTAGGTGGTCAAGGTAGTCTTGCGCAGTCTCCGTAGTTTTAGAGGCTCTTCCCCCTCCTTTCCAATCCACGGCTATCTACCCGCAAATTAGAAGAGTCACTCTGCCTGATGGCTCAGCCTAAGCCTTACTTGCGTGGGACGAGAAGCGCAGTGGCTGATCGGACCAGTTGGCAACGTTGCAAGGAGAGGCAGGCTCGCTCGCTGGGCCGCGAATCCGATCGCCATGAATTCCAATACTTTACAGGGGCTTCAGGTGTGATGACGAGTCCTCTCAGAAAGGGAAACACGTAAGGATTTCTCTATTGTCCGGCTCCCAATGAAGGGGACAGAGCACCTGGAGATAAGGTCGCTGTCTCCGTATTTCGTATTCGCGATATGCCTGTCGAGGGTTTCTGTATCACCCAGATACATACTTAGTCTATATCAGCTTGCCAGCTTGACACCCCTTGCGAACACCAGTCTCTCATGCTCTAAGCTTCGGAGCGTATTTGAAATACGATGGAGCTGTAGACGATTGCAGAACGAGGGAATCCCAGAGCCTTCAACTTCTTAACAAGTTAACGAGGATGTGCTATTGCAGTGGCTGATAAGCATCAAAGATGCCAGCTCCGGCAGAGCAAGCCTCGCTGGTATCATGTAATTCCAGCACCGGGAGGGGGAGTGCCGAGGAAAATCTCTCTCAAATAACGAAGCCAACACAACTCCTTTAATAATAACACTTTGACCACGATGCTCTTGTCGAGCTGCCTCGAGGGTTCGAATTGCAGAAGAGATCGGTCGGCATTCGAGTTCCCAACGCCGATGTTCGATGCCTTATGTAATACCTGATCACGTGCACTAGCCCCTGCGGACTAGCGCGGCATCTGATGCAAGCCAGCCAGCTTCGACCAGCTGCGAGAGACAAGCGGCATTGCATTCGCGAGCTCCAGCGCCTCCGACGACGAGCCACCGACGCCGGAACCACGATCTATTCCAACCGCCACTATCACCACCACCTCTTCTTATCCCTCCCGAAACGTAGCCCATCATGTCGGAGTCCGAGATAGCGCCCAAGTTCGCGCCGTTCATCGGCATGGTAAGCTCCCCCGCAAGCTACGACATCGCCGTTGCTTGCTAACGCTTCTCTTCCTCGCTTCAGGCCGGCATCGCCTCCGCCATGATCTTCGGCAGTACGTGAACCCCGCCATACATCGACACGATAGCAGCATACTAAAGATGGAATCCAGGCATCGGCGCAGCGTACGGCACGGCCAAGTCGGGCATAGGCATTGCGGGTGTCGGTACCTTCCGGCCGGACCTGATCATGAAGGTGCGCAGCTTGCCTCCATGGAGCAGATCGAGGGAGAAAGAGCCCCGACTGACAAATGTGTCGTGGAATAGTGTCTGATTCCCGTCGTCATGTCCGGAATTATCGCCGTCTACTCGCTCGTCATCGCCGTCCTGATCGCCGAGGACATGAAGCCGCCGACGGACTCGAGCTACAGCTTGTTCAAGTACGTGATTCGAAATACATGGGACGAAACCCCCCACATGGAATGCGATGTTGACCTTTTGCTACAGCGGTTTCATGCACTTGGGGTGCGGTCTTTCAGTTGGAATGACCGGTCTAGCAGCTGGATACTGCATCGGTATCGTGGGCGACAAGGGCGTGCGAGCCTACATGGAGCAGTCGAGGGTTTTCGTTGGTATGGTGCTGATTCTGATTTTCGGCGAAGTTTTGGGTCTATACGGGTAAGCTGCTGCTGTCTTCCTTTCTGGGGGGAACCTCACATGTTAAACATGAACCAGTCTCATTGTTGCCCTCATCCTCAACACCAAGAGCCGTGGTTAAACAACTCATCCAATCCACGCAAACACCGAACTCGACACTACGGCCCAACACTGAACGATACGACGCGCATCCGAGAGAAAGTATGGGGTGGGAAATCAAGTCTACAAGAGCACAGTGTATTGATATCTGCATTTCCGACGGCGTTTCATGGGGTAATGTAGTATATTCAGTGTTTCAAGAGTTGTTGACAACTGGCGGGCTGAGCTGATGTCGTATAACATACTGTGGGAATAGGAGCTCGAGGCCAACTCAGGCTCAAGGACGAAGTTTCTCACATGACCTACAACAAGACCGACAAGCAATTGTTTTAAAGTGGTGTAAATTCATGCATGCTATCAAAAGGACGCTTCCAAGCTAAAGGAGAGAAAGAAGCATCGTTTCATCAAGCATATCTCATGAAGTCATATACCTTGTCCTATCGTGCTCTCCTATGCTGGGAAGCAGATGTCCACCGATGCAGTCTATATTGTTCCATGCCCAATTCCGAACGCCGTCATTTCAAGTCAACTCATGCCAGGTAGGAAAACCAGTTCGGCTCCTACCGGCCCCAACGCCGAGAGAACCGTCTGCTGCGGTTCGCGTTGTCCAAATCACGGCGGAAGTTCTTCCAGCCGCGCTCGCGCTCGTCCCAGTCCTTCATCTGAGCTGCACGGGAAAGCAGTTAGCTATTTCGGTTCGATTCAAGCGTGCGATTCGACTAGGGAGACGAAAACGTGAACTCGCGAACTTCAAAGTCGACGCAGCACGAAAAGAAGCGACTAATCATAAGAATGGCCAAGCGAGCAAGGGCTGGCAAAGCAAGCGAGGAAGCAACTCACCCAAAAACCAGTCCCACTGCCGGTCCTCCCTGGCGAGGATATCCTCCCCGTTTTCCCTGGCGAGGCGTTCGTTCCTCGCCGCGCGGGCCGCGACCTCGCCAACCAGATAGGGATCTTCGAGGGGTCTCAAGCGCTCCTGCTCCCGCTGCTCGGCCGCCGCAACCACCGCATTGGCAGCCCCGATACGGCTTATAGCAGATCGCAGGGCTCCCTCGACCGCACTATCCATTCCCCGGGGGGTCGACACCGACGCGGCGGCAGCACGGCGACTCGCCACGCTATGCAAATGGCGCGAGGCGGGGTTGCCCCGGGTGGCAGGTGACGAGGAGGAGCTGGCGAAGGGCATCCGGAACGCGGCCATGGACGGCTCCGTAGCGTTGTGCGAGTGGTGAGACTGGGATTGCCGCGGAGGCAGCCCGGCGCCACGGCTAAATGTCGAGGTCATGGGCGTAGGCGTGGCCGGCGCGGGGGGCAACAGAGAAGACACGGAGGACGTGGGGTTAACGGGACGCTGCGGCCGGGCGGGCGTGTACGCGGGCGGGCGGAAAGCGGCGCTTGCCTCGTAGGTCGGGAGTTGCGTCGAGTGATAGGAGGGCGCATCGGATACTATAGGAAGAGTCAGATTTGGTCTTTGGGGCTATGTTGTTGTGCATGAGTCGCGGGACGAGACGAGCTGAGTAGCTCATGAAAGCTAGTAGAGCGGGAGATCCTCTTACTATAAGATGGGGCGGCAGATCGAATTGAGGCCGTCTCGAAGTCCTCGGCGCTCAAAGGGTTGATGCGGGACGGCCCGTAGTGGGCATTGGCGGTCTCGGCTGCTGCCATGGTTTCGAGGTTGCGTGATGTAGTTTAGGTACGGTAGATATGAATATGGCGGGAGGGTCGCAGGCGGACGCGGTGGTGAGTTGGGGTAGCTGGGATAAGGTAGCTAGCTAGCTGAGGAAGGAAGGGAACAGTCGGAACCCTCGCTTTTCTACTGATGGCACGCGCCCAACTTGGTGGTGGTGGTGGTGGTGGTGGTGAGTACGGTACAGCCAATGTAGATCAGGATAGCTGCAGTTCCGGTTCGGCAAAGCGGGAGCACAATGCACATATAGACTCACACGCACGCGCAGACAGACAGACACGATAGAGGATCGGCAGTCATTCAAGCACGTCCAGTGTACTGTATCTGTGGCGTGTAGTGAGGAGTCAACTCCAATTCCGTCTCCAATTCGCAACTCAAAATGCCCGATTAGGCCAAAGACAGTATGGGCGGGCAAGGTTTCGACTCTTTAACCAAGGTGGAAGGTAAGTGTCACGTCAAAACACGGCAATCACACCACCTCTGTCTGACGGAACGAACTGTTTCGGGGCTAGATGGAACCTTGCGTGAATGCCGTAATGGTCGAGGCAGCCGGGAACGGAGAGGGTGTGCAGAAGACACGGTATCTGAACGAAGGATGTAGAGGATGAGGCCGTCCCTCTATAATGTGTGTGTGAGGGGGCAAGAGATAAGGAGAGACCTGTCACCCTGTGCACGCGCGGTAGTGAACGAAGAATGACAGACTGACTTGGACTGACAGGAGGAGGGCGAGTGAGATGTAACCAAGGCTGCGGTCAGCGGTCACGATGGCGCATTCTCAACTTTGAGATGGATGGGGGATGGGCTTTACATATGCCTACGAGACTCTTGGCTCGTCTTGGTCTCTCTGGCCAGCACTGGCACACTGGGCTTCGGATGGATTGGCTCGTTTTGGCTCGTTCTGCGGTACCTTAGGCAAAGTAGGCAGGTTGGCAGTAGGTAGTCCTGGATCGTGTTTGTCCGGAACGTCGACCCTTGGTCCTGCGGGTTCCAACTGTCCACCGTCCACCGTCCACCGTCCACCGTCCACCGTCCACTGTCCACTGTCCAGCGTGTCCTGGGGCCGCCCCGAACCCCGACTCCAGCGTGTGCACTTGAAGCGATAGGTTCGATAGGGAACTGCCTTTCTTGGCAGAGGCTGGGCGCGCGTCCCGGTTCCTGACAGGGCAATGCGCGACGAGCCACGATACCACCTCTGCAGGCCTCTCGCGGCTCCCAGGCTCCCAGGCTCTCCCGTTCGACCCGCCCGCACCCCATCTCATCTCATCTCACTTGGGTTGAGATAGGGTGGGGGATCCAGTTGGTTGAGGGGATGAGATGGCGCCAGATATGCAGATACAGTATGCAGCAGCGTTCGACAGCAGAGCTGGTTGTTAGGTTTTATCAGACAGCTCGGATGCGAGGGAGACGAGTGGTTGGCTGAGACTTGGTGACGTCCAGCATTCGTATCGTAGGCAAATTCCGGCCTAGCCCGATCCATCGCCAGCGGCGGGGATATCGCGTGGGGCTTCCCAGCCACTAAGGCAGGTTATCGTGAGCTGCAGTAGCGGGGTAACTGGCTTCCAAGCCCAAGGTTCTCCTGAACGAACGAACAGAGCGGCAGCCGAGCCGGACAGGGTTGCGCATCCGTCCAAGCCGCTGAGCAACGGCTTACCTTTCGGAATTCCAGATGGATGGTAACAGTCACGGCCACGGTCACGGTCACGCGGGCGGTGCATCCGTAGGGCTACATGTTCGACCAGGCGCGCCAGGTAGGAGGTAGGCACCTAAAGTACCTGACCTTACCTTACATGAAGCAGGACATCGTCTCACCAAATGCACTACACAGCACGCCCAGCATCGCGAACCGACCCGGATCAACTAGAAGAAACAAGTGACGCTCGTCGAGTGTCGTTCCGCTCCGACGAGCACGGAGCACTATTGCAAGGCAGTGCCAACATATTCCCACTTGCATGACGATATCACAGTGACCCAAGTCCACCCAAGCCCACCTCAAGTCCACTCCAGTCTTACGCCGGAGTGCTGGGCCTGCGCGGCCTCTTGCCTGTAGGCTCAAGTCGTCCAGGACTCCAGCCCGTCCATCAGATCTAGAACGCCGTGGAGAGCAGGCAGCGGTGAACAGGCTCGGACGCCTTGCTTCGGCTCACTGGAACAAGGGTTTCGCAGGATGCACCTTATCCCGGGACACAACGACACAAGACGAAACCTCACGCGAGTGTGCAACGTTCACACTTCCTGTTGGTCACCCCGGCTCACTGTGACAAATCCTCCGAGGTTGGGAGCTTCGAAGGATGAACCCTTACGAAACCAACCAAGCTCGGACAGCTCGGCCCAGCACCGACTAGAGCTAGCAACGACGGGAGTTCCCCTGCCAAGCGTGGCGCCCTGAAAAGGTACAGAGGGCATGGTCTGGAGAGCTAGCAAGATCGAGCGAGAAGCTATCCATAACCAGGCAAGCCAGGCAAGGACTGATCCGTCACCTATGCCACAGTGCCTGTTCTCGAAGTACAGATTTTTGACGTACAGACGTAAGTACTTCTTTTCAAGAAGTTGGTCAGAGAATGCTCTGATTGGGATAGACTCGGTCATCATGCGGCCTCGCTTTCGGAGCGTCTGAAGAAGCGAGATAGCAGCGACAATAACCCCGTGGCATACAGGAAACTCACCGGAAAACAATAGGCCTTATTACCTCAATCGAGATCTTGAGGGCATTCTGTTCATCTCAGCATTTCTGCCTTGTCTGTAAATTCCCTCGCAAAGCAGTGACTAGGTATAACCTCCTCCAGACACCACGGCGGCACCAACCCAACCCGAACCCCGTGTGCCGTCACATCCGGGGTTGCACAAGCACCTGCAAGCAAGCAAGCAAGCAAGCAATCATGAAGTCCAGACCCGTGCTCCGGCAGTCGATATTGCAATCAGGATCATGATGTGTTCCCGCGGTTTCCCGGGCTCTATCTTCTTCTTCTAAGTGAGTACCACCTTGACAAACCCAAGCCCCCCAAGTATCCAACTAGAACCAACCCAATCCCCCGTACGCCTGCGTAGATAGATAGATACCGTATATGAGTGCGCTATATATATATTCTTGACCCGAGATCTCGTGATCACATGGCATCGCGTACCGTAATCCAATCCCCAACTTCGAAGCCCGCACAGCCCAGCAGCCGACAGGAGGGTAGCGAGCGGGAACCACCACCACACTCACCACAGCCGCCGCTGGTAGTACACCGGCGACTCCCCCTGCGACAGGCGCTGGATCTCGGCCTTGATGCGCCGCCGCCGCTCCGCGCGACTGAGGGGTTTCTGGGCGGCGTCCGTGACGCCGTCCCAGGCGCTGTTCTGCTCCTTCTTCTCCCCCTTCATGTCCTCATCCTTCTCCTTCTCCTTCTCCTTCTCCTTCTCCTTCTCCTTCTCCTCCTCCTCCTCCTCCTCCTCCTCCTCTCCTTCCTTCTCCCGCTGCCGCTCGCTGTCGTCGGGTACGGGTATATTCTCCATCATCATCCTTGTTTCCTCCTCCTCCTCCTCCTGCGTCGGCCGCACCTCGACCACCGGCAGCTGCGCCCCCTCGCCATCATCGCCCGAGCGCAACTCGACGGTCCGCCCGTCCTCGAGATGCACCACGTGTACGCCGCTGCTACCCGACGACGAGGGCGTGTCCCAGTACTTGGGTTTCGGGCGGCGCAGCTCGGGCGGCCGGATGGCGGCGCGCAGGTCGCGCAGCGTGCGCTGCTGGATGGCGTAGCCGCTGAAGAAGAGGGCGGCGGTGCAGCAGACGACTGGGCGGGCGGGGCGAAGGCGTGGTCAGCTTTGGTGTTCGGTGGGCGGGATGTAGGGGCGGAAAGGGGGAGGGGTTGAGCGCACCGATGGCCGACGACAGCAGCACCGAGACTTGCGACGATGTCAGCAGCATGGCTACTGAAAGAATATCGTATCTGGCTAAAGTAGGTATCTACCAGGGATGGCACCTATGTCGGTACCTAGGTAGTAAATGTAGATGTGTAGCAGTAATTAGGTCGGTACTGCACGGGGGGTTTAGGTCTGACGTGGCATTTGGTCTAGCTGGAGGCACTCGGATATGAGTACCGAGTTAAATCAAAATCGAAGTAGGGCGGGTATAGCTAATTGAAGATCTAGAATGCAGCTCGAGGCAAATGAGAAGTAATGCTTGTCGCGCCCGGTAGTCGTACGACGTCGTCGCGAGTCTATCCGTGCTCGAGGTTCCAAGGTTCCCTGTTTTGGGTCCTCGAGGTTCGTAGGCCCGGCAACCGTCAGCCACCAGACCAGGCCAGCTCCCGCTCTTGGCGCTGCACCTCGATCTCAGATCTTGACGATCGACTGGTCCCGACAGATCATCATCTTTAGTTTGGAATCTTTCGAAAGCTCTGATTGTTTGTGGAAGCCTCTGTACCTGGGGCAGTCGATCCAGAGACTTCGCACTGGTAATCAAACGGGCTGGCTGTGCTGGTGCATAGGCCCACCACGATGGTATTCCCGAGGTCTTCATTGACACCGGCTGTTTCCCGGCTGTAAGCTGTGAAGAGGGCGAGAGCCAATGGTGAGCATTGAGCCACATTGCTTTTTTGAAGACTCTGCTGCTTCGCGTGTCTTGGATATATACAATGCCCCCGTGAGCTGCGCAGCCATCCAGGTGAGTGACCCCTAATTCATCTATCCCTTTCAATCCGCAGATTGCTATATCTAGTCATCGTCATCGTCGTCCGGTGTTGTCACCACGTCAATCACCTGAACGGAGACGCCTCTGACAGAACTCTCGCCGCACGGAACAAGTGTAGGGGTGTTCCGAGTCCCCCGCTTGGTCACAGCTTGCCGGCGGATTAGAACTCCTGGCCGACGGGCTGTCCAGCATCACAATATCGGAGTCGTTGCCGAAGGTACTAGCAGGGGGGCCCGTGATGGCGTAGCGGGCGGTTGGCTGTGTCCTCGGTCAGACAGTCCATAACTACTAGCTGCAGAAAGTCCACTTCCATCTAAGGATTGGGTCGAGTCGCGCCTAGGAACTCGGCGCGTAGGTCGCTCAGGTCGTCGCGGTGCATACACTCGTGGTCCCGCGTGCCTACATACGATAATTTGCGCCACGATCTGCGTCGTGCGTTAGTCTGGGTAAACAAAGGGTACTTCACTCGAAGCAGGCAGCGCCACGAAACCAGCGTAAGGCCCTCAGATTAGCTCTCAGGTTCTCATGGACAACCATTCCCGCGCTCAGCCCCCGTGGGGCGAGACCACGTTCAGGCTGTCTGCAAATTTGGCTTTTTGGACACATTGGTCATCACTGGGCGACTGGTTTCGTCTCGCTGCCGGTAGAGGGCAAGAGATGAAGGACCTCGGGTCGGAAGCCCGTGACCACGTGCCACACCGGCTTCACGAACATCCCCGCAGCTCCGCTTGAAAACTATGTAAAGTTCACCGAGCGCCAGGCGCTCTCACAGAGTGCTACTTTTGTCGTCATCGCTGGGGTTGGCAATAAAGCCGGATGCTGTGATGCCTAGGCGGTATCGTGTTTGGGCTCGACACTCGAGGTATGGAGACCACCGGGGTGGCTCGTCTTGCTCTGATTTCCGTTCTTGGAGTTTCGTCATCTGCCGCAGGCCCGAAGGTCTTTGGCTCCCGAAAGCTCTGTGAGGGTTTTCGTCACCGCAAGGTCGTTCAATGCCAATCTTGTCTTCGAGTGGTGACCACTAGTCGACATCGAAGGAGTTGAAGAAAATGATGTAAGGCACAACTGCGAGCAGCGCTTTTGAAGGGATATGAGTGCAGAGAAGCAAGAATGTCTTAAGGGACTTTGGTCTTGTTCTGAGTGGTGATGGAAGAATGAGTGTTTGCAGCGCAGGGCCGTTTGTTCGCTACCTAGACTGAAGTCAGAAACTCGCAATGTGAACATTGGTCCGAAACCCAGTGCTGATAGACGCAGTGCAAAACGAACCTCGAACGCGTCAGCAGAGGGATTGATTGTCTACATCGTCGGAGATGAGGTCCCAGATCTGCGTGGTTGGTCGAGTAGGTAGGTAGGTTATGTCAGAGATGGGCGAGACTGAGCTCGTGTGGGTTTCATGTTCATGGAAGGGAGGTCTGTGCCTCGAGTTATGTAGAAGGTCATGAGGATAGAGTATAGGTAGATGACAGTGATTTGGAGCCGGCAGTGCGGCCGCAATGTGAGGTTTGGTCTTTTGGAAGACTGATGTTTGAGGATGGTGCTGAGGTGTTGGGGGGATGCTGCAAGCGGCAAACGCGTGAGCCAAGTGACAACCCGCGAGTTTATGTGGGGCCATAGCTCTCAGATGGGTCTGCCTGATTTAGCGGCTCTATTGCGATAATGCATACTGTGATATCAAGTATTCTCTTCAAAGCAGTATTTGTAGCTACTTATGCAATAGCGATATAATCCCACACGAGCTACGCCTAGCTTCACCACCGCCTCACTTCGGCGGCAACTTCTCCAACACCACCGCATCCCCCGTGATCTCAAAATCCCAGACCGCACGATCATCAATGTCGATAACGATTTGGTACTTAGCGGGCCACAGCGTGAGCGCACCGTCAGCGTCGCTGCGCGCCACGGCGCCGAGCGCGATGTCGAGGGTGCCCGAGCCCGTTTCCCCCGGCGCGATATCGTGGACCCTGGTGAAGGCGACCAGGCTCTTGTTCGGGTACGGCTCGGGCCCGTACTCGCCCTTCAGGAAGGCCAGGACCACGTAGTCGGACGTGGCGTTGCCGGTGTTGGCGACGGTGACCGGGATCGAGACCAGCGGCGCCAGGTCCGGGTAGTTGCCCGAGGCCACGGGGCCGGTCTCCTCGGCGGTCGGTACGTTCGCCAGCAGCGCGTCCGCCGCGAAGGTCGCCGGCAGGTCGCCCGGCAGCGAGACGTTGAAGCTCGTGTAGTGCAGCCCGTGCCCGAAGGGGTAGACCGGCGTCTCGGTGTACCACTTGTACGTTCGTCTAAGAATACGGGAAACTTTCGTCAGCGACTTTCTCTTCCGCAACGGAGCCGATCAGAGGACGCGCGGCGGTCGACTTACCCCGGATTCCCGGACCCCGAATGGAGGTTCATGTTTGTCATCTGGACCTG
This sequence comes from Xylariomycetidae sp. FL0641, assembly GCA_022376655.1. NCBI lineage: Eukaryota > Fungi > Ascomycota > Sordariomycetes > Xylariomycetidae sp. FL0641. The sequence continues at coordinate 268,176 of JAJJKE010000038.1, forward strand.
GTTAACGTAGCCCCCAGGATACTGCGTGACCGGCAGACGCCCAGCCGGCGCGACTTCGCCCGTGAGGATGCTAGCGACAGCCTGACCACCGTCCTGGCCTGGGTACCCGGCCCAGAGCAGGGCATTGACGCCGTCGTTTTCCTTGATATCGGTGCTGTCGACCATGGTGCCCATCTGGACGACGACGAACGGCTTGTCGCCCGTGGCGTCGGCCAGCTGCTTGACGAGCGCGAGCTGCGCCCCGGGCCAGGTGATCTGCTCGCGGTCGCGGTCCTCGGCCTCAATGGACGTGTCCAGGCCGCCGACGAAGACGGTCGCGTCCGCGCTCTTGGCCATGTTGACCGCCGCGCCGAACCCGGACGTCGACGACCCCGTCAGCGCCGCCCCCTGCGTGCTGCTCACGCTGTACCCCGCCGCCTTCATCGCCGACACCACCGTCGAGATGCTCTGCGCGATGCCGTAGTAGTTGCCCTGCATCTGGGTAGTGGCGGAGGCCAGAGGGCCCACCACTGCTACTGTCTTCGTCCCCTCCGCCAGCGGCAGCGCGCCCGTCCCCTCGTTTTTCAGCAGCACCAGCCCTTCTTGCGCAGCGCGGAGGGCCAGCGCCTTGGCGTCGGGTACCGCGACCGCGCTCCAGCCCATCTGGCGGTACGGCTGATCGGCCGGGGGATCGAACCAGCCGAGGCGGACCATGGAGGCGTAGCGGCGGATGAGCGAGCGGTCGAGAACGGAGTCGTTGAAGAGGCGTGCGTTATACGCCTGGGGCAGGTTCTGCGGCCAGAACTGCCCGCAGTCGAGGTCGGTGCCGGCGTTCAACGAGTCGGCCGCGGCGGCAGCGGCCGAGCCCCCGTAATGGTGGTCCGTCCAGACGTTACCCAGGGCATCACAATCGGCAGTGACCCAGCGGTCCTCGCTCGTGAAGTTGTACAGGCCGCGCAGGACGTCCTGCAGCAGCCAGGGGTCTGCGCATGTCGGCACCCCGTTCACCGCGTTGTAGCTGCACATGACGCTCTGGGCGTTGGCGTCGCGCACGCAGGCGCGGAAGGGCTGGAGGTAGTAGTCCTGGAGGTCCTGCTGCGTGATCTTGGCGTCGAAGGCGTACCGCTTGTTGCCCTTCCAGTTCTCCATGTCGTAGCCGGCGTAGTGCTTGCACGTGGCTGCGAGCTTGTAGTAGGGGTCGCCGCGCAGGCCGCCCTGCAGGCCCGGGATCAGCTGCAGCACGTACTGCGACATGTGGTACGGGTCTTCCGAGGGCACTTCCTGGCCCCGTCCCCAGCGCGGGTCCCGGTACGGGTTGATGTTCGGCGTCCAGAAGTTCAGCCCGCACCGGCCCGCGTTGCTGAAGGCCCGCGCCTCCGTCGACGTCGTGTTCGCCACCGCCCCGATCAGCGGCATGTCGAACGCCGCCCCCATCACGATCGGCTGCGGGAACGACGTCGCGTAGCTGAACTCCCCCGAGTTCGCGAACTGCACGCCGCGGGACCGGGCGACGCCGTGGAGGGCCTCGTTCCACCATTCGTACGAGGGCAGCCCCAGACGCGAGACCCCCGGCGAGTTGTCCCAGGAATTGGCGATCTTCTCATTGTGACTGAACGCCGCTACGAGCTGGTCGGTTGTCAGTGGGTTCCGCAGCACGCCTGATTCGTCTCTTTGGGTCTTACCGCCTCTGCTCTCGCCCATGGATCCAGCGATGTGTCGCAAACCTTGTTCGAGGCGAGCTTCACGGTGTTAGTTCGCTTATCAGGTAGATCCTCAGGTATGCTAGTGAACATACTGCCCCCGATTGGCAATTGGGGAATTCCCGTGCTAAGACGCTGGCGCTGAGCAGTGTCAGCACCGCCGCGAGAGATTTGGACGTCATGGTGGCCGAAGGTCTGCATGTACCTTACCGGCAGCTCACAGCATGCTTACCCTCATAGGGGTAACGGTATTTAAACAGCTACTTCTGCAGTTCCCAGGCACATTTGTGGCGACATGTTCTAGATCAGCACGGGTAAAAAGCTCATATCACTCCCGCCGGCCTTCTCCATCCATGATGACTTCTCCTTCACCTCGGCGGGGTCGAGCGCCGGCTTCTTGGGGTAGAGATATAGCGCAAATACGACGTTAATCTAATCGTGAGTAGATGAGAAGGGAAGCCACGTGAGGGCGAGTGACTACAAGATGCTTGCTAATGTGTTGCCACGAGCGTACCAATTTAGCCTGATACCGGCGTCTTGGTATTCTGCGCCCATGCTGCTGCTCACACACACACGGCTCACACGAAATGGCGTTCGGTGAGTTTTCGCAGCTACAAGGAAGAGTGGCGAAGACGAATGATCTCACTCTATCGGAGCTAGAGATACTCGCCCTCCATACTCGAGAGGACAAGACGCCAGGGGGCTGAAGTTTATGTCACAGAATGGCAACCCTCGATACAAGCAGATTCGGGAGTTGAAGGACATGACTTGTAGCAGTCGATCACTACATCTATTCATAAAATACCCAGAATCTAGGACCATAACCCTGTTCCTAAGCCTCACATGCCACTGTGCACTTCACCCTGTGCCACCCTCGCCTGCATTAGCATTCTTGATCCCATCATCACCCAGCCACTCCCACCATATCAACAACCAACACAGCACTAACGAAATCCCTTAGCCGACCCCGGGTATCGTTCCTGCGCTGCGTGGTGGCGTTCTCATTCTTCAGGTAGTACATCCCGCCGGCAGCGAGGTCCGGACTCACGGCGACGTAGCGGCGTTGTACTCGGCGCACGTGGCGATGTAGTCGCCCGGCCCCAGGGGTTGCAAAACGGGGACACAGGAAACCAATGCACTTTAGCTTGTGGGAAACACCTTAGTTGAAAAGTCCACTCAGCGTCCGGTAAAGGTTAGATAATGGGCAAGGATAATCGCAACTTGCATTACGAAGGCGCAAAACCACACTTTCACTATGAGCAGCTGGTTGGAGACATATTGTGCTCAGAATCATCAATCAATGTGTTGGGATTTATTGGTACATGGGATGATGAGCTGGGAAATCTCGACTCTAATCATGACTGCCGAGTCCACAAGTCATCGGGTATGTCGTGCTGTCGTAACGGCCAAACGCCTTGCATGCTCTCAACGTATCGTACAGATCCTGCCACCGGTGAAGGCTTCAAGCCATTACTTGCGGGCCTGGGCGAGTTCGCTCTGGGCAGTGGCGGTAGGGCCACCCTTGACACGCTCGCCGCCGGTGACCTTCTTCTCGCCCTCGGTGATGTCGTGCAGAGTGTTGCTGTTGATGGTCTCACCGGCATGCTTCTGAGCCTGGGCAGTAGGACCGCCTCGGACGGGAGCATCCTCGCCCGTCAGCTCCTTCTCCTTCTGCGTGATGTCGTGGATGGTCTGCGAGTCGAGCTTGCCTGAGGGTTTCTCGCCAGCGGAGGCCTGATGTTATCCGTCAGAACATATTCAAGTGGTTCACTAACAAAGGAGGAGGGCTTACGGAGGAGGCAATGGACTGGGCCATGGCAGCTGGGCCACCCTGGACGGGGGTAGGCTCGCCGGTAACCTTCTTCTCACCCTGGGTGATGTCGGAGATGACCGAGGAGTTGACGGGCTCGCCAGCGTGCTTCTGAGCCTGAGCGGTAGGGCCACCCTTGACGGGGCGGTCCTCACCGGTCAGCTCCTTCTCCTTCTGGGTGATGTTGGAGATGGTGTTGGAGTTCATGTTTCTGGTTGTCGTGGTCGCGGTCGACTGGTACACGGGGAAGCGAGAAGCGGCGCGTGGGGTGAAAGACGAGGAGAGTCTGAGAGAGCGGGTGAGTAGTGTGCGAGACATGGTGGTCAAGTAGAGGGGATGGATGGATGCTTGAGGCAGATAGATATATAGCCGAAGTGTGTAGATGGCAAAGAGGAGGCAGCTCTTACAATCGGTTTGTGGGAAGGCTGCGGTCAAATATGGGCAACCAGGTGGAGGATTGGCTGGGTCAATGACGGCTTGTTTGGCTCGGTTGGAGAGGATCTACGAGAAGGCTGGCTGAATTGGGGGGATTTGGGATCATTCAAAAGGCATGTCATCGAGAGGGTGGAAGCGAGCCAAGAGAGCTGTCAAGAGCTCTGGTGGGGGTCTCCAGGTGCTCTGCCTGCCTTCTTTGCCTCTGTTTGCTCTGTCCTGGACTCCTGGTTGCCTGGGAGAAGGAGAGCTTCAGCAGCGAAACCCCCGATCTCTGACCTCATTCTAACCGCATCTCTTGCGGTACCTGCATTAGTGTGACGTTGTTGCTGCTTTGACGTAACCAACGGGAGCGATACCAGCCCATTCTGACGTTTCTTGCCCGGAGCTACCTCCGCAGAGGACCCCTACACTTGGCATCTCTGCCGCAAATTTTCACTTCCATCCCATCTTTGAGCTCTTGCGCGGCTGAGACGCGACGAACAAAAGACAGATCTAGCGCGTCACTGCGAGGAGGACGAAGCCCCAGGTGCTAGATGCATTTTCAAGTGACGTCATCACAGCTGAGTGAACCCTGGAGTTCATACCTACCTAGAAACGGGATCGCAGCTACTAGTTGGCATATTTACCCTTTCAGCATGTCAAATTCTCTGCGAGGAGTTACAGATGCAAATACCTTAGCTACCTTAGCTTTGGATTCAACTAGGTCGCCAATTGTCACATGTCTGCTAAACCGCTTAAGTCCTGGCATCCTTCAGCAAAACCTCTAGGCGGACACTAGAAAGTCAGTCGCGTTAGAAGGATATGCTGAAAGCAAATGAGATCTGAGAATTCTGTACTCTTTAGATGCAAGCTGTTCTGGGCCCATCCTCTCCAAAGTATACAGCCTTGGAGCTCCCCGTCCTTCGGTCCCACGCAACATACACCGGCGGCGTCTCCCCACCGACTGTTTGGTCGTCCATTGATTGTGTGTGAGATCTACAAGTGAAAGTCTGCTTAGGGCCTTCAACTTTCAGTTACCCAAGGTACCTTATGTCAGGATCCTTGATGAAGAACGAAAGGCCTAGCACCAATAGATCCCGTCTCTAGTGTGGCATGCAGAGCCCATGGATCCAACGAGACATCAGTGCTTTCGTTCCCCGGATCCTGCAAGAACTCGCCGTGGAGGCTGCTGACACTGCTCACTGCGCCCTAGCAAAGGTGGTCCAATATCAGCCACTACACGCGTTAGGGAAATGTCTCCTCTCTGCTTGCAGTTCACCACACCGTCAAGACTCACGCGGAAGACCTAGTGCAATGGGGTGAACGGGATGCTGTTATGGCAAGGCGGCCTTCCGGTATATCCCTGGTCAGGGTGATGCTATACAGAGGGTATCGCTCTTTGTCTACTTGGAGCACCCAAGGGTGCTTTCCAGAGGATTGATGCCCACAGAGGGGATGGCGCCCAGAAGGATGTCTCTTGGTCTCCTGACACCTACTACTCAACCAGAACGGCTAATCGCCAGAGTAAAGATTGTCCTGCTACCTGTCAACCCTTAGAATAATCAAGGTCAGGTAGAGTTATCCCATAGGCAAGTCGTGACACAGCGATCATCATGCAATTCAAATCACAAGAATGCTACAAAATGCCAGTGGGAATGTATTATTGCAAATCGGCGCTCAACCGAGGCCCTGCAAGAGCCCTGATGCAGATCATATCTCTCTTCCTAATCATCCTACTCAAACATGTGGGTGTGGGATACCTCCCCCGCAATAATTCAATGCCACCCTTCATCTCCAAACGATGCCAGACGAACCCTCCCTCTGAACTTAATACACACACAGCCGTCGTGCAAGCATGACATGATCTCCTGCAATGTGGCAAGTCTTCTCGATGTAGCATCCATGCCTCTTCGTGAGGACTGAACGAAGATTCCTGCATGGCGACAATATTCGTGCGTGAAGTATCCATGCTTCTGATTGCTTGTGTTAAGCATCTGGAGTCGCCCCTCCATGCTTTCTTGTAATCAAGACTCAGCACTCTTCTGCCGCTTTGCAAGTGACAAGTCCGATGAAAGCAGATCTCTTCGTCGGGAATCAAACGTAAAATGAGGCCCCCCCAACTCCGTGGAACATAAGGAAACGTAAACATTCTGGCATGAAGGTACTGAAAGCCAGCCAATAGTCGTATAAGGCTCGTTAGAAACCAGCCGGGGCATTAACGGCAATGCTCCTTCTAGTCGTGCGTGTTACAAGAAGGCAACACTCTCCTCGCTGCTCGCAATGCGCCTTCGTCTGCTGCTCAGGAAGAGATCCACCATTCTCTTGCTGCCGAGCGAACGAAGTTGGGTATTATCTTTTGGGCCAAGAAATCCAGCATCAACGATGTGATATGGGTCTCCAGTATCAGGTGCACGCGGACTGATGTTCTCAGTCTTGATTGGGTTTGCTTTGCCAGGCCTTCCCTAGGAACTGGCTTCACGACCTCCCAGGTTGCCGAATTGTCTCTGAAACGGGCTGGTCATTGAGGGGCTAGACACGGCCGTCGCAGTGTTTTCGGGTCTCATGTCCGGAGTACTGGCCTTTGGTGTGGCCACCTCGCTGCGCTTCTGGTTGCTGGAGATATCACCAAGTGAGCTTCTCACGCTTTGAGATTCTCGAGGAGGAGATGTGGTAAGCGACTTGCGCGGTGTAGCCTCAGCGTTCTTCGTGTAGCTATTGCCATCGACAAAGACGTCGGTTTGCAGACTTTGGCCACTGATAGACGTAAGGCCATCTTCTTCATCCTCGATCTGAGCATTTTCGCGCACATGGCGAGGAGTGTACCCAGTGGAAAGCTCACAGTTGAAACCTCGTGTGTTAAACCGGTGGTTGGTTTCATCTGCCACCCACTCCGGCAAGGGTCGAGACTGCATTGGAGTAGGACCGCGCTGGAATTGAGGCAAAGAGCCAACTCTCCGAACAGACTGGTAGATCGTAGCAACACCAGTGTCTGGCGGCGACCGAATTGGGAACACGGACTCAATGTTGGGAAGAGCGATCTGGGACATCTGGTCAGAGGAATAGATGCTCTCGGAGTAGGTTGTCATTCCAGCAAGACTGCGCTGGCGGTGAGGAAGACTAGACGCAGCTCCTCCCCAAGGGTTAGGGTCTTCAAGCGCAAGTTCCATGCTGTGCTGTACCTGCTCTCTGTAGTGGCCTTGTCCACGGAATGGCGTATAACTGCCCGAACCTGGGAAGTACTCGGATTTGCAATCACGGAGTCTACGACCCGAGGTCCAACCACTCGAGGGCTGCTCGTCCAGTGTCCCTGAAGGTTTGGGTGGCTGTACGACTGGTGTTCCAGCACGATTTAAGGAGCTGGAGCGCACAGGTGGGGTTTGGGTCTTGAGAAAGAGTCGCTTGCTCTTTTTTCTCTCCATCGTCTTGGCTTCTGAGGTGCCTCTGTTCATAAGCGCAGAGAAGATCTCCTCCCCCTGTTGGTTCATTGTGCCAGTGGCAGCAGGACGTGATCTGTCAGAAGGCCGCTTGGATGAAGAAGACACATGCGGGCCATCCTCATTGATTTTCGAGAGCCGATGCATACCTCTGTCACCTTCATGACTGCTGGCTGATTCTCCTGTAGCTTGCTCGGAATCAGTCCAGCTGGTACATCTTGATTTCTCATCCGATTGGGCTGGGTCAGCGTTGAGGTTTCCCATGCTTCCTTTGCGAGAGCAAAGCCGTTGCTTCGATGGCACTTTATGGAGTGATGGGACTGCCGAGGCAACACGTTGTAAAGAGCCTTCCTCCATATGAACCATTGGAGCTACGGCAGAGAAGTCATCTTCCAGGCCGTCGTTATCGTGTAGAGAGAGTCGACCATTGACCTGTTGTAGTGGGAAGTTGCTGTCGTTCTCTTCATCCCGGTTCATGCTTATAAGTATCTTGAATCTCTCCTTCAAAGTGTTAGAGACTTTGCGTGCAGTTCGTCTCAGGCTTCCTTTAGTGACAGCCTTCTCTGTGCTTTGCTCTTGCACACCGCGAGGCTGTCGGAGACTTCTGGATCGGAAGACAGTAGCAGGTTCTTCAGTTACCGTGTCGGTAGCCTTGAAGGCCTTCTCCTTTTTGCCAGGGCGCAAGTGAGAGTTTACAGACTGTGATCGTCGCAGCCGGCGATAAGAAGACGGCACCGATGCAATACCGTCTTCTGCGGTATGTTGTTCTTCGTCTGAGATGAGACCACTAATATAATCACCGGCGATACCCTTTGCAGCCGATACCATCCCATCACCTGAGGCATTCTTCCCCAAACGCGGGGGAGTGGCGTTTGGAGAGGGTGGCACTTGACGGGCCATGCCCAGTCTTAGGGTGCTGGGTGATAAAGGGAGAGGAGGTGGTCTCGTATTCTGTGCTGTTCTCCCTTGGCCTCTTTCAAAGGCTCTTTGCGCCGCAGTTTGTGCTGTTTGACCGGACTCCTCTGAAAGCATACCACTTGCCGGGGTCCGTTGGGTCGATCGCGTAGACTTTGAACGGCCGAACAGCCTCGCCCTCTTGCTACCTCGTCGCTTCATGTTGGCAGCAGGCGGTTGCATCAACGGTTGTGGAGGCGGAGGCAACGGGTACGTCGGTGAAGGCAATGGGTATGTCGGTGGAGGCAACAGGTACGTTGGTAGAGGTACAGGTAACTTGCCGGAGGGAACAGGTAAGGCAGCGGAGGGATACTGCAAGCCGATGCGAGTTAACAAAACACTTGGTAGTATTGTTGTCGATGGATGTATACCAGGTGGTTGGGTGCGGTGGTGGCGCGTGGGAGAACGAAGGTTGCGCGCTGAACGTTGGTAGCTTGCAGGTAATGTTATTGTTGTGTTGCTTGACGGTGCGCAACCGCTTTCCCTCGAGGGTTGGTGGTCTGGGGCAGGTGCCTTCCCTGGTACTTAGAAAAAGGTTCAGTCAACTGCGATTGCAGCAAACCAGGCAAGAGCGCCGCATCATCGAACTTGCCCTCATGAAACTCATGACACTTCGCACATGGTCTTCACATAGGTAGGTACCTGATCAGCTGGCTTCCTAAAGGCCCTTTTATTGCCCAACTTGACTCTACCAGGTGAACAGGCAACTTTGGCTTCGTTGTAAAGGCTTGCAGGATAGTGCAACTTCCTCTTGATGGGCCAGGAGTGTCTGGGTGGAGTGAGTGTCTGAGTATCCAAGTGCTTGGCGTATACGTGGGTGAGTACCTGCATGTAGATGATGCTAAGCAACGGCGCCCCATTACACCATGAACATCACAAAACACAGGATAGAACAGTACAATATCCAAAAAAGTGTGTCAACAAAGGTGAGTAGCATTCACGCCATGCGCAACTAACGATCTAGGATGTTGACTTCCACCCGATGTGCCCATGCCAATTACAAGATATAAAAGATCAGGGTATGCATGCTACCCGCATGGATTTCCTATGAGCCCCATGACCCAGCGCTGATACTGCTCAGTTCGGGTTCATGATGAACGTCTTTGCGTCCATTGTGGATGGATGTGTGAGCCATAGCACTTCCTTAAGCACGCAGCTCCTTGAAAAACTCCTTAAGCTCCTCATCGACGACGTCGTGGATCTTCTCAGACAGCTTCTCAACCTCATCGGAGAATGTCGAGACACCCTTGACAACGGTGCCAGAGACAACGTTGAAGTCATGCTCAATGGCCTGCTCAAGCTCCTCAATGCTAATAGAGTTGCTCTTGGCCTTCTCAGCCTCGTAGCCACCGGCCTTGATGATCTGGGAGTAGTTGGAGAATCCACCACCGTTCCAGGCAAGCAAGTTGGGAGTGCCAGAAGGAATGTCGGACAGTGCACCCTTGGTTGCGATGCTGATCATGTTGTCCTTCAGCTTCTCAGGGGTAATGTCGGCCATGCCGTACTCCGACTCCTTGCTAGGCTGGAGAGAAAGGAAGTAGGCGGTCAGACCACAAAGGTGAGGGGAGGCCATGGAGGTGCCAGAGATGGTGTTGACGGCGGTCTTGCTGCCAATCCAGGTGGACGTGATGCTGAGACCAGGACCAAAGATGTCGACACACTTGCCCCAGTTGGAGAAGTAGGCACGGCTGTCATCCAGAGCCGAGGCTCCAACAGTCATGGCCTTCTCAGCAGCAGCAGGCGAGTACTTGCAGGCATCGGCGTCGTCATTGCCAGCAGCCACGGCAAAGTGTAGACCAGCACTGACAGCAGCGTTGACGGCCATGTCGAGCGACGGCGACTTGCCACCACCCAGAGACATGTTCGCCGTGGAGCCCTTGAAGCCCTTGCGAGAGCCCTTCTTAGCCTGCTCAGCCTGCTCCATGTGCTGCTCAGCTGCGTACTCCACTCCCTTGATGACATCGGACATGGAGCCAGACCCGTTGGAGCGGAGAACCTTGACGGCATGGATGTTGGCCTTCTTGGCAACACCGTACTTCTTGCCTGCGACAGTGCCGGAGCAGTGAGTACCGTGGCCGTTGCCATCCACATCCTCATCACCGCTGGGGATGGTCTTGCCCCAAGAGGCACGACCCTCGAAGTCGACGTGGTCGATGTTGCAGCCAGTGTCAATAACATAGACATCGACACCCTCACCACCGTCAGCGGCGTAGAGATACTTGTTGTATGTTCCGAACGAGAGCGAGTCCCGGTGGGAGATTCGTGCCAAACCCCATGGGGCGTTCTTCTCAAGCTCGGGCTCATCTTCCTTTAACGCGTAGACGATCTGGTCGCGCTCAATGTACTCGACCTATGACAACACTTCATTAGCTGTGGTTCGAAGCAGCATGGGAACATCGCAAATGCCAACGCGATAGAGATAGCCATCGAGTGCACATCAAGGATGGCAACTACATTGAAAGCGACAAACCCCTAGAATGTTGCCATGGGGCTAGAATAGCAAGTGGAAGGAATTCTTACATCAGGGTGCTTCCGGACCTCCTCGATGGTGTTATCGTCGAAGTGGCCGGAGTATCCGAGGAACTCGCTGCCAACCTTCAGGGTGTGCTTCAGACCCTTGAAGGAGTCGGCGACCTCCCCGACAAGAGGGAACTGGCCACGCTTTCGGAGCTCCAAGCGCTCATCTTCGCGGTCTCCATGGATCTTCTGGATCCATGAATGGTGGTCCTTCGCAGAGGACTCGGAGACGTGATCCTTGAACTTGACAATGTACGAGTTCGGAACCTCCTCGGCCGAGGAGGAAGATAGGATGGGGGCGGCGTTATCGTGGATAGTCTCGATGCTGAACGAGGGTGCCGCGAGGGCAGCCGACGCCAGGGAGAGCAAGGCGAAGCCCTTCATGATGGGCAATGTGATGGATAACAGTGCAGAGTTACGGAACAGCGGTAGCTGATGATGGAAGACGAGGACGACGATGAATTTCTAAGTCTACCTGCGACTCGAGAAGAGTAGAAGTGGGAGAATGCGAAGCCCAACGAAAGGAAAAGCGCCGAGAGATCAAGTCAATGATGCCTCGGGGAGTGGACGTGTTGATTGACTTAGAAGTCGTTCAGGTGGATGAGATGATGGATGGATGGTACGGGATGGATGGGGGAGATGGGAGATGGAAGAAGGAAAGAAGGAGACGAAGCTCATGGGAGGCTGGAAGCAGGCAGTTAAAGGCGGCGGGCATGCGCAATACAGAGCGGTGCCTGGTCCAGCTGGTCCTGGCCCGGGAGTGACATGCGTGTACGGGTACAGCGGCGAGTGGGGAGCTGGGGAGCTCAAGTGGCAGCTTTCCCCAGCTCCGAGTGGCTCAGGTGACGCACACACAGCCCGCCGGTCCGCTGATAAGGGAATCCCCCGGTGCAGCCAGGCAGCCTTGGTGCGCCTCGGCTGCTGAGATTGGACCAAGATGGGCGGATGACTGTCGATGCGACAGCGCAACCGCACTGCAACCAGGCGAGAGCGGCGAGAGCTGGCACTCGCTGTGGGGTGCACCCTGCAGACAGATGACCGGATCGGGTTAGCCAGGGCGACTCGGTGTCAGGTCCCTAACTCAAAGCGGATCCTAGGGGACGTGTGAGAGATCTGGCTGCGACGCGACGCAGCCATCGGATTCTTGGATGACCGCTCTTTATCAGTTCCAAGGTCAGCTGTCTGTGTTTCATTTCCTCGCGAGACGTCATCGCCATGTGATTGTCCAATATCCCCTATCGGTGCAGATTGTCGGTCGCTCACCGCAATCTGGTCCCAGAATCTGATGCCTTCATAGGGACGTACATAACATGTTTGAGTACGCGGTTAACCTTAGGCATTTGCAGAGAGCAGGCAGAAGTTGAGGCAGAATGGACGTGATACCAAAGGCCAGCCATCGGTGGAAGAGATACCAACCACCAGGGGATGCCTGAAGGATGGGTAAGCTGCAGGTCCAGCACTTGCTAGTTGGCACCGTCTTGACGCCTGGCGCTTGGTAGGCCACATCCTGGAGATAGGCATTTGCCCAATCAATTGCCACCTCATGCAGTTCCGACGCCGGTCTCCCAGTGAGGTGCACCTGGCAGCTTCTCAAGTACATAGTAAGGTCCTGCCCCCGTGCATCCACCCGGCTCTTGAAATCCATTAGATTGCCGTGCAGGTGTTCTTGGACCCTGAATACCTGCCTAGGCATGGCGACATGGCCACTGTGCAGCTATGAAAGCTGAGCGAGTGCTCTCATGACCCCCTTTGCAGTTTTGCTATCTCGTGTGACATGCTCAAGTCACACACTTGGAGATTTCGGTCAACTACCTCGTGCCTGCGAAATACCGACAGGTATCCCCTGTTTTGCGGTAGCAAGCGAGGCAACGGAGTGAGGCACCTCGCTGGGGCGAGTGGTAGATGCTCGAGCCATTATCGTTGCTCTTAAGGGGTATGACTCGAGCCACTTTGGTGGAACATTGCCCCAGATTCATTAAGGCTAGTCAGCAGTCTATGAGTATGACTCCGTGGCATCAGAAGTTGGAGGGTGTCATCAAAGTGTAAAGTTGTAAGAAGTTAATGACAAAGGCCATGGAATAACCATTAGCAATTTGCTTGAGGTATCCCTTCATGATTAAGCTACCAAGGCAGGTATGCGATGGTTATGTTTTTGGAAGATTATTTCGGGTCTGCTAATCGTAGTAGTATAACCAAGTCGTCGATGATTATCCCACTGCAAGTTGCTTTGACATTTGTCTGGGCAAGCCTGATTGGCATCTGGTTGAATGCCAGCAGTGTAGCAGGAAGGGCGAGGGCCAGGGGCCGGAGTTGCGAGAAGGTTATCGTTGTGGGTGTCGTTGAGGGTGTTGAAGAAGAAGGGTGTTCGTCCATGCAGCCCAGAGCAAGGGGGCGGGTGATGGGGCACGTTCTCTTATCTAATCTATAGCCATTGACCGGGGCTGGACTACAGCCACAATGGCCGCGCATCCCTTAGTGTGGCGTATTTACTCACCAGTGGGTGGACCTGCAGGCCCCGGGGCTGACGGGAGGCGTGCCTGGCCGGAACTGGGAATCTACCTCCTACCTGAAGTGCGGAAACCACCTCCATGCAGTACACACGACGACGTGGAAAGACCGCTTGGAAGCGTAGTGAGTAACCTGGTTGACTGCAGGCAGCATTGACTACAGAAAACCTGTATGACAACCTGGGACGCCCGGGCAATGGTTGCAGCTGGACGTGAGAGTGCCACAACTTGCCTGCCAACTGCCATCTCGCAACCTGGGGCACTGCCCGCGGGCTGAGGTGGCAGCCTGGCACCGACCTCTGGCGGGGCCGTCTGCCTCACAAAACCCCACTGCCAGTTCGTCCAGTGTATTCATTGGCAGCGCTCGGGGCTAGCCTTTAGGCTCACACTAGCGCTTCAGGTTCTCTAATTCGGGTGACATCTATCAACACTTCCCCGACCTGATCCAGCTCGGTGCGCGTGATAGGTCTTTGGAGGTTCACACAGCCTCGACAGCCTTGCATTGCAGCCCTCGAAGCTCCATCCGCCGTCAGCAATCTCACGAGATTCGCCGTCGCAAGGCTACGGGCGAGCCTGCACGCATTGCACTAGCAAACGTCCCTCGCGTTCGATTCTCAAGTTGCCTCCCACTCCCGCTATCCTGTCGTAGCTCAAGCAGCATACCTTAGCATCAGACAACCTTTGCCAGTTACTGCGTACCAACATCTATCCTCCTGCGTCTACATCCACCGAATGCCTGTGTACCTTGACCCCTTCGATGCCCTCCCGCCTGCCTAGCTGCCTAGACCCCACCAGGGTGCTGGCCCAATCCGATTGCATAATATGAGGAGTGTGCGATCTTGCCTTCGACCGTCGACCCCCCTTACACTCTTCGGCCGTCAACATGTCCGCTCGCGGCCGGTATAGGTCGTCCACCTCCGCGTCCACGCCCCTGGCTTCGAACAAGGCCACCGAAGTATTGCAGCATATCCTCAATGGCATCACGACGTCTATCACTTCCCCTGCAGCGAATGGCTACCCGGCGCCTGAACCCCTGATCAAGCAGGTCCACCAGCTGCAACAGCATCTTGCGGCACATGCCCCGCCAAGCTCCGTTCAAGACGATTTCAGGCTCCTCCGAGGCTTCCAACGCCTATTTGATGTCTTACGGACATTCTCCGGCTTTTACAACCCCCAGAAGCGAAGCCATGCGGAAAAGGAAGGCTTCTTCGACCTCCTCGATGCCATCTTGGGGGTCCTAGCTGCTGCCTTTGTTGGCCATCCTGGCAACCGACGCTACTTCCGCACCAGAGTTGAGGGTGGTGGATGGGATGCTCTGGAACAAACGATAGCAAGCATTGGGCTTGGCGGAAGCGACTCGGACCTATGGACAAGTTGTCAGCTTTTTGGGAAACTTTTTGCCTTCGCCCTAAACGACTCTGCATTGGACCAGCTCTTTCGCAACGTTGTATCGAAGGGAGACACCCTTACAGGGTCGGAGGTACAGGCACCAGAAGCCGAGGAAGGAGATGGAACAACAACGAGCAATGATCAAGCTGCTCTTGGAAAACTGCCCACGAAGGCGGATATTCGAAACGTGGTGGGCCCGAAGACAATTCTTCATAATCCCGAGGTTATTCGCACCGTCGTGGATTTCTGGGAGTCCGTCCCACGCGACGAGGAGGTCGCTGAAAATACGGCATCTTTGCTTGTCTTGGACGTCCTTGATGCGATCGTTGCCGTTTCGAATATCAATCTCTGCCTAGTGCATGAGACCGGAGTGCTTTCACGCTTCCTCAAACTGACTTTCGATTCCAACTCAACACTGAACAATGCGGAACGGGACTCCATGCTCGGCCTCTGCCGTTCGCTCATGTCCCTGGGCGTGAATCACCTCATGGATGCCCAGTTGCTACTGTTGAACCCGTCCATGGCTGCCTCCGACTTTTGCTTGGAGGTCATGCAAAAGCATCACAGCCCCCCCTTTGTCCAGTTCGACTTGTCGGCCCATGGGTACTCATCCATTGAATTACCCAGCCTCGGCCGGCCTTTCCCCCCTCAGTCTTCTGCCGGCTACACGTTCGCCGCCTGGGTTCGCATCGACCAGTTCGATTCCAGGTCGCATACTACCCTCTTTGGCGTCTTCGATTCGACTCAGACCTGCTTCCTGCTTGCCTACCTCGAAAAAGATACCCGCAATTTTATATTGCAAACTTCCATCACGTCTCAACGCCCCAGTGTTCGCTTCAAGACCTTTGCCTTCAAAGAAAAGCAGTGGTATCACATAGCCGTAGCTCACCGGCGACCAAAGGCCATGACAGCCAGCAAGGCTTCTTTGTATGTCAATGGGGAGTTTGTCGAACAGCTGCGCGCATCATACCCGTCCCTGCCACCCTTGACAAATGCCAGTACGGAAAGCTTTGCCTCCTTTACCTCGAACAGCAACAAGACCTTGCCGGTACAAGCCTTCGTAGGAACTCCACGGGAGCTTTCTACTCACCTCGGGGCTGGTCTGGTTCAGTCAAAGTGGTCGCTTGGGACTGCCCATCTTTTTGATGATATTTTGAGTGATGATCTGCTCTCAGTGCCTAGCCGCCTCGGAGCCCACTATCAAGGAAATTTCCAGGATTGCCTCGGTGGGTTTCAGACGTACAACGCGTCCGCCGCCCTTGGTCTGCGAAACGATTTGCACGGGGCCAGTAAGGAGGACTCTGAGATCATGAAAGTCGTTCGTGACAAAGGAAGTCGTATCATACCGGAGCAACACATACTACTTAGCTTGATGCCATCTTCGGTCTTTCGCGAGCGAGAGCATTTCGGCGAGTCTCAGATGTTTCGTGCTCTGTCTCGCGGACCGGCGAATACGCTTGCACAAATGGTGCTGAAAAGTGGCACGGGTATCGCGGTCAACACGGCGTTGCCTTCGATCAATGACGCCCTCCTCCGGTCCAGCGGAGTTGCTGTGCTGGCAGGTGGTCCTATTGTTGCCAAGCCTCAATTCTTTGACGATGCCCTTTGGCAGCTTGCAGGTTTCACCCCTCTGGCCCTCAAATTGGTAGAGAGGGCGTCTACGGCCGATGCCCTGGTTCGTGCTGTCGAGATGGTCTTCCGTTGCACGAACACCAGTTGGCGGAATAGCGAGGCCATGGAAAAGGACAACGGCTATGCTATCCTTGCGCTTCTTCTCCGAACGAAGCTTGGATTTGTTGCAACCTCGCGGGAAAGTGTGACCGAAAAGCTCGTACTTCAAGACATCGACAAGGACAAACTATGCTTTCAACTTCTCAGTCTCGTGCTCGGATTCGTTGGGTACAACCATCGCACCCCTCTCGATTCCGTCATTATCAACCCTTTGGCTTACCGGATCCTCCTGTTTGACTTTGAGGGCTGGCGGAAGTGCGCACCTATCGTCCAGGAGTTGTACTATAAGCAGTTCGTGACATTCGCCGTCATGAGCAAATACCACCAATTCAACAATCGGAGGTTGCTTCGAATGCGTGAGTACTCCGATACGAAAAGACTCACCTGGCAAGTGACTAACACGGGTTGCAAATTAGGGATTGTAAAGAGACTTCTCGATTCCTTAAAGGCCGAACCACTGCGTAGAGACGTGCTACCCTTCTTCATCGAGGCATTGGAGAATCTCGTTAAATGCAGTTACAACACCGATGTCCACCGATCCTTAGCCCTGTTCATCACATACGCTTTTCATTCTCCCTTGAAGTCTCTCCCGCGTACACCGAAGTCAACGCTCAACGATCGGTCCAACGCAGCGCCCCGATCTCGTAGATCAACACTAGAGGCCAGTGGCCCGAGCGAGAATATTGCCCTTACCCTCTCGAAGAAGGAAGTGGGCACACGCATTCTCGACGTGTATACTCAGCTTCTATGCGAGAAAGGAAACCTGACAATCATTCGAAAATTTGCCAAGACGGTGACAAACAAGGTACTTGATGCAATGCCATCCGACGATGTTTCAAAGCTGACGATTGCCCAGTGGCTCCTTTACCTCTTGACTGAGGATGATCCGGAGATTGTTGTACATGGATCCAAGATACTTGCCCGGTTGCTGGTCGCTCACGGTCCGAACTACATCAGCAAGTTTTCGGGAAAGACTGGCGGCTTTTCCATCATGGCCCATCGGCTCAGGCGGTGGTGGGATATTTCTACCATATGGCCAATATGCTTCAGCATCCTCTTCGGCTTCGACGTTGCAGAGATCGACTTCGATAAGAATCTCGACTTCTTCACCCTGCTCGAAACATTTGGTAAATGCAAGGTGGCCAATCCGGATTCACTTCCTATAATCACTACGATGCTTCAGCATGGGCTAAAGGACATACTCAATCATCAAGAGGACCCAGACTCCCCCTCTGGTGGCATCGATCAGTCACGACCCGCAACTGCTAGGACAGAGTCACCCAGCGTCAGGTCCAGAGCAAGGTCCATGTCGCTTCAGAAAGAACTTGAGTCGCGGAGTAAGCGTTCTCCTCCCGCACCCGGGTGCACCCAACTGACAAAATGCAGGAACTAGGCAGAACAGCACCGATTCAAATGCTGGTAAAGCTGCAGTGTTGCAAGCCGCGATTCGGTTCATGGCCGATCTACACTCACGCTCCCCAGACTTCAGAGATTTCGCC
The DNA here is from genome assembly GCA_022376655.1 of Xylariomycetidae sp. FL0641. Taxonomy (NCBI): domain Eukaryota; kingdom Fungi; phylum Ascomycota; class Sordariomycetes; species Xylariomycetidae sp. FL0641. The sequence goes on from JAJJKE010000038.1 coordinate 286,110, forward strand.
TTGACCTCAGATTACGTCCGTTTGCTACTATCTGCACTCTACCCTGCGCTTGTCAGTGCAGATCCAGTCAGCCCAGAGACAGAGCTCAACTCGCGAGACTCTGCCCTCACCTTCGAGGGAAGCGATGTAATTCTGCGCCCGGTGGGTGGAGCCACATCCACGCCTGTAATCCGGACCTCAAATGCCGATAACGCGGCGCCGTCTTCTCGAAGAGAGTCGAACCGAGGGACGCCGCTTCGGAAAGCGTCTTCGTTTATTCTTCTGGCATCTCAAAAGTCGCCTCCACCTAACCCAGCGCGACTCACCCACGTCATGTCTCCGAAAAAGAAGGTTGTGACCCAGAATGTCGGGCACGGTGTTCTGGAGGCAATTCTAGAGCTTGTCATCAACGTTTTCATGGACCAGATTATGGCTCGCAAGGAGTTCCCAGGCTTTGGTCTCTTCCTCAAAACACCACCAGGTTTCCAGGAGCACCAGGCGTATTTCGAGTCATATGTTCTGAAGAGTACCATTGTCCATCTGACGACAACTATCAAGCTCGACTGGAAAGCACTCAGTGAGCCGCGGCTACTGACGAATATGTCTAGATTCAGCCTGCACATGGTAGAAGCCATCTTCGAAGGCTGGTTCATGAACGGTACCGAGACGATGCTAGACTTTGCTGGTTTGCTTCTGGAACACCTCCAGAAGCCTGATGTTGCCAAGATCAAGACAGTCCGACTTTGCAGCCAAGCAGTGTCAACCATAAGGGGTTCATTCTTGAAACTGGTGCTATTGAGACTGTCCGAAATGGATGATCCCCAGACCTCGGAAGCCGAAGCAAACTTCTCGATGGGGAAAATCCTATACTGGCAGCTGGTCGTCCTCGAATCTCTGTCGGTGGATGACGAGTACATGAAGTTGTTCTGGTATCAACTGTATATCAAACTTGTCGATGCGAGGGAGCCCGTACGGCTTGCTGCCGTCAACTTGTGGCGGATTATGCTGGTACAAAAGCCCCAGGAATGCGCCTCACTTTTCCGACTCATCATGACTTCCGACCAGGCGCAAGAGGTGGAAGATTTCCAGAAACTTACCGAGTTGGACAACGACAGCTTCCTCACCTGGGTGGATGAACATCGCCCACAATTGGACAACTTGTTCCTCGACGGAATGTCAAAGGTCTGGGAGGATTTCGTGGCCCTCGAGAATCAGCGTACATCTGAAACAGCGAGATCAAGGCTTGCTAAGCGGAAAGACATGCTCCGACGGTGGAGAATGGAGTCGGCGGAGCGTGATAACATACTTCTTAGGCATGATATGGCGAATTCGGCATGGATGAAGTCGATATATGCCTCGGAACACTTCAAGCACCAGCGTGTCCTGCAAGACAGACAAGATGACGTGCTGTTCTTCTCGTCTGCGTTGTTAAAGATGGAAAGGAGTCTCACTCGGCCAGGCGCAGCTCTGTCTCAGCCAAGCTCTAACAAATGGAAACTTGATAGAACCGAGGGTCGCGATCGAATGCGACGTCGCTTGCTACCAGACGCGGTAATCACCAGTGAGCAATACCAGCCAAAACGGAGGACGACCGACACCCAGCCGGCATCGGTTCTGAGGTCAAGCGCATCTGGGACTTCGCCTGCCGCCGGACCTTTACTGTCAACCTCTCCGGCATCGATGGCTCCAGAAAACCAAGAGGAAAGGCCCAAGTCTTCGGCCTCAGCGCAACCAGGCGGTCAGCCCGAGGAGTCCTCAGCAATCCCCGAAGAGGATTTTGAGCTGGTCGATGATCCCAATGAACCCAACGAGGCCGATGAGGGCTTCGAGGATAAGAACAGAAGGGTCATGAGGCGTCTCGAGCAAGGCGATACCGTCCAACAAGTTTACAACATCTCTCGCATTGTTGGCCTCGAAGCCTGCGAGGGGATCCTGCTCATTGGAAAGCACGCGCTCTACCTGATGGATAGTTATCTTCAGTGCTCGGACGGCGAGATTGTCAACGTCTGGGAGGCGCCGGCCGAGGAGCGCGATCCCTTTTCTCAAATCATCACAGGCGCCAAGTCGGATGCGCCTAGCCAAACAACTGGGCGCAGCCCTCAGTCGTCGCGACATTGGAGGTGGCAGGATGTGATCAGCACGTCGAAGCGTCGTTTCCTCTTCCGCGACGTCGCCATCGAGATCTTCTTCACCGATGGTCGGAGTTATCTATTGACGGCCAGGAACTCGGCAATGCGAGACGAGGTGTTTGCCAGGCTAGCTAACAAGACTCCGCACACGTCGGGTCCCAACTCATTGCCCAATCCCGAGGATGCGTGGCGGTTGGAATCCCTGAGGGTGTTTGACGAAGCGCCCCAAACGTTCGGTTCCAAATTTGGCAGCATTTTCAACGCATCACCATGGAATCCCATCATGCGCCGCTGGCAAAGGGGTGAGATCTCCAACTTCCACTATCTCATGCTCATCAACACCATGGCGGGCCGGACATTCAACGACCTGACCCAATATCCTGTGCTACCTTGGATTTTGGCGGACTACACAAGTGAAGAGTTAGACCTCGAGGATCCCGCTTCCTTTCGAGATCTTTCGAAACCTATGGGCGCACAGACAGCCCGAAGGCAGGCCGACTATAAGTCCAGGTACTCGAGTCTTGCGGAAATCGGCGAAACCCCGTTCCACTACGGCACTCACTACTCTTCGGCCATGATTGTGGCTTCGTATCTCATCCGCCTGCCCCCCTTTGTGCAGTCGTACATGCTTCTACAGGGCGGCAACTTTGATCACGCCGACCGATTGTTCTTCTCGATCGAAGGCTCATGGAGGTCAGCTTCGCAGGACAACGGGTCGGATGTTCGAGAGCTGATACCCGAATTCTTCTACCTCCCCGAGTTCTTGACCAATGTCAATGGTTACAACTTTGGTGAGCGCCAAGGCTCTGGTGGCCGAGTCAACCATGTAGAACTACCACCATGGGCCAAGGGAGACCCCAAGATCTTCATCGCCAAACACCGCGAGGCCTTGGAATCGCCCTACGTCAGCCAAAACCTCCATCTCTGGATTGACCTGATATTTGGGAACAAGCAACGTGGCGAAGCTGCCGTCGAGAACTTGAACGTCTTTCACTACCTTTCCTACTATGGGGCGAGAGATCTCGACAACATCACGGACTCGAACGAAAGACACGCCACGACCAGCATCATCCACAATTTTGGGCAGACACCCCACCAAGTATTCACCAGACCTCATCCTGCGAGAGAAAACATGTCTTTCCCTGCTAGGAGGCTGGACACGTCGAGTTACGCGCTTGCACGTATCCCGCATCCGCTGCTAGAGAGCCGTGAGCGAGTGGCGTCGTTGATCTACTCTCCCAAACTCGACCGCCTGCTTTGCTCCTCCCCGTTCCGGCTCAACCTACCCCCATTCTACGACAAATATCTGGAATGGGGATATGCAGACAACAGTGTGCGGTTCTACTTCACCGAGAATCGGAGGAGCGCAGGCGTCAACGAAAACCTGCACATCGGGCAGATCTCCTGCATCCTGGTAGCGGACTCCAAGACGCTGATCACAGCGGGCGAGGACTGTGTCGTGTCGGTGTTCACCATCCACAGCGCCTCGAACAAGCCGGTGGAGCTGATGCACCGGTCGTCGCTCTTTGGGCATAAGACGCCCGTGACAACCATCGCCGTGTCTAAAGCGTTCAGCACGCTCGTGACTGTGTCTGGCGACGGACACGCCTTCCTGTGGGACCTGAACCAGCTGCAATTCGTACGGCGGCTGCCTAGCACACGGCCCGTCGAGTGCGCCCGCATCAATGACGCCTCTGGCGAGATCATGCTGTGCTCGGGCCCCAACGTGGCGCTGTATACGCTGAACGGCGAGCTCCTCGTCGACCAGAACGTGTGCGCCGGCGACCCCGACGACATCGTCTCGGCCTGCGCCTTCTACGAGGGCTCCGGCGCCGAATGGCTCGAGAGCTTCCTGATCCTCACCGGCCACCGCCGCGGCCGGGCTAACATTTGGAAGCGCGCCGTCCGCAATGGCCGGTGGCGTCTGGAGCTTGTACGGCGACTGGATCATATCGATGCCAGATCGGAGAACGGGACGAATACCGAGGCGGCCATCACGTGCATCACGCCGATGCCGCAGCTTGTGTATACGGGTGATGACGATGGCAGAGTTGTAAGTTCCGTCCCTTGCTTCGGTTTCTGTTCTTAGATGTTGTTGCTAACTTGCTGGATTGCAGTACGAATGGAACCTGATCCAACGAGAGAGGTAGAGCATCCCTCAGTATCGAAGGCTGTCCATGAGCATCAGACACGTGCGAACGAAAAGCGTGGGTGCATAGACCGGAGTTCAGGGTCAGACATTGTATCTTCTGTCGTTCCTGCACGCTTCGTTCCCGGACATTGGTGGTACGACTACTTTCCTAACTACTTCACGAACATTTCCATACACGGTAGACATTCGGCACGAGTATATATGAGGCAATGCCGGGCTCGCAATGCGAGTCAGGCAAAAACAGACATAACGAATTGATATGATGGATTCACGAATCTTGTCTCCGTGTCGCTTCGTGTCGCCTTCCCCGGGGATGGTACAATGCAACCCTGCCATTTGCGAACGCTGGCCTCTCGTAGTCACTTCGTGTTCCGGCCCAAGTTTCGGAGTCCTCGCAGAGCCATACTCTTTATATACACCATGTCTGCTCCGTTTTTGTTCCTTAACGAATGTAGACACCCCTCAGTCATCGTAGCCGGTTAAGGTCTTTCTGGGACCAGGAGGGACTGTACACAAGTTAGTTGATAGCACAATACCGCCACAAGTCTCTGGGCCTCCATCCTTCCGCCTGTGTCTGCAGTCTACTAGACCCCTATCATCATCTGCTATCGCCAATCTCACCACTCCACAAGACAGCACGAGAACGAGTGTGGACCAGGCAGAACGGATCGGAGAAAGACGTACTAGGGTAGGTGGTAGGGATCTTGGGGGTTTTCTGGTAGCCGAGGGTGCGCAGCGTCGGCGGCACGGTGGCAAGGAGGACGGGCCCGAGAAAACCGATGCCGGTGGCGTAGACGAAGTAGGGGCGCTCGCGCGTGGCCCAGCGCAGGTACTTCAGCGGCTGGCGCCAGAAGAACGGGGCGGCTTTCGGGTTGGACATTGTGGGTTGCGTTTCGTTTCGTTGCGTTGCGTTGCGTTGCGTCTGGCGGAGGGATATTGATTGTTAGTTGACGGATTCCACAAAGCAACTGCAGCCCGGGCATGGGGCGCGGAAACGTGGAGGTTGGTCGGAGACAGACGTACGCAATTGCAGGGCGGAAGGGTGGTAGAGGCAGGTTGCGCTCTGCTATCGCCGGTTTGGTCGTCGACGCAAGCTACGGACGGTCGGTCGCTCGGTCGGTCGGTCGAAGGTGTGATGTTGAAGCTCCGGCCGGTCCAGAGGTGCTGCGCCTGGCCTGTGCGTCCATCCTCCTACCATCTTTATCGATAATGCAGTGAAGGTGCGCAATTACCTTACGGTTGAGTCAGGCTGGCTTAGGTAATACCTTAAGTCTGCCATCGGTCTTGGCAGGCACTCGACGCGGGTGCGCACAGCAGCTGAACGGCCAAGGTGGAGTGGGCTACGTATGCCAGAGCTCCATTGGCGGTTGGGGAACTTTTGAGACAGCTTGTCCCGAACGAAGGCCACACTACAGCGACGGGGACCCTTAACTTACACCAGAGCTCAGCAAGCCATATTGCCACGTTCACAACATTCGCGACTGCACCGCCCAATGCTCATTTGCGATTCTTAGCCCGATGCTGTCGTCGCTTCCGTGTCCTCAAATTATCTCTTGCTCGCGTTTCAGCTAATTGATTGGTGCGACTGAGTGCAGTGCAGCTCGGAGACAGCTGCCCGTCCGCCATCATGAGGTCTCTACTATCTTTCCTCGTCCTGCTGCTCGCCGCTGTCGTGCAAGCTGTGAGCTCCAGCGGTGACCGGTTACTTGTCGTTCTCGAGGATGTCGCCGAGAAGGCTGGCTACTCCAAGTTCCTGGGCGACTTAGAAGGTATCCTTATTCTTACCAAGCTTGGTGAGCTGTTACGGGCCAGTCGCTAATGCTTCCTGCGAACAGCGCGAGGTTTCGACATCACCTACGAGACGCCCAAAAGCGACACTTTGAGCTTGTTCAACTTGGGCGAGCGGTCTTACGACCACATACTCTTCCTTCCTACCAAGTCCAAGGGTACGTTCGATGTCTGAGCTTGAAGCCACAAAAACCACACTTCGAAACTGCGAGCACTGACACTGTCAAAGGTCTTGGTCCCAACTTGACACCAAACCTCCTTCTGCAATTCATCAACGCAGACGGCAACATCCTCCTCGCTCTCTCTTCCTCCCAACCCGCTCCCACTTCCATCGTCTCCCTCCTTCTCGAGCTCGACATCCACCTGCCGCCTGATCGACAGGGTATCGTCGTGGACCACTTCAACTACGACACCGTCTCCGCCTCCGAGAAGCACGATGTGCTTGCCTTACCCGTCCCCGGACCTCTCCGACCAGGAGTCAAGGACTTCTTCGCATCCTCGTCCTCTGGAGAACTCCTCGCCTTCCCCAATGGTATGGGCCAGACCCTCGGCCCAGGCGCCCTTCTCACCCCGATCCTCCGCGCTCCCGCCACAGCTTACAGCTACAACCCGAAGGAACAAGGTGAGATCGTCGACGACGTTTTCGCCACCGGAAACCAGCTCGCACTTGTGAGCACCATGCAGGCCCGCAACTCGGCCCGCTTCACCGTCGTCGGCTCGGCGGACATGCTGAGCGACAAGTGGTTCGATGCCAAGGTCAAGAAGGCCGGCAGCAAGGAATCCATCAAGGCTGCCAACCGCGAGTTCGCAAAGGCCGTGTCTGGCTGGACCTTCAAGGAGACGGGTGTCCTGCGCGTCAACTGGGTCGAGCACCACCTCAACGAGGAGGGCCTGAGCAATGCCAGCAACCCTAAGATCTACCGCATCAAGAACGATGTTGTGAGTACAAGTCAACATATCATTGCATACCAATCGTGACTAACATGTACTAGACCTACTCTATCTCTCTGTCCGAATACTCTTGGGACAAGTACATCCCCTTCACTGTCCCCGAGGGTGATGCGTTGCAACTGGAATTCAGCATGCTGTCCCCCTTCCACCGGTTGCCCCTGAAGCCCACGATCTCGTCCGCTGACAGCACCACTTACTCCACGTCGTTCAAGCTGCCCGATCAGCACGGTATCTTCAACTTCCTGGTCAACTACAAGCGGCCCTTCTTCAGCAACGTCTTTGAGAAGAACACTGTTTCGGTTCGTCACTTCGCTCATGACGAGTGGCCGCGCAGTTATGTCATCAGCGGTGCGTGGCCCTGGCTTGCCGGTATTACCGCCACTGTTACCGGCTGGTTGGCTTTCTGCGCTATTTGGTTGTACAGTGCTCCCGCTGCAACGAAAGAGTCGAAGAAGACCCAATGAAGGAATCAAACAAGCACATGATCTTCCTGATGGCAAAATATTAGAGTGCGTACCATGCGTATGCCCATGCTGTGACGATCTCTAGGCCTGCGATGTACGTTCTTATAGCGTTATGAAAAGCCGACCTGGCTGGAGAAACTCAATGCGGCACGCCACGAATGCAAAAGGCACAAGAGGCCAAAAATGAAGAAAAATAATGATAGGCAATCAACTGAGTTGGTATGTGAACGACTATGTATCCCGTTCGTTGAAGGTGACGCTTTAAGGGTTGATCTCCTGTGTTCGGTGGGAGGGAGGCCTTGATTCTTCAACCAACCGCATTGTGAAAAATGTCCCCTAAACCGCTGAGGCTCTAAAGTCCCTCGCTGTTGATGTGTAAAGGAGGACAGTGGCGTAGTCTGATGTACTCAGGGTCTGGTGCTACTATAGCCCAATGCTTCTTAGTTGCATTCACCATGAATATGCATCTAGGCCCTAGCAGATTTTATCTTTCGCGACAACGAGCTCCAGGAGCTCTGAAGAGCAGCTCTTCAACCCACGACAACCTCCGTCCCATCCTACTACATTGGTCTGTCGCAACAAGCCTTCAACTCACGGAGAACGACGAGTTCTGTTTCTTACCGATTGTGACCCAACGTTTTGCGCAACCGAACCACCCCACCCCACCGACACGACCCTAAGCAAGACAAACGACGCGCGCCATGGGTTCGGACACGCACCGCGCCGACGAGCGGCGGTTCCTGGACGAGCGGGGCTCGAACGTGGGCGCAGCGCCCAACGGGCTGAACCCGGCGACGATCATGGAGAAGGCGGTGCGGGAGCGGATCGTGGACAGCTACTTCTGGAAGGAGCAGTGCTTCGGGGTGAACGAGGCGGACGTGGTGGACCGGGTGGCGGACCACGTGAACTGCGTGGGCGGCACCTACGGGGTGACGCAGCGGCCGACGCCCTTCCTGTGCCTGGCCTTCAAGCTGCTGCAGCTGGCGCCCGGCGACGACGTGGTGGTCGAGTACCTGCGCCACGGCGGCGACCGCTTCAAGTACCTGCGCGCCCTCGCCTGCTTCTACGTCCGCCTCACCCGCCGCGCCCCCGACGTCTACCGAACCCTCGAGCCCTTCCTGGCCGACCGCCGCAAGCTGCGCCGCCGCGGCCGCGCCCCCGGCGCCACCCTCACCTTCGTCGACCAGTTCGTCGACGACCTGCTCAGCAAGGACCGCGTCTGCGGCACCAGCCTCTGGCAGATGCCCAAGCGCGAGATCCTCGAGGACCTGGATGTCCTCGGGCCGTACGTCAGCCCCCTCGGCGACCTCGAGGACCTGCTCGAGGAGGAGGACGACGACGAGGAGGTCCAGGGGCTGGATGGGAAGGCGGAGGAGCCGCCGCGCGGTAGCGATGAGGAGGAGGGCCTCGTGGTGGAGGATGAGGAGGTGGAGGGCCGGGACCGGAGGTCGCGCTCTGGGTCGGGAGATAGACGGCACTCGTCGTCTTCGCATGGACGCAGCCGTTCACGAGATAGACGGCGCTCGTCCTCGCCCCGTGGCCGAAGCCATTCGAGAGACGGGATGGACGTGGATCGAAACGAAAGGTCCAAGTCGAGGTGAAAGCTCTCGGCGAACAAGGTTGAATAACACCCCAGTGACACGACAAATACTCTCTACGTTTCCCTACCCAGACCAAGAGGATTATCATGAACGAGAATCACAAATGATGAAACTGCCAATGTATGAAGGTATGTAGGGCTTGTTCACACCCGTCTTCATTTCATTGGGTATAGCTAATATACAGAAGGTACATGGCCGCTTCGGACGAATCGCCGCCAGGCTGCAAATTCAACTCGCAATACATATGTGAAGCAACTACGCGGTTGGATTGAACTTCTAGGCACCGACCATCACAGCCTCCGGAGCGACGAGAGGGGCCAACCCTTCAGCGACGTTTAGAAGCCGTGCATCGTCCCAGTACTGCCCAATCAGCTGTACACCCCCAAAGTTGAGAAGCTTCTCCTCGTCCCTGTCTGAGGATACTGGGAGCTTCATGGGTATACTGATGGCAGGAAGACCTGCAAGGCTAGCTGGCACGGTGAATACGTCGTTCATATAGGAGTCAAGAGGGAGCTGCTCCAAGACTGTCTTGATCAGGGGCGGCGTCGTGGGTGCGGTAGGGCACAGGAGGAAGTCGACTTGCGTCGGACCTAGCTTGTTCTCGAGCTGGATGCTGTCGTCCATCTCGCTGAGGTCGAAGGGTTGCGGATCTTGCAAGGGATTTGACAGCTTGAAGACCCGGTTGAAATCTGTCCGCACCATTTGCCGGACCTTCTGTGCCTGAATGAAGTAGTTATCGATGGCCTCTGAACTGAGAGTGTAGGAGCCCAGAAGAATTCGACGCTGAACTTCGCTGCCAAAACCCTTTGACCTGGTCCCCGCGTAGAGTACGCCGTCTTGAGCATCGCTTTGACCACTTTTGTCCCGCCAGCCGTAGCGAATACCGTCGTATTTCGCGAGATTTGAAGCTGCCTCTGCCGGAGCTATCACGTAGTAGGCCGACAAGGCATTTCTGGTGGTAGGCAGTGAAACAGGTACCACTCGACCACCCATAGATCGAACACGCTCCGCAACATCAAGCCAGCCTTTTCGTATCCGAGAGCTGAGTTCTTCGATATTGTACTCCAGTGGCAGACCAAATGTCAGACCTTTGAAGCCTTCCGCAAGTGGAGAAGGTTCCCTGTAGAATTGCCTCTCAGCCGTACACCTCTCGCGCACTTTCGTGGTCAGAGACGTGGGATCCCTTGGGTCGTGCTCTTTGTAAAGTCCTCTGTCAACAATAAGCGAGCGTATCGGCCTCACGGCTCGCGCCAGGAAGCCTACGGTATCCAGCGAGTTGGCGTACGGGACGACGCCCCAGCGCGACAGCATCCCGTACGAGGGCTTGAAGCCAACGGTCCCCGTATAGGCCGCGGGCATGCGAACCGAGCCACCGGTATCCGTACCCAGCGCTATCGCGGCTTTTCCTTCCCGCACCGCGACGGCGCTGCCGCCCGAGCTGCCGCCGGCCGAGTACTCCTCCAGCGGAGGCGCGTTGTGGATCCGTTCGAAGGCCGACGTCGTCGAGTGCGTCCCCATGCCGAACTCATCCATGCCCGCCTTCGCGGGCACGTGAAACCCGCGTTCGCGCAGCTGCGTCACGATGGTCGCTTCGAAGGGCATCTCGTTCCCCTCGAGGATCTTCGACGCGCATGTTGTCGGCTCGTAGCGGGCGGCTATGTTGTCTTTGACGGCGAGAGGAAAAGTAACTGCGCGGAATAAGCATACGCCGGAGGACCAGGTGGATCGGCAAGCATACACACTCGGCGTTCAGGATCCCGCCAGTATTTCCAGTCTTCTGAGGTTTCCCCGTCTTCTGATGTTTCCCAGTCTTCTGATGCTTCCCCGTCTTCTGAGGTTTGCCCGTCTTCTGAGGTATGCCCGTGGTTACTTTGTTGGGGTTTCGCAAGGCCAGCCCCCCTTTGGGTAAACGCTACCCTCCGGACGCCTCGGAAGTGGGCGGTTCTGACATGTGCAGACATGTATACCCGGTATCGCACACTGCCCGTCACGGTGCTACCAATTTCGGCGCATCGCGGTCCCTCAATTGTCTTGGAGTTTTAAAGCGGACGGCCGCGGATTGGAGCTCTCGGAACTCTGCCCCAGCTCATATGCAATTACAGCTATTATCGTTACATAGGGTAGCTTATCTTATCGATTCTACGGGCTGCGATGACGCAGGTACCCGTACAGCTACCTGGGTACCCTGCCTTGCCTGCCTGGGTCAGGAGGGTGGATTAGCTCAGATCCCCAAGCCTCCAAGACGTGGGATCACCTGGACAACTCATCAGTCGGTGCCTGGTTGTCGTAGTCTTCCATCATCAAGTCTCGATGGCTGACGGTGTTGGTTCACTTGCATATTCTACGCGATTACCGACATCATGTTTTCTCGAGGTGTGATTAGCGCTCTGTCGCTGGCGACAGCTGCGAAGGCAGTTCAACCTGGAGCTCCAGCCCCGGTTGCTGCCCCGATGCGCGAACTGCAATGGGGGCAGGTCAACTTCCTGCATACCACCGATACCCATGGTTGGCTAGGCGGGCATCTACAAGAGTACAGTGATCGAGGGATAGATGGTCCTTCTCTTCTATACTGATTCCTTGACAGAGCGCAATACTCCGCCGACTGGGGTGACTATGTCTCCTTCACCGAGCACATGCACAGAAAAGCAGACGAGCAGGGAGTCGATCTGTTGGTGATAGATACCGGCGATAGAATAGAAGGGAACGGTCTGTACGACGCTTCCGATCCGAAAGGCAAATACACTTTCAACATTTTCCGCGAGCAAGCTGTCGATGCGCTTTGTACGGGCAACCACGAGCTCTACCACGAAGACTCCGTCGACCGAGAGCACAACACGACCGTCCCATACTTCAAGAACCAGTACATCGCGTCCAACCTTGATTACATAGAACCTGAGACGGGCAATGCGATACCGCAGGCGCAACGCTACATCAAGTTCAAGACAAAGAACCAAGGCTACAACGTCGTCGCGCTGGGATTCTTGTTCGACTTCGATCGTAACGCGAACAACAGCGTCGTTCAACCGGTCGAGGAAACAATGAAAGAAGAGTGGTTCCAGAGGGCCATCAAAGAGAAGCCGGACCTATTCGTAGTTCTGGGTCATGTCGGTCTGCGCATGGATGAGTTCGAGACGATCTTCAAAGTGATTAGAAACCAGAACTGGTTCACACCGATCGCCTTCTTTGGCGGACATGCGCATGTTCGCGATGCCCGGAAGTTTGACGACAAGGCTTTTGCCATCGCGAGTGGTCGATACCTGGAGACCATCGGATGGATGTCGGTCGATGGGATCAAGAAAAAGAACAAGGGCGACTTCTCGGCTGAAGCTGCAGTGTCGTTCAAGAGACGATACATCGACAACAACTTGTTCAACATGCAATACCATACCGGGCTGGATGAGAAGAGCTTCCCCACCGAGCATGGCCGTAACGTCAGTCAAATGATCGCTGACAGTCGAAAGGCCCTCAATCTTGACCATACGTTCGGCTGTGCCCCCCAAGATCTCTGGATGACTCGGGCCCCTTACCCCAGCAACGGCAGCATCTTCACATGGCTGGAGAAGCAAGTGGTACCGCAAGCTGTCATCAGCGAAGAGCGAGCAGACAAGCCTCGCCTCACGATAACCAACACGGGCGCCGTGCGTTTTGACATCTTCAAAGGGCCGTTCACCAAGGACTCGACCTTTCTCATCTCGCCTTTCACCAGCCGCTACAACTACATTCCCGACGTTTCATATCCCGTGGCCAGTAAGGTTCTGACGATGCTGAATAGCGGCGGTCAGGTCTTGGGTTCCGGCCTTGATCTACGGGACATGCGAATCCCCGAACTCATGGACCCCAGCCCGTATCTGAAAAAAGACACGCTCGCGGAGGAGCCCATGTTCCGGATCCAGGACGGCGCACAGAAACCGCTAGGCGGCAATGCCGATGATCCCGACCAGGGCCCTGAGCTCATCGGCGGCTACACCACCAAGGACGACATGGGTACCGAAGGCGATGATGCTGTGCACGCGCCCATCAAGTTCTACGACGTACCCAACTGCATACAGTCGGAGGTTGCCTTCCCGGCGGAAGGGAAGCCGGCCACGGTTGATCTTGTGTTTATTGACTATATCCAGCCCTATGTCATCCCCGCTCTGAAATTCAGCGGCGGGGATTATGATACCGAGGATGTCAGGGTTTATTCTAATGATACACTCACGGATGTGATTGCGAATTGGGTTAAGGAGAATTGGGCGGACAATTGCTAGAGAGAGAGAGAGAGATCGGGTCCCATATATCTGTGCGTGCGTCTGGCAAGCTTTCATACTACGGTTACGGTTGCGGTATGATTTTAGATTGGGAACACATAGATCGACAATGTACACGGATATGAATCATTTCAGCCATCCTGCTTGAGAACAATACCAGCCAGCGAGCTAGGTTGGCATCAAGGCGATATATACTACCTAGATACTTACAACGTTAGATAGAGACACGTCAGAAGTTATAAGACTTGCAATCTTTCCCGAAGCTCAAAATCTCAAAATCTCACGATGACACATTGTATCTGTATCTACAAAGGATATTGTGACCATCTTAATCACACAAGTAAGAATAAATACCTAGGTAAAGTCGAGCTTCATGTGCCAGGCTGCGAACTGCTTGGGTGAGCTACTGTAGGGGCTACCCACCGCCAAGTGAAGTGATTGGCTGCAGTGCCGCTCTGGATCCACTATAAACTACAGCGACCTCAGCAAGCCCGACGCCCATCACCAAAGCTCTGCTTTCTCTCCATTCCACCCTCAATCGCACAGCTCGCAAACCGGCGTTCGCGAACCTTCATCTAACTAGGCCACTTCTATCAGTCACAGCGGACAAGATGGTAAGAGCCTGCCCCGTCCCCACTCCTCTCACGCGTCCGCTAACCCTCCTCCCTCTGCGCAGGCGCGTAACTCGGAGAAAGCCCAATCGATGCTCTTCCGATTCCGGGAGGCCCAGGCCGCGGACCTGGGCATCATCGACGCGGGACGGGCACGGCGACCGAAGGCGATCACGGAGGTGACGCAGATCCCGGCGTGCGAGAAGTGGCGGGGCCAGGTGCTGAAGGAGGTGTCGCGCAAGGTGTCGAAGATCCAGGACCCGGCGCTGAGCGACTACCAGATCCGGGACCTGAACGACGAGATCAACAAGCTGATGCGCGAGAAGCACATGTGGGAGGTGCAGATCCGCAACCTGGGCGGGCCCAACTACATGCGCGGCGGCGGCGCCAAGGTGTACGACGAGGCCGGGCGCGAGATCCCCGGCGGCGGCAAAGGGTACCGCTACTTCGGGCGGGCGCGGGAGCTGCCGGGCGTGAAGGAGCTGTTCGAGGCGGCCAAGCAGCAGGCGCGCGAGCGGCACGAGAAGCCCCTGGAGGCCCGCGACGACATGCGCTTCCGTAACGTTGATGCCCGCTACTACGGCTACGCGCCCGACGAGGAGGACGAGCTCCTCCTCCAGCACGAGGCCGACAAGGAGCGCGAGGCCTGCGAGGTCCTGCTCGAGCAGGGCAAGACCAAGGGCTCCGTCGACGCCCCGCCCGACTGGGAGCCCCTGCCCGGCGATACCGGCGACGGCCACGGCTGGGAGCTGCCCACCCTCGAGGAGGTCCAGCAGGAGCTCGTGGAGAGGCGGCGGCGCAAGCTGCTAGATTCGATACAGTAGTAGCCTCTCCGTGCTCAGCCATACGAACGAGCGATGCTACCCGGCAGCCCGAAAGAAGAACTCGAACCTCGGCGCCTCGGACCCCAGGAGCGAGTCCTTGTGCTTGCCTATACCAACCAAGGCTCCATTGAGAGTGGATATCATATCCAAGGAACTGTACCCGATATAAGTCGCGCCGCGACCAGGTGCAAAGAAGAGCAGTGACAGGTGGTCAACTAATGAACTATGCGTGTTAGACCAAACAGGAGCGCACCAGCTGGTGTATCTGTACGGTGGATGGTTACGGCGTTCGGTACCGGGTTTGAACCGTATGGCATTGGCGTTTCCCCTCGTTCGAAGGCGAAGATCGGCTTGCAGGACAGATCTGCACTATTTGAAGGACGTTAGGCCCTTAACGGTTCGACATTCTAGCCTGGCAGACCGCGCATCCCACAAATAGGATATTTGACCTACCGAGGAAGCGTGGTGGACCGGTCCGAGTAACCAAACCCGGGCGTTCTCTTGCAATCCTCTAAAGGCACAGGAAGATCGCCTTTCTAGGGTTAAGCATGATATCTTGATGTCACGGCATACACCGATGCTTCGAGAACTGAAGAGAATTGGCTATCTGGAGGCTTCAATTATGTCAAGAAAAGGGGCTTCGCGATCTCTATACGGTCTGCGGTTGCTTTACATACAACCTTGGCCTGTTCTAGTTCAAGGCCAGTGAAGTCCGACTCCTTCTGGACAATAACACCAACGGTTCGTCGTCAGCGCGGTCGGGGACTTTGCATGTTGGATTGGAAACGGTGGAGATGGCATAAAGCAACCCAGTCAAGGTCGAGTTGGTAACGCAAGCATCTAAATCAAAATCATCGAGATTACTGAACCACACGACAGCCTAGTGTCCATCGTATTTGCTCGTTGGCAACCTGAACACGGAGGCCTCTGCCTTTGCTGAGCTTGCATCCCAGTTTCACTATCCAGCTGCGATGAGGGCGTCAACCCGTTGCTTTACACCTGACGCCTTATTTCCTCATGCCCGGGTGTACGCCGGGGTTAAGGGGGACCGGAGCCGCAGGAGATCAGAGTGGGCCAGCATAAAAGGATATTAGGAGTCCCGGCAATCCTTTATCCCAATATCATGGTTATACCTCTACTACATGCCAAATCAGGAACGGCAGTGCAGGCCCCATAGCAGATTGCTGGGTTGTATGTGACCAAGCGAAATCGAGACGACAGCGGCTACACCCGTGGGTGCGGTTGGAGGATCAGTATGGCGGCGTAAATACGTCCAAACTCCGGCCATCGAACCTCACCCTATCGCAGTCTATCGCAAAGGCACGGGGCCGAACAACACCGAGCATATCACCGCCACGAAGCATAAGTACCCGACATCCAAGATGCGTTGATAGGCTCACACGCAAGCAGTAAGCTGCAGCGACCACTTAACCCGCCGGAACCCCCATCTCAGCCGCCTCCCCCGAACCCTTTTCGCCACAGTACGACGACCATGACCGCCACCCCCACGATGAACCGCGCCCTCTGGCAGGACCGAGCCGGCGGCGTCCCGGGCGTCATCCGCGAGGCCCCCCTCCCCGCGCCCGAGGACCTCGGCGACCGCCAGGTCCTGGTCCGCGTGCACGCGTGGGCCATGAACCCGTGCGACGGCCTGCTGCAGGAGACGGCGCTGCCCTTCGTCACGTACCCGGTGATCCTGGGGCAGGACGTCGCGGGGACGGTGGCGGCCGTGGCGCCCGGGTCCGCCGCGGCGGAGCGGTTCCGCGTCGGCGACCGCGTCTTCGGCTTCACCGCCAACCACGGCTTCCAGGAGCACGTGCCCCTCGACCATACCCTGATGGCGCCCATCCCCCGCGCGGACCTGGCGTACCGGGACGTCGTCGGCTTCGGCCTCTGCGCCACCACCGCGTCGTTCTCGCTCTTCGGGAGGGACTTCCTGGCGCTGCAACCCCCGACGCTCGCGGGGGCAAGGAAGCTCGGCAGGACCCTGCTGGTGTGGGGGGCGAGTTCCGCGGCTGGCAGTAATGCGGTGCAGCTCGCTACCGCTGCGGGCTACGATGTCGTCGCTACCTGCTCCCCGCGTAACTTCGACTACGTCAGGGACCTCGGCGCGGTCGTGGCGTTCGATTATAATGATCCGGAGGCCACGGAGAAAATCGTGGCGGAGCTCGATCAGGGCGATTGTGCTGGGATATACATGGCGGCTGGCAGTAATGCTGCGGCGTGCAAGGTGGCGGCTGCGTCGAAGCAGAAGGTACGTGCAGTTATTATTGCCTTCCTTTCTTTCTTCTTCTACTTCCCACCCCGGTCCACCCGCGTCTTGCCACAGTTCCGCGTACGGCATGTCCAGGCTAAACTAACCCTACTTACCCAGCTCCTGGTCGCGTCCTCGAACCCCGTGGCGCCCGCTGACGTGCCGGACGGCGTGGAGGCCAAGTTCACCTTCGGCACGGGGTCCGGCGCCGAGCTGTTCGCTGAGACCCTGCCCGTCACCTTCGGCGGCTACCTGGTCGACGCCCTGGCCCACGGCGCGTACAAGGTCGCCCCGCCGCCGCGGGTCGTCAACCGCAGGGGCCTCGATGGTGTTCAGGAGGCCCTCGATCTCATCAAGCGCGGCGCTTCGGCTACGAAGTTGGTTGTTGAGCGGGCGTAGTTGCAACGCGGGATGGGGCTTGTATTTATGAAGCCGCTCGGGTGTCATTTTGGAAGTACAATGGATTACCTACCTATTATGCCTAGCGAAAAACGCAACGGTCTTTTCAGTCCACTCGACACGGCCTGTAGTCCACTTGCTCCCACCTCCCGTTGCCCACACACGGATCGCACCAGAGCACGTCGAGGGGATCTACATGTCCTTTGATACGGTGTAGCCGCTCGTAGTTCTCTCCCCAGAAGGAACGTTGCCAGTCCAAGTCGCAAACCCAGCATTTACGTCATTAACCCAAGGAAGAAGCCTGGATATTGCGAGCTTGACCTAATTTTGGTCCTTCACTATGCAGTCAAGTGGTGCAGGACTTTGAGCCCGTCGTGGTGACAGAATCTCGCAGGATAACATCTCAGCAACGGCACGGAGCGGAAGCCGGTAGACAAGCTTCACACGCTCACCTAGCTGTCATCTCGTCTGCATAGCCTCGAGTATGGTTGCCACAGTCCGCTGGGGCAGGGGATCATCAAGGAACAAAAGTGCCTGGATGTAAGCAGGAAGGGGAAGGGGAAGAGAACGAGCTGCTGAAAGGGCCCACGTGGGCGCCAGGATCTTCGCCTCAACGCTGCAACGGTGAGCACCAGGTATCCAAGCCTCCAACGGGCGTCGCCATCCTCACTGTTTTGACGTGTTGAAAGGAAAGAAGACGCGTGAAAAGCGAGATCGCATCTTCATCGTCGGCTCACTCGTTCAATCTCAATATGATGCGCAGTTGCTCCTTGACTAGGGCGGTCGCTGTAAGGAGGCAGTTGGCGCAGGCCCTGACGCGAGACAAGGCCGGTTTTGTGAGAGGACGAAAGCTGTCTGCGTCATGGTCGAGTTCGATTAAGGATAAGCACATGGTTATCCTATCTCCTAATTCGTAAAGTAGCGTGGTCCAACTCCCCATAGCCTACCAATATCTCGACCAGTTCACACAGCTCTGACCCGAAGTCTCTCCCTCAACGCATCCAACTCCCTCCGGTCGAGTTGCCTGACAAGGTGTGTGACCATGGTCCATCGAGTTGTTTTACTGGCAGCAGTAACACCGAGGACTTTGCGCAGGAAGTGGCCGTCGTTGCGGATCGATTTCTTGACCGAGTAGCGCGCAAGCACTTGCAACTGTTCCCTGTTCACAGACAGGTGTTCTAGTAGTGCGTTCATATGGTCTTCGTCCTCACAGATTTTACCGATGATATCAGACTGGAAGAACTGGTCTTCGAAAGGCATAAGTTCCAGGAGCTGGTAGATGCCTTCGTCTGTCTGGCAGGCCGTGTCAAAAACTTCGTTAACGAATCTCTCCTCGTCCCAAGGCAGACAAGTGAGGAGCAGAGGGTGGCCTTCGTCATCCTTCTCGTCCTCGAACATATCCACAATACGTTTCTGGAAATCCTCATCGTCCCAAGGGAGGCGTTCCAGCAGCAGAGGGTTGCCGCTGCCCATTCCGTCTTCCATTCCCTCGAACTTCTTCGCGATGATTTCCTGGAAATCTTCGTCGTCCCAAGGGAGGCGCGCAAGCAACAGAGGGTTGCCCTCTTCATCGTCCATGCCCTCGAACTTCTTCGCGATGATTTCCTGGAAATCTTCGTCGTCCCAAGGGAGGCGCGCAAGCAACAGAGGGTTGCCCTCTTCATCGTCCATGCCCTCGAACTTCTTCGCGATGATTTCCTGGAAATCTTCGTCGTCCCAAGGGAGGCGCGCAAGCAACATAGGGTTGCCCTCTTCATCGTCCATTCCCTCGAACCTATTCACGACGACCTCCTGGAATCCTTGGTCGTCGAAGGGCAGGTGTTGTAAGAGCTGTTCTGTCCCCTCTTCTGTTGCACAGAAACCTCCCAGCACGGCACCCTGGAATTCCTCTTGGTCAAAGGGGAGACGACGGAACAGTTCTTCTGTGCCATTGTTTTGTTCCAAGAGCCTGTCTGCCACGTGCATTTGGAGTCCAATATTACTGTCCACCTGGAGTCGATCTAGCAGCGCCTGCATGCCATCATGCGATTCCAGAAGCCTGTCGAGTACTTCTTGTTGGAAGCCCCGGTCGCCGATTGGTAATTGGTCAATTAAGCGTTCGACCTCAGATCCCCCAATGTTAGGCTGGTGGTGACCGGCGTCCGAGAGCGCGCGAAGATGTGGTGGGATTGTCTGGATGTGCTGTACGGGTTTCTTCTCGATTCTGAGTTTGTATAGCTCTTCGTGGCCCCAGTCATCGCAGTTGAGCCACCACCGACCGTCGGCAATTTGGCCACCAGTCCAGCCATCTTCCTCAACACCGTCTTCTAGCCGGTGCCGAAGAGCAAAGAGACCCGTGTTGGCATCGTCGATGGTGGCGAATGTGCCATGGCGATCGGTGACGCTGCCTGGTCGGAATGAGGTCCAAGACTTGTGACAAACGACGGTGTAAACGTAAGAGCTGTCCATCTTGTCGTTTCGAGTTCGAGTCGCGTGTTGTAGTCCAGTGGTTTGACCGGGAAGAAATCTGGGAATCGGCAAACGCGTGCTTATGAACGCGTTAGTGGGGTGGATACTTGCATCCCTAGTTGAGATGCAAGGCAAATTATCCGGACCGGTTCGTGAATTTCATTCCGACCACACGTAGGGTACAGTTGTGAAAGACCCATGTGCTCAGTCGGTGACCTGATCAGGCTTCATCCCTGTGGCCTTACGTGAAAACCAACCTCGTATGGGCTCCCATGATGAAAGTCGAGCAACGACATGAAAACACCGATTGAAGTTCTCCCATTCCTACCTGTCGGCGAGCCCGCTGTTCACGAGTCATGAGGATTGGGATTTCTTGGATCGGTCGTCGCCCAACCAGTGTTGCGCGCGGCATTAAAATCACGGGCGGGCCACTCAATGGGTTGCCTATTCGTGCGATAGACGGAATGTGGTGGAACAGAACTTTCAAAAGCCTTCATACAAACATCGCACCTGAGCAGACACGTTGTGGCTTTCGCTGTGCTTGCGCGCTTGATCCATCTCCAGCACAGACGAAACCGCTTGTGGTCGGAATAAGGCCGAGACGCCCTCTTCCACCCTGTCGCACGGCAGAGTCGACTGAGCACTCTCACCGCTCGCCGTGGCACCTGAATCCGCAACAAGACTCAGTTGCTGGCATCCTTAGCCAGCCTGTCGCATAGCTCTGGTCTGAGCCTCTCCGTCAACAGCTCCCGTTCTTCGGGGCCCAACGAACCAAGCAGACTTGCTGCAAGCTCCGATCTCATCGCTTCGTCCTCGAAAGCGGCTGACACCGAGGCCTTTCTGAGGCTTTCCGTAAAGCGGGCTCGGTCGTCGCCATCCATCGAACAAAGCAGAATGTTGGAAAGCGCCCATCTCATTGATTCGTTCCCAAGGGCGATGGAAAGCGACCTCTGTTTAAAATGTTCATCTGCGACCAATGCTTCCAAGAGCATATTGCGGTTTTCGCAATCCTCCATGAGCTTCTCGAAGACTTGTACCTGGAATTCTGGTTCTTTGAGAGGGAGGCGATCCACCAGATTATGCGATCCTTCGTCCGTACCAACGAGCTTTCTCGTCGCGAATTTTTGGAAATCGCTGCTTTCGACAAATAACCGGTTCAAGAGCTCTTTTGGACCATCTGCGCTGGTGAAGATCTTTTCCATCACCAGACTTTGAAAACGGGTGTCTTTCATAGGGAGGATATCCATCAGCAGTTCCGCCTTGCCCTCCTGCAAGACTTTGTCCATCGTGTAAGCCTTGAATTCGGGCGTGTCGACGGGCAAACACCCGAACAGTTCTTCTATGCCGGAGTCCTCCAGTACGATCTGGTCGATTGTGGACCGTTGAAACTCGCGATCATCCCAAGGAAGGCGATCTAAAAGAGCCTCTATTCCGCCTTCTTTTGATGAAACTTGTTCTAGGATCTCCTGACGAAAGTCCCATTCCGAAAAGTCAAGCCGATTGAGCACTCGATTCATAGCATCTTCATCAGCCACCAAGGCGTCGATAACATCTTGGCGGGAAGCGCCCGACCTCGTGACCACCAATCGCCGGGGTGGGCGAGGCCGTGGTTGACCTGGTTGGCGGTGGACTTGTCGCTTTAGGATTGATAGCTGGTAAAGGCCGCCGCCATGGGCACGCTCGTCGCGATTGAACCACAAGCGACCGTCTGGAAGGCATCCGGCGTCCCAGTTCTCGACAGCTGGCCCCATTCCGGCCCGAGCTGACACAAGAGCGATGTTGGCGTCGTCAACAGTAGCAAAATGGCCGATGGTAAGCGGCCGTTCAAGTCCGGGCCCATCCCGCAAGACGATGTACGTGGCCATACTGTACTGAAGGGGGGTGGTTGGGTTTCGTGCAGTAATGGCGGCGTGGGTGACCAGTGGATGACCAGGACCTGTCTGAGGAAAGAAGGCTAGAGGAATGGAAGGCTGCGACGTGCTTCAACCTGCCCAATTCAAATGTGCAGTTGCGACAGAGTGCTGCGCTGCAGCAGAGGGAGCGCCTAACCAGAGGTATCAGCCTGAGGCATCCCTGGTAGATAGGCGCTGAGATAGATAAGATAAGGTAAGGAGATAAGGAGGGGCACGCACTTAAGTGCGTGCCTAAGGTTCTGGCCCGGCCTTCGGCTCGCCAGTCCTCCCATCTCCATCTCACCCAATATACCACGTTACCAACACTCTTGTTTGAGACCCCCTACCCATGCTTACCACAGAGTCTTCCAATTATCGCGTCGATAGATAATAAGATAATCATTTCAATAGTGATTATCCTATGACTTGGGATAATCTTCTAGCGATAATTGTCTTATGCCTTAATCAAATAATAAGATAATCATTCACGAAGTAATTATCTCATGACTCGAGATAATCCTCAAGCAACAATTATCCTACGACTTAATCACGTAGTAAGATAATCGTTTAGTTCATGATTATCCCAAAACTTGAGCTAATCTTCAGGCAGCAATTATCCTATGACCTGATCAAAAAGTAAGATAATCGTTCACGTAGTAATTATCCTAACTGCTACATGTAGGGCGAGTCGCAGATGGTCTTGCGGACCACATGCTTGGAAAAAGGATCTTTGGCCGAATGGCGGTTCCGAGAATATCGCTTGGGAAGATCGGACCCATGTCGACATGCCCATACCTAGAGATGAGCTCGTACATGAAGTTGTTGTCTCCCATGTTACCAGCGGGTCGGATAGTCATAGCATCCGCCAACAGCTCTTCAATCATATCAATTCCTTGTGGCTGGTTGCCATCACCATGTGAGGCCATTTTCCGAACGTGATCGGCGTGTTCCAGATCGAACCTCACGCAAGAGGCAGCGAATCGACTCGTGCTCAAGAAGGTGACCAGGTCGATTAACACGCAGAAACGAAGGTTGACTCCGTGGTAGACGAAGTAGTCAGGTAGTGAAATGAACTTGAACTTCCGATTGGTTGGGCATGTGGCAGCGAATCGACTCGTGCTCAAGAAGGTGACCAGGTCGATTGACACGCAGAAACGAAGGTTGACTCCGTGGTGGACGAAGTAGTCAGGCAGTGAAATGAACTTGAACTTCCGATTGGTTGGGCATGAGGCAGCGAACCAGTTCGTGTTCAAAAAGGTGACCAGGTCTGTTGACACGTAGAAACAAAGGTTGACTCCGTGGTAGACGAGGTACTCAGGGAGCGAAACGAGCTTGAGCCTCCGCTTATCCGGTTTCGGGAAGTTCTCCATAACCATCCCGCCATCATGGACATCCTCGCGCAGACACCGTAGCCAGTCGAAAGCGCCGTGAATGAGGAGACCCATGGGGAGAATATCAAACTTGTTCAATGCCTGAAATTCTCGGAGAAGATTTACCAGCTCATCGTGGGCTGAGCATGGATCCGGGTAGTTCTGGTAAGCATGAGGTCCGGCGTATGGGTGGTTTCCGGGCGAGTTCGATGGGCTGGTGTGGAACTTGGCATAAGCCACTGCGCATTCACCGTAGTCCGCCTGGACAAGTGACCAATCGAGCTGTTCACCCGTTAGGAACTTCTTGATCTCTGGCCGGGCCACTGGGACAGCGAATTCCCAACGAGGTACCAGGCACTGAGTGTCCGCGCCGCCGTCTGACGAAATCGTGTTGAGTTTCATGCGGCTTGGACCATCCTCGATAGCAACGTCATCCATGTCGAGCTGTTCCCCCGTTAGGAACTTCTTGATCTCTGGCCGGGCCACTGGGACAGCGAATTCCCAACGAGGTACCAGGCACTGAGTGTCCGCGCTGCCGTCCGACGGAAATCGTGTTGGGTTTCATGCGGCACGGAGCGTCCCGATACTATCGTCACCCACGTTGTTGTTTCGTACGGCAATGGTTCCGTTCTGCCCATCAGGCCTCACACCTACGAACAAGTACGATCCGCCATTCTGATGCGGCTTGGACCATCCGAAGTCCAACCTCTGGGCTTGCGTTGTTGCTTCGCAAGGCAATGATGCCGATTTTCCCGTCCGCGCTCACACCTAGAAAGATGACTAGGAGTCCTTGGTTTCTTCATCAGCCGCGGAGGCTGCGAAACTACGAGAAGGGATGAATACGGACCGAGCTATGGTAGCATAAAGGTTAGATGCGCAACGTTCAATAAAAGTTAGGGCGGTGGTAAGGACCGTACCTTCAGATGAGTTGGTTTGTTATGCGATGAAGGGGAAGAGGATGCGAGGTGATGTTGCCAGAAACAGCACCTTGGGAATGCAGGGTGACCTTGGAACGGAAACTGGAGGAGGTCGCAGTGTTGTACCAAGATGTTCGGCTCAGGAGTCTAGCATAAAGATTAGATGCAAATCGTTGAAGGAGTGGTTCGAGAACGTACCAATAACCTTGAAGCACATGCAGTGGATATGAGAGTGTTATAAAAAACAAAAGCGCCCTAACGAAAGGCTGACAAGGCTGACGAATCCACCCGGAGATATTCGGCCGGAGATATCGGCGAGAACGCGAATGCGTGGGCGGATAGCGCCTCGACCGCGAACGACGAAGACTTCGCAACGGGCGCTCCCGCACGAAGAGGACAAAACGCACGGCGATCGCATAGGGACCGAGAGGCCGGCGGGCGGAGGCGAAGGGCTGGGGCTGCGAGGCGGGCTTGGGCGCAGGTGGCGGGCTGCACAGGGCGCATTTCAGCATGTACAGTATAGATTCAGGATGTAGATAGTAAAAAGATGTGATATTCAGGGGAAAGGACTAATGGCAGCAGCTAGCAGCCTAGTGCAACTCTCTTACGGAGGTCGCGGCAAAAAGTAAAGAGACTCTTGACACGCGGTCACCCAGTGCCAAATTCTTAACAGGGCACTCAGTGCCAAGCGCACTTCTAGGGCAACGTGCGCTAATGCTTAGTGGACAGCACCCTATAGGCTAGGGCACCTGGCTGCTAAACAGCAAAGCATATTAGCGCTCCTCACCGTGTAGGTCATTTGTGCCGCACACGTGGCAGCCTGCCAAGAGTCTTTTTACTTTTTGCTGCGACCTCCGTATCGCCTTATCAAATCTAATCAATCTACTAATAAATCTAGTGCTATGGTACATCAGATGCCACCTCCTTGCACGCCTGCAGTCTAAGTGGCTTGAAATTGGCTCTAATAGCCACTGGTATACCGATATATATATGCAGACTGTTTAGTCATCTCTAATACAACTTAGGACCCCTTCACCAATGCTAAACACTATCAATCCATCAATCAATCCATCAGTCAATCAATCAATCAATCAATCAATCAATCAATCAATCAATCAATCAATCAATCAATCAATCAATCAATCAATCAATCAATCAATCAATCAATCAATCAATCAATCAATCAATCAATCAATCAATCAATCAATCAATGTCACGAAGGGATTTTAGTCGAGATCTGGTAATATGACTAACAAGGGAGTTAAAGAGTATGCTGCAAAAGATGGTAATATTCTCTAGGTCTAGTTAGGCTAGGAGGGCCCGGAAGTCAGGCTATCTAAGGCTATCTCGGCTATCTGATCTAGTGGGCGGTCCCTTCACGGGAACGCCCCCTCTGTCAGCGCGTAGCAGATCAACAGGTTCCCCTATCCTTTTTGTACAAAGGGCTGCGCTGACCTGGCTTACGGCCAGGTATAGGCCCCTCTGACTGCGGGCTTCGCCCTTCGCCGCGAACGCGCTGTGTGTATGTGTGTGAGCGAAGGTATCCCCAGTTCAGTATCAATGACCAAGTCTCCTTAGACCCGTTAACACTGGGAGTAAGGCCCAAGGCTAGGCCCCATCCCAAGGGGAATTCTGGTGTATACACCAAATCTGCCAAAGTCTTTACCCACGCTCATCATAACCATTTAAAGGATAAATAAATAATTAAATAATTAAATAATTAAATAATTAAATAATTAAGAAACTAAATAATTAAATAATTAAATAATTAAATAATTAAATAATTAAATAATTAAAGAACTAAAATATTAAACAACTAGATAATTAAATAACTAAGTAACTAAATAAATAATGAATTAAAAAATAAAAAAATAAAATAATTAAAAAATCAAAAATCAAATATATTTTATAAAATCATAAAGTAATTATTTATATAACGATTATCTTATTTATTATAATTTTTTAATTAACTTTTAAAATATTTAATATTATATGAGATTATTAATTTAATTTGTTACTTAATTATTAAATCATTTAATTATATAATTAAATAATTATAAAATTATAAAATTATTAATTCGTTGAATTTCTATTTAAATATTTTAATATTTTAGTATTTTAACAAATTAATAAATTAATTATTAAGTTATTTAAATTGTTTCAAAATAAATATTTTAATAAATAAGGTTTAATAATTTAATAATATAATTATTATTTATTTTAACAATTTAATAATTTACAAGCTTAATGATTTTTTAATATATTAATATAATAGTTTAATAATTTATACATTTAAAAATGGATAATTTGATACTAGAAAATATTTTTATATTTTAATAATATAATTATTATATAATTATAATATTTAAAATTTTAGAAATTAAATAGTTTAATAGTTTTATTTTTTAATAATTTAATAATGTATTATTTTTATATTATAAATATATTACTTTATTATTTTAATAGTTTGAAGATTTAATTATATAAATATTTTTAATTTAATAATTTAATAATTTAATAATTTTATATTTTAGATATTAATTAATTAATTTGTTAAGAAATATAAATATTTAATTGTTTACAACTTACTAAATTGAACATTTAATAGCTTAAAAAGGTAATGATATGAAAATATAATTATTTAATATTAATGATTTATAATTTTTTAATTTAACATAGTACTACTTTACGAATTATATAGTTTTATTTTTTTGGAAATTTAATAAATTAATAAATTAATTTCTTAGAAAAACTTAAGATATATATATTTTTTTAATAAAATAATCTAATAACTTTATAAATATCTTATTTAAAAGTTTAATAAGGTAATAAATAAATAAATAAATCAAAAAATAAATAACTTCTTAAGTTATTAATATAAAAATTTAAGAAATAAATAATAAAATATTTTAACTTTTAATAAATATATAATTTTTTTGTTCGACTAAAATTATAAAATAATATAATAAATAAACATTTCGTTATTTCTTCTTTTTTATTTCGTAATTAAATAAATTATTTTATTAATTTAATACCTTATAATTTTAAAACTTATAAATTTATAATCCAGAGGAAAATTAAGTTAAAAATTATAAACTTATTGAATTAATAATATAAAGATTAAAAAATATATTAAAACAATAATTTAAAAATTAAATAATTTTATAACTTAATACCTTAATAACCTTAAAATATAATAATGATTTTAATGTTTTAAAAATAAAAGTTTAAAAGTTATAAACTAGACTTATATATATTTAAAATTTATATTAATAAAATATTGAATTATTTAAATAAATAAATAATTAAATGTTTAAATAAATATATAAATAAATCATTAAAGTATTAACGTATTAAATTACTAAATTATTGAATTTTTAAATTATTAAATTATTAAATTATTAACTTATTAAATTATTAGATTATTAAATTCTTAAACCATTAAACTATTAAACTATTAAATCATTACATTATTAAATTATTAAATTATTAAATTAATAAATTAATAAATTAATAAATTAATAAATTATTAAATTATTAAATTATTAAATTATTAAATTATTAAATTATTAAATTATTAAATTATTAAATTATTAAATTATTAAATTATTAAATTATAAAATTATATCATGGGAGCCCCCTAGGGCTAGTGATGCGAGCTGCCAAGGGGGCCTCCGTCATCTCCAGAGCCTCTGGCACCCTTTTGCATCGGCCGGGTCTTCTGGCTACCGAAGGCAGCCATACTGCCTGTCACCTATATAGCCTGTCCCACGACCCCCCTTAGCTCGGCAGACCTAGAGAATATTAACACCTTTGCAGCATACCCCTTGACTCCCTTGTTAGAATGGTAGTACCGGTAGTTCAGATCGTGGTGACACCCACCACACTAGACCACCTTTAACCCCGGGCGCGACGGCGAGTCCTCCCAGGCCATTGACAACAGCACCCTTGGCTTTAACATTAGTGGGATCCTAATCTGATCGCCTGAACTTAGTGCTGTTACCTTGACGAAGGTTCTGGGGAGTTCTTGGAGTAGCTACCTGGTCTGCCGAGGCTGTCGCTTCAGGGTCTTGGTGTTTATTGCGATTCTGTAAACCTGCGATGTGCGTTGCTTGCCATATAAGCAGACGGCCAATATGTCTTCGGCAGAAGGCTGTTGTTCGAGCACCAATCGAGACGGGCTTAAACGCTTCGCCCTCTGTCGGATCGGATGCTTTGTGACAGAATTTGAACGGCCGATAGACTTTAGATGTCGTCCAAATGGCCTTGCTAAGCAGTGCCTTAACGAAACGGATTCGCTGGTCGCTGGTAGTCCTAGTTGCTCGAAGAGCATGGATTATAAAAGCCCTTTTCCTTAAAAAGTTCGCCCCTCTCTATCAAGAAAGGCACTCGTAAGTTAAACTATAGGGAATTCATCGTAATTTGGTGCTATGGGACGTGCCTAGACTATGGTAGTGTCTATGCTGGCGTATCCGTGGGGGCTCAGGCTAAACAGCCGATCTCCATGCCACCTTTGGTTCAAAGCCTATCGTATAACCATCTCGCCGTTTTGTAAGGCTCGAGTAGGTGCCTCGTATTTGGCCTACCTCCCATGAACCCCAATGAAGTCATCCGATTCTTCATGTATGGGAAACGCCATTCAGTCTCCCTCGTCAGACTCGTTTATCATGTTGATCAAGTCCAGAAGACCGTGGCGATCCCGGTCGCGCGTCCCTCTTCCCTCGGCCTCCTAGCACAGCAAGGCCGTCTGCAGTGCTACCCAGTTGTCCATCCTTTAGCCCGTCTTTCTCACAGCCTTCCATGTTCTTGTCGTAGAGTGGTCTATTGCGAAGGCAACGGAGCCTTCTCCACCTAAGTGTCTCCTGAGAGGATATCGGAGCCGTCGTCCATGTCCTCGTCTTCTGCGAGGCTGGTGGAACCATCGTCCGCCTCTTCATCTGATAAAGGCTCTACACCAGAACCGTCCATATCAAGCTCCTCATTAAAGTCAGAGGAATGGTCTGATGACTCCTCGTCCATATCCTCCTCCACGGAGGTCACTGATGTGAGGTCATAAGAATCGTTGCCATCAGAATCGTTGTCATCAGAATCGTTGTCATCAGAATCGTTGTCATCAGAATCGTTGTTGACGTTATGGCTCAATATGATAGAAAAGATCTCTCTTATCCTCTCCATTGTCGTGTCGTCGTTTAGGAAGGCTTCGTCTAGATCGCCTTTTCGAGTGCGGAGAAAAGCCATCTCCTCTTCGAGCAGCTCTTTGCCTGCTCCGTCCAACAGACCCTGCGGTGACGTGCGTTTCGCCCAAGCCATAGCCTTAAGCATTCCTCGGGACTGTTTTGCCACTACAGCATCCAAGGGTGTCTCTGGTATGTTGGGGTCATCGGAACCTGACTGAGCTTTGATATCAGCGCCATCCTCGACAAGCATCCTGATAATGGTGTTGGTGTATTTGGAAGGTCCGAGGATGTTGCAGGCGCAGTGCAATGGAGTCAAGCCCTCTGCGTTAGGGGAGTCCTCGTGTCCACTGGCAATGAGCGACGAAACCATTTTGACGGTTGACTTCCCATGCGTACATCGGTACCCTTGGCATGCTAGAGTCAGCGGGGTTTCGACCATGTCAGACCCGTGGAACCCCTTAAGCTTCGGTTCTCTAAGAGGACGTCGCTTAGCATTGTTACAAGTTTCGCCATGGCTGTCAAGGTAGCCCCGGTATTCATACACCTCGCAGAGTACCTGGACGACCTCAACGTTGATGGCTTCGATGGCGTGCATGAGGGCCTTTTGTTGGGCTGCAAATCGGCCCCGGGCGGTGAGGTGAGGGAATTTCAAGAAGTCTTGATGCTTCTTGAAGAGGTGGGCCACCAAGCGCCGGGTCTGGGAGAGCATTGGATTGATCTTCTTGAAACGTATATTGTCAAGAAAGGGTGGCTCGTATTCGACGACCACACCTAACACCCTTTCCATGAGATGGCCGTCGTCGTTCTCGAAGAGGCTCTCGCGAATGTCAAAGCCATGGCGAGATAAAACGACAAGGGCATCGGGATGAAAGTACTGGTGCATCCAGTCGAAAGGTTCCAGCTCTTCAACCCGCCTGTGTGGGATTACCTCGTGAAGCAGCTGCGCCCCTTTCTTGAGCAGGTAATCCATGCAATCCAAGTGCTCGTTCAGGTATGCATAGACCAAGGGTGAGTTTCCAGCGCTGTCGTAGGCGTTAAGGTCGATACCAGGAACCTTCTCAACAAGGTGCTTGACAAACGGCAGCCACCCTTCTTGACAAGCTGCATGTAGTACTGTGCTGCGGTTTCGAGTCGTAGAGAACAACTGGAAAAAGTCGTTGAGCATGGATGGCGCAAATCCCTTGTGGGAAGTGGGAAATCCATGAGACAGCAAGAGGTTTGCCATGCCAAGGTCCTGCATGCGGATGGCGATATGGAGTGGTGTCCAGTATTGGCCCTTGAAAACAAGGTCCTGGTCGCTAGACTTCCGGAAATCTTGGACAAGAATCTCGAGTAGATCGTAAGCACCTAGGACGGTTGCTACTTGCATCGCGTTGAAGTCCGCCGTACACCATTGGAAAAAGGCCCTCCAGTCTTCAACACAGCGCTGCTGCGGTTCAGCGTTTAAGCGGATAGAGGTCCCACCAAGACACCACCGAGGTCGCCGGGGACTCCATTGGCTATAAAGGAGCCTGTCGAGCTGGCCGGAAGATAATGAAGGCGGCTCCTGAAACATGATACGCGGCATGTCTTGCGACCAGTCGCCAAATCCGGGGGATTCCCACTTGTTATCTGCATGAGCTCCATACTCAAGGGCTAGGCGCAAGGTCCCCTCTTGGTTGTTGACGACAGCCCAACAGAGAAGGTGTCCGGGGTTGATCGCGACACCAGCCTTGTAAAGGATTCTGACAGCGGGCTTACATTGCGTCGTTAGTCTCGGGTAACTTCGAAGTGAGGGAGCAGGTAACATACCGCGCTCAGCCTTTTGCATGTTAGCGCCAGGTTGTGTAGGCCGGTCACGTCGAGAAGGCCGTCGGGGACATTCTCGGCCACCAACGAGAGAGTCTCATTCGGGAGATCGAGGATGGAGGGCATGGCGATGAGGTGTTGAACACGAGTGAGGGTGGAAGGGGTTGGACTCGAAGGGCGAGGAAGATGGGTAATGATGAGTTAGAGGTGAAGGGTGGTGGAAAAGGCCGAACTTCAAGGGTGTTGTTAAGCAGTTGGGGAAGTTAGAGGTAACAGGTGGTAGAAGGGCCACAAGCGATAATCCTGGTTAGAATGTGCCGGTGGATGAAAGGAAATGGTGCATGCGGTTAAGGTAGTGAAGGACCGAAGAAATGTTAAGTAAAACTACATAAATTATTTAATTATTTAATTATTTAATTATTTAATTATTTAATTATTTAATTATTTAATTATTTATTTATTTAATTATTTATTTATTTATTTATTTATTTATTTATTTATTTAATTATTTAACTATTTAATCAAATTAGTTAATTATTTAATAATTTATCTAGTTAACTATTTAATTATTTAACTATTTTATTATTTAATTATTTAATTATTTAATAATTTAATAATTTCACTATTTCATTATTTCATTATTTAATTACTTAATTATTTAAATATTTAATTATTTAAATATTTAAATATTTAATTCTTTAAATATTTAATTATTTAGTTATTTAATTAGTTAATTATTTAATTATTTAATTAGTTCGTTATTTAATTATTTAATGTTTTAATTAAGTAAATATTTAATTAGTTAATTAGTTAATAACTTAAATATTTAATTAGTTAATTATTTAGTTATTTAATTTTTTAATTATTAGGTTATTAAGTTATTAATTATAAATGTATTTAATTAATTAGTTATTTAGTTTATTAGTTAATTTGTTAAGTAAATAAATATTTTTAAATTATTAAAATATTTAATTATTTAAAAATGCATTATTTATTATTTATTTATTTATTTATTTAAATATTTAAATATTTAATTACTTTAATATGTAATTAATTAAATAATTAATTATTTAAATAGTTAGTTATTTAATTATTTAATTATTTAATTATTTAATTATTTCATTATTTCATTATTTAATTATTCAATTATTTAATTATTTAATTAAATTAGTTAATTGTTTAATTATTTAATTATTTAATTATTTAATCAGTTCGTTATTTAATTATTTAATGTTTTAATTAAGTAAATACTTAATTAGTTAATTATTTAATTAGTTAATTATTTAATTTTTTAATTATTAGGTTATTAAGTTATTAATTATAAATATATTTAATTTATTAGTTGTTTAGTTTATTAGTTAATTTATTAAGTAAATAAATATTTTTAAATTGTTTAAATATATAATTATTTAAAAATGCATTATTTATTATTTATTTGTTTATTTATTTAGGTATTTAAATATTTAGTTATCTTAGTATTTAATTATTTAAATAGTTAGTTACTTAATTATTTAATTATTTAATTAGTTTAATATGTAATTAGATAATTACTTAATTATGTAATTATTTAATTAGTTAAGTATTAAACTAGTTATTTAGTTAATTATTTAGTTATTTAATTATTTAGTTATTTAATTATTTTAATTATTCAGTTACTTAATTAATTAATTATTTATTTACTTAATTATTTAATTATTTAATTATTTCATTATTTAATCATTTAATTATTTAATTATTTAATTATTTAATTAAATTAGTTAATTGTTTAATTATTTAATTATTTAATTATTTAATCAGTTCGTTATTTAATTATTTAATGTTTTAATTAAGTAAATACTTAATTAGTTAATTATTGAATTAGTTAATTATTTAATTTTTTAATTATTAGGTTATTAAGTTATTAATTATAAATATATTTAATTTATTAGTTGTTTAGTTTATTAGTTAATTTATTAAGTAAATAAATATTTTAAATTATTTAAATATATAATTATTTAAAAATGCATTATTTATTATTTATTTGTTTATTTATTTAGGTATTTAAATATTTAGTTATCTTAGTATTTAATTATTTAAATAGTTAGTTACTTAATTATTTAATTATTTAATTAGTTTAATATGTAATTAGATAATTACTTAATTATGTAATTATTTAATTAGTTAAGTATTAAACTAGTTATTTAGTTAATTATTTAGTTATTTAATTATTTAGTTATTTAATTATTTTAATTATTCAGTTACTTAATTAATTAATTATTTATTTACTTAATTATTTAATTATTTAATTATTTAATTATTTAATTATTTAATTAATAAAATATTAGGTTATTAAGTTATTAATTGTAAATATGTTTAATTAATTAGTTGTTTAGTTTATTAGTTAATTGGTTAAGTAAATAAATATTTTTGAATTGTTTAAATATATAACTATTTAAAAATGCATTATTCATTACATATTTATTTATTTATTTAGTTATTTAAATATTTAATTATCTTAATATTTAATTATTTAATTACTTAATTATTTAAGTATTTAAGTATTTAATTATTTAATTCAATTATTTAATTATGTAATTATTTAGTTATTTAATTATTTATTTTCAATTATTTAATTAATTATTTTTAATTATTTAATTAATTATTTTTAATTATTAATATTTTACATAGGTTTACATCTTAGGAAGTCACCTTAGGCTATTGTATCAAACGCGCATTTCCAACGCTCCTTCACTTACTTAATCTGCCACGCCATTACCGTTGTACCTTCCATACCTCACCCACTCCTCCCGTCAAAACTTTGGTAAGTCATTGCGGACTACTTGATCAAACGCCCATTTCCCCACCCCGGACGTTGCCCTGCTCACCTAACCTGCCACGCCATTACCGTTATACCTTCCAGACCCACTCCTCCGCGCATGTCACTCAACCACCTCCCATTTACCATTCCCGTGCATCCTCCTCCACTTGCCTAACACACGAGCCTAGGTCCCAGCAAGGCTTGCCTGCCATGGCTACCAACGAGGGCTCCAGTAATCCTGCCGCTCCAACGCCCGTCACTGACCACCCCAACTATGCCGGTCAACAACAGGGTCAGCCACGAGTCCTACAACCCATCATGCCATTCCACGGCGGCGCAGAACATGGTATCCAGCAACAGCAAGGCTTGTCTGCTACAGCCACCCGCGAGGGCTCTAGTAATCCTACCGCTCCAACGCCAGTCCCTAACACCCCCAGCTATGCTGGTCAACAACAGGGTCAACCAACAGTCCTACAACCCAACATGCATTTCCACGGCGGCGCAGAATATAGTGTCCAGCAACAGCAAGGTCAGCCACCAGTCTTATACACCAGAACTCAGCCTTACGGTAGCGCAACATCAGGTGTCCAACAACAGCAGGGTCCTTCCCCTTCTTCGTTTGGCGATCAATACCCACAGCGTCAACAAGGCTTCCCCACTTACTCGACCACCACCAGCGGCTTTGGGAATGGTAACCCTCTAAGCCATCCCCAGCACTGTTTTCCCAATCAACAGCAAGCTCTGCCACCGGCTTCGACGCAGTGGCCCTCCCATGCTGGCGTGAACCACCACCAAATGCAACAACCGAGCACCTCTCGCCAGTACCCCCCTTACGATCCGGTTCACCAGAACCAACACCCCTTAACCTCCGGCACCATTTCATCAGGGCCTTCCAAAAGGTCTGCCTCTCAAGCATTGGGTTATGAGGATGACCAGGAGGAAGACGGGGAACAGGAGATCGAGCAAACCGAGCCAAAGCGTCGACGTCCAGGTCGCCCCCGAAAAGGCGACAGCAAGGGCAACAAGGGCAAAGGCGTTGTAGCGACGGCACCGAACGTTGAAGCTCCCAGCTTACCCTCTCCGGCACCTGCGAAAAGACCTGTGGGCCGACCTCGAAAACCACGACCAGGCGAACCGAACAGCACAGCACAGGCGCAAACCTCCCGCCAAGGTTCGACGCAGGATGAGCCCACGAGGGTACTTCGTTCTAACCAAACACGAGGTCCTCGTGAAGTTTCACCAGCACTACCAGCACCACCACCTCGCCTGGACCCCACAGGCTGGAAGAACGCCATACAAGTGATTCCAGAACTCGATAATGTGCTACGGACTGTAGCGCAAGAATACGTTCAGGAGTGGCAGTTAAGTCCCGAGCAAGCAAGCCACCAGCTGCGTAAGTATTCTACGCAATGGTTGGAGGTGTGGAAGACGTCGCTGTGCTGCTTTGGTTGTACCCCTTGGGACTTAGAGCGATGGGGGCTTCGATTCAAGGTCAATTCCTTCGAGGGTCTCAACGACTTTGCAGGGCTTCTCGTCGAACTGATGACCCACCACATTTGGGACGGCAAGCCCGAGAAATTTCGATTCTCTCTTCAGTACATCGTCAACCTTCGGGATAAGGGACACGCGCCCCCACTGATCCCTTTCCCTGATGAGGAGTTTGGTACAACCCTACAGAACACGATGTCGGGGGTCGAAGATGAGGGCACCAAGCTCAACGTCGCCGCCGAAATTTGCAAGCAACTCCTTCCTCACAAGGTCGACCCGGCCATAGCGGCTGTCTTGCAGCGCGTGGAGCAGGTCCTCAAATCGGGGAGTCGTAGGCTGCCCTTGTCCGGCGGCCGCAAGGAGCAAGGTTACTTCTTGGTAGAGATTCAGGACCTCCACCTCCTTCGCCAGGCTCTTCGGGACCTGCATAAAGAGGGTCGCCTACCCTTTTCCCCGGAAGCATACCTCGAAGGCTTTCGGCTATGTGACACTTACAAGCACGCGGACCTGTTGCCCAATGACCTGATGGTGATGCAGGACTTGGATCACCGGTGTGCGGCAGATCATTGGGCCACTCGAAAGGGCGGCGAGCCCGATCTACCGGTAGGCTGGGAACGTGAGTGTCACGGGAAGACATGGAAGTACTGGGAGTCGGAACGGTGCCATGAGCTATCCCGGTCCACTATGATAGGTGGTGGGGAGTACTGGGAAGGCTTCGGTGGTGTCTTCGAGAAGGAGGCCCTACGTCGTGGAGTTGCAGATGCACACAACTTCCAAACTCACCATTTCGATCTCAACCCCCCTTCAGGGCTCTTTGATGCCGGCAATATCACCCTTCCAGATGACATTACCAGCGACGAGGCCTGGAACCAGCTCTCGGAGAACATGCAAGAGGAGGCACCGAATCTATAAGCCTCGTAACCACCAGGATTACGACGCTCGTGCTTGGTCATCTTGCCTACAGGTGCGGTCTGCGAAGGTCCCCATGGTTCAATCTTTACCTCGGAAAGCACAAGTAAGCTGGCGATCAAGGCGCGTGACCTAGAGTCAGGTCAGAACAGTGCATTGCAGGTCACTCAAGGCGGTGGAGTCCTGCTCAAGGGAACGGAAATCCTATGTATATTAAAGGGGTACGGTGCAATTTGCGATGAGCTTAACATAAAAATGATTGCCATTAACAACCCAGAAGTGACGTGACCATCGTATGTAAGGACCTTTAGGGCATGATGGAACATAATGGCTTGCAAACGACCTGTAGTACATGCACCAAGCCACCTGCGTCTTCCTATGTCTCTCTTACCCTCTCCGGCTGCCGAGCACTACTTGAGCTTCCCTGCCAAGGTGCTAAGGCAACGAGGCTGCCTCCAAGGCCCTCCCACCAAACGCAATGCTAGGAGGCATCGGTATCGCTGCTTGATTCCAGCAAAGACTTGGACATGGCGTCAAGCACCGCATCAAGCAGGCTTAACCGCTTCAGTGTGTCCCGGCAGGTGGCGATCTCTTCGTCAAGGCGCGCGATCGCGTCGGTTTCGAGCATCGTCTCGGCCTCCCCGGAAAGCTCTTGTGCGAGTTTCTGGTGCGCCCCAGCGGCCTCGAGCATGTCGCTGCACACACGGTTCGGGTCGAAACCGTCAAGGTGTTCCAAGGCCGCGCTGCGAGCCTGCAGAGTGGCTATAGAGGCTGCCAGGTTTTCCCGGAGGTACGGGCGATGGTGCTTGGCTCCCAGCTCTTCTTGGGTGAACACCTTGTGCGGCTTATCCTTGGTACCACCCGGATACCCGACATTGAATCCCCATCCCTCGACGAGCGAACCGCCCATGCCCATGAGGGTGCCAATCGTTTCGGACAGCGGGAGTTGCCCGGGTGCCCAAGTCCGGATGACAGGCGTGACGACGGCCTCCGGGTCCAGGCCCTGGTAGCTCATCAGACTCATGAAGAGCCAGTAGGCATAGTTGGACTTGTTGGGGTCCCAGCCTTTCCTCGGCTGATGATGGTGCGACCGTTCTTCCGTAGATTCTCTGGAGCAGCCATAATACCCAATGAGCTGCGCCATTGGGACGTCAGGCTTGGCCCTTTGCTGCATCTCACGGAGGCGCTTGAGCATGGATCGCACTTTGGCCCGTTGGCCCACGCTGTTGAGCATCGCAGTCCGTCCTCGGACGGGTGCCGTGTATGCTCGGTCTACCTCCTCGGCAAGGGACATCAGCGAGTCCTCGTCCGCGGTCAGCTGGCGCATGCCATGGTCGTGAAGATCACAGGTCAGGTCGTACGCCGTGATATACTTGGCGAGGTTCGC
This sequence comes from Xylariomycetidae sp. FL0641, assembly GCA_022376655.1. NCBI lineage: Eukaryota > Fungi > Ascomycota > Sordariomycetes > Xylariomycetidae sp. FL0641. Next base: position 323,685 of record JAJJKE010000038.1, read on the forward strand.
GGTCAAGGTCATCAGCTCCCTGCCTGTCATGCCCCGGCCCTGCCTTCCCGAAACGGCGACATTGACCACGTACGTACCCGGACCGTCCAGCCTGTACACATCACGCTCCAGGTACTGGGGATGCCGCTCCGGGAGCCTACCCAGAGACGCAGATACGCCGAGGATAGTACTGCGGATCCGTTCCTTCGGCATGCTATGGACGAGAAGCATCCAGTTCGGCGAGCGTGCTTCCTCATCTTGGACGAGGTCTCGAAAGCATTTTGGCAGGTTGGCCTCTCGCACGAGACCCTTGGCAATACTCAAGATATACATCGACACGTCGACTAGGGTATCATGGTCGAGACGCTGCAAGAGCTGGGCCATTTCTTCGGTGACGATGGGGACATCGTCTGTGGGTTCGTAGTGCGGCGGCCCCGGTAGCTGGATGATGTCGAACATCTCGGAATGTATGGTCCGACCGTGTATGAGAAGGGGACTACTAGACGACGCAAAAAGCAGGGGCTCGCGAGCCAACAGTACAGGGAGAAGGGTAGCGATCCGGGAGGCGAAGCCGTATGCGTTACCCGAGGTACCTCACGTCCATGACGGGATCGTGGAAAGAAGCTGCGATAAAGAAAATAAATCAGCTATAAATCAAATAATTAAATAATTAAATAATTAAATAACTAAATAATTAAATAATTAAATAATTAAATAAATAAATAATTAAATAATTACATAATTAAATAATTAAATAATTAAATAATTAAATAATTAAGTAAGTAAAAAATTAAATAAGTAAATAATTAAATAACTAAATAATTAACTAATAAACTAACTAAGTAATTAACTAACTAACTAATTTAAAAATTAAATAATTAAATAATTAAATAATTCAATAATTAAACATTCAAATAATTGAATAATTAAAGATTTAAATAATTGAATAAGTAAATAAATAAATAAAAAAATAATTAGATAATTAGATAATTAAATAGTTAAATAATTAACTAATTAAAAAATTAACTAATTAACTAACTAATTAATTCAATAATTAAATGATTAAACAATTAAATGATTAAATGGTTAAATGATTAAGGAATAAAATAAAAAAGGAATAAAAGAATAAGATAATA